>OY740766.1:146119446-146719446 GCA_963513935.1 Aphrophora alni
TTGCACGCAAGCACGATATGGTTGTACGTAAGCACGATACGGTTGCACGTAAGCACGATATGGTTGTACGTAAGCACGATACGGTTTTACGTAAGCATGATACGGTTGTACGTAAGCACGATACGGTTGCACGTAAGCACGATACGGTTGCACGTAAGCACGATATGGTTGTACGTAAGCACGATACGGTTTTACGTAAGCATGATACGGTTGTACGTAAGCACGATACGCTTGCACGTAAGCACGATACGGTTTTACGTAAGCTGGATTCGATTGCACGTAAGCACGATACGGTTTTACGTAAGCATGATACGGTTGTACGTAAGCACGATACGGTTTTACGTAAGCACAATACGGTTTTACGTAAGCACGATACGGTTGCACGTAAGCACGATACGGTTGCACATAAGCACGATATGGTTGTACGTAAGCACGATACGGTTTAAGTAAGCATGATACGGTTGTACGTAAGCACGATACGGTTGCACGTAAGCACGATACGGTTTTACATAGGCACGATTCGATTGCACGTAAGCACGATACGGTTTTATGCAAGCACGATACGGTTGCACGTAAGCACGATATGGTTGTACGTAAGCACGATACGGTTTTACGTAAGCATGATACGGTTGTACGTAAGCACGATACGGTTGCACGTAAGCACGAATCGGTTTTACGTAAGCACGATTCGATTGCACGTAAGCACGATACGGTTTTATGCAAGCACGATACGGTTGCACGTAAGCATGATACGGTTTTACGTAAGCACGATACGGTTTTACGTAAGCACGATATGGTTGTACGTAAGCACGATACGGTATTACGTAAGCACGATACGTTGTACGTAAGCACGATACGTTGTACGTAAGCACGATACGGTTGCACGTAAACACGATACGGTTTTACGTAAGCACGATACGTTGTTCGTAAACACGATACGGTTTTACGTAAGGACGATCCGGTTTACGTAAGCACGATACGGTTGTACGTAAGCACGATAACGGACACGAAAATTAAGATAGGAACATGATATTTAGTACAGGGGACTACAAGTGTGCTCATATGGAAGACTATTACAATTATTCAGAAAAATCGAATTAAAAATGTTAAAATGGCGGCCAGTTTTTCGTATGGATCTCGTTAGTTATTCAATTAGAAAACACTAAATTAGATAAAAATTTACATATATCAATTCTGCATGTAATAGTAGCGACCTAATTACTCGACAAATAGCGAGGTTAAGATGAAAGCTGTATTTCAAACACTAACCGCCCAAAAAAAAGTGATATTCGTATATTTAGAAGATCTGGCGGAGCCCAGTTACCGATACGAGTTAAGCGAGTGGAGACTTTTTAATATATACGAGGTTTGTTAGTGGTTAACCGTCGCGACGTCAAGAAAGTAATGATATACACGACCAACTTTTGAATATCTACTTTTATTATATTGTATGATGGGGCTGGGTAAGTATCAACTTATTATGCTTACAGTGTTGGATCAATGATAAATTAAAACAAATTTGTATACAGATATATGTGCCGTTAGCAAAGTGATAATTCGGTAATATTTATTTTAAGGTTTCTAAAGCGTTCTCAATTCATGCTTACACGTACTTAACCATCATTGAGTACAATTACATTTAATAATAAATGCATTCTAAACAAATTGACCCATCTAAGATCTTAATGACAAAGTGATATGCATAAATTAGAAACTGGGAAGTGAGATAAAGTCGAGCGGAGTGAACGAAGCATGAACTCTAGAGAGATAACATCCGTTAGCCAGGGCGCAGCAGAATTAAGCAAGGTTGTTAGAAAGTAGAATTGTTTTCAAATTAAACGCTCTGCACTGTGATTCATAAATCTCAAAGAGTTAATTATTTTTATAGCGGACAAAATCGAGTGCAGTTTATCTTGCAAGTCTAGATATTGGGATCCTACTTATGGTAATTGGAATGGAATAGCTGCAGATCCCATTATTGTCTGTTTAATTTTACTTTCACAAAAAAGTTGTACTTATATTTTTTACATGTGATGGGTGAAAAAATCAATGTCGATTTTTTGCAGTACAGTATATACATTTTGAGGTCTCCTTAGTAAAAAAAAAAAAAAGGGAAAAAAAAGTAATGATGTCTGTCGTATTTGAATAGGTCTACAGCCTTATATGGGAACTATTTTAATATGTTGATTTATTTTCACCATAACTTCAAAATTTGGAGGTAACTGTAAAAAACACGCAAAATTACGATTGTCTCAAAATCTGCTCTAACGATTTCTATAACATTTTCCTCAAAACGTATTGGTCGTCATCTCTCCAAAAATACCTGTTCGTGAGTTATTAGTAAAACCCATGGAGCTGTGATAAAACATGTAATTAAATCGGTTCTACCGGTTTCGTTGACATTTTATTAAAATGTAAAGAAAACGAACCAAACCGGTGTAGAATCGCAAGTAGAAAAATATATTACGGTTCTAGACCACTAAACAATGGCAGATTTTGTGAAAATCTGGACAAAAATCCTTCATACAAGAAATTTGGTGGAAAGTTAGGTTTTGGGGTAATTTCAACGAGGGAAAAATCGGACACTACAACTCGCCGATGGACCCCATGGGTGGGTTAAAAGGTGGGGCAAAACGGTTTTTGTAAATATCTCAAAACTAAGCAAGATATAAAAAAAACGTTTAATACAAAAGTTGTAGCTGATTAAATTTCTCATCAAAATGGTCTTTAGTAATTTTTTCGTTAGACCCACTGGGACAAGCAAGTTGAGACTTTTTTTATGCAATTGTTCATATAAGGAATTTTACGAAAGAAAAAAAATTGCTTTTTTTTTGAGTTTATGCAGATTTTTTTTTATAATAGACAGCGCTAAATATGGGTATGTAAGTGTTTTTACATGTAATACCAAGAATTTGTATATAAATTTATGCATGTATATATTTATGCATACAAATGTATACACACACTTACAACTACAAAAACGTGCATTTACAATTTTTGCACATTTACATGCATATACTGACTATTTATTGCGTATAGATGAGTATTTTTGGCTTTAGACAAGTATAATATATATGTATGAAAATATTTCTACGCATATTTGCATATTTATGTGTGTATATACATGTATTGATATAATAAAGCTTTCGTTCAAAAATACACGTTTTTGTATTTGTAATGTGTATATATAATTATATTATATTTATTTATTTATTTATGCACAAATAGCCTATATAATTGTTTATCCAAATACTAGTTGGTATTACATGTACATAAACCTACATACCCATATTAAAATTTTTTTACTATACAAAAATCGGCCAAAACTAAAAAAAAAAAACAAGTTTTTTGTAAAAATGTCTCGTACTAAACAATTGCAAAAAAGGTCTCACCTTTGATCACTCATATCTCTGTCCTAGAGCGTCTAACGAAAACATTACTAAGGACCATTTTGTTGGGACATTTAGTCAGCTACAACTTTTGTATTAAACGTTTTTGATATCTTGCTTAGTTTTTGAGATATTTACGAAAAACCGTTTTGGCTCACTTTTTAACCTCCCCAGGGTGGCCCAGCAGAAAGTTGGAGTGTCAGATATTTTTCCCCATTGATATAACCTCAAAACCCTAACTTTCCACCAAATTTCGTTACGGATGATTTTTGTCCAGTAACAAAATTTATTTAGTGGTCTATTCAGGAATAATGAGCGAACAACAAAATTGAGCTTTGATCGCCGTGTCATTAAAAGCTTGATATACATTGAGGACGTGTTTATGGTACAAGCGAAGCAAGTTTAGGCCCCTATTAATGTACCGGGTGCTCTAAAACTATTAGTAGAAAATTTGGGAAATGGTTCTATACATCAAAACAAAGAAAAATATTCTTTTGACAATATTGCCTATCTCGGTTCGTTGTCCATCTATCTGTCTGTGTTTTTTTACATGAAAAATTAATACCTCGAACCAAATGAGCTACAAATTTCTGATTTTACCGTTATTAATGCGCAATTGTGTATTTTTTAAATGTTATTATTTCAACCATTTCAAAATGGCGACCGTTTCAAAAATTCAAAACCCAATAACTGTTAAACTGTACATTTAGCCCAAAAATGTTTTGAATTTTTGAAACGTTCGCCATTTTGAAATGGTTGAAGTAATAACATTCGGGGGGGGGGGAATGGGTATTTATAACTGCAAATTAAAAGTTGTAGGTCATATGGTTATTGGGATATTAATTATTACGTAAAAATACAGACAGACAGACGGACAACGAAACGGGATGGACTATATTATTAAAGAAACTTTTCTTTTTTTGGTTTTGATTTATAGAACCATTTCCCAAATTTCCTGCAAAGAGTTTTTGAGCACTCAGTATAAATATTATTTCAGTCCATGGTTCATTTTAACATTTCGATGGAAGACTAAATGAGATTTTTGGTGAAATATAGATTGAGTTCGATTTAATTTGGTTAAGGAATAGGTGAATCGGAAAGTTTGTGCAATGTTTGTGCACAGTTTAATTACTAATTTTGAGGTTATGCTGTTAAACATGACCTGTTCTATCAATAACTCTTATCGTGTTTAGTAGAAAACACAGCTGGACATCATTGAAAGCGTAGATTTTAAAACCAGCTTTTTGTGAAATTTACATGTGAACAATTAATCTCGAACAACCCTTTTTGGAATTTTGACAAATGGGCCGTTGGATCAGTATGCCTAGTGGGATTTATTAATAGAGCGAATAAGAGAAACCTATATTCAGTTAGGGTGTTAACAAGAATATTTTATCACATAATTGATACATCAAATGTTATATGAATTATTAGGGCAGTCTTAAACAATACCTTGGTGCATATTATTAATATCAGCTGTCATGACATATCACAGTACAAACAATGCAATGCTTATTACTTGCCTAGTTTGCTATCTTTCTTTGTCATGTAATAAATCAAGTCCAATGCCTGCGAGGGCGCGGAGTCTATAAGTATATTGAATCACTACAGTCTATACAAGTTTGCTTTACAATAAATATTTTTAGTTTTACTGTAATGTATGAATAAATACGGTTTAACATATTGAAATTCAATTTAATAAGATTGAAATCTTTCTTGTTTAGTTGCGTATACCTCTTACAAAAGGTCAATTGTAGGAACATTCTGTTTATTCAAGCGTTGGCCAAATAATGGTGTTTTCAACGTAACTGAATGCGTTACCAATGCCGACATCGCCTATATAGTGGTAAAAGAAATATAAGTAATGATAATGAGGCTATAATGTGTAATTAAGTAATTTTATTAATTGTTTTTATTTTCGAGAATAGCGCAACTTCTTTATCGCGGCTCAGTTTACACATATGATTGCAATAACTACAAAGTATGAATTGACAGGATGTAAGGACAGCATCGCTGCTCGAATGTTGTGAGTAGACGGCGCGGCGTGTCAAGTCACTGGATGGTTGATTATTGTGTGTTTTTACTAATTGTAACATGTCTAGTCGCTTGTCGAGGCGATGGTCGAGTCGTCACAAATCGCCTCGTGTGTGCTTTACCATAGTATACTTTGAAAATAACTGTGAAGAATCTCTTGGGATGAATTTTTGTAGAAATGTATGTATTTAAAGAACGAATAATAAAAAATAATTCTTTGGGAAGAGGAATAATCAAGTAAAAGTAGCTCTGGAAAAGTCAGTTATATGTCTATATACAATTATTTATAAGCTACTTACAAAACCTAAATGTTATATTTTATTGGAACTAAAAAAGGCGACAAAAATATTAAAAATAACTGTCAAGAATTTCTTGGGATGAATGTTTGTGGAAATGTATGTATTTAAAGAACGAATAATAAAAAAGAATTCTTTGGGAAGAGGAATAATAAAGTAAAAGTAGCTCTGGAAAAGTCAGTTATATGTCTATATACAATTATTTATAAGCTACTTACAAAACCTAAATGTTATATTTTATTGTAACTAAAAAAGGCGACAAAAATATTAAAAATAACTGTCAAGAATTTCTTGGGATGAATGTTTGTGGAACTGTATGTATTTAAAGAACGAATAATAAAAAATAATTCTTTGGGAAGAGGAATAATAAAGTAAAAGTAGCTCTGGAAAAGTCAGTTATATGTCTATATACAATTATTTATAAGCTACTTACAAAACCTAAATGTTATATTTTATTGTAACTAAAAAAGGCGACAAAAATATTAAAAATAACTGTCAAGAATTTCTTGGGATGAATGTTTGTGGAACTGTATGTATTTAAAGAACGAATAATAAAAAATAATTCTTTGGGAAGAGGAATAATCAAGTAAAAGCAGCTCTGGAAAAGTCAGTTATATGTCTATATAAAATTATTTATAAGCTACTTACAAAACCTAAATGTTATATTTTATTGTAACTAAAAAAGGCGACAAAAATATTAAAAATAACTGTGAAGAATCTCTTGGGATGAATGTTTGTGGAACTGTATGTATTTAAAGAACGAATAATAAAAAAGAATTATTTGGGAAAAGTAAAAGTAGCTCTGGAAAAGTCAGTTATATGTCTATATACAATTATTTATAAGCTACTTACAAAACCTAAATGTTATATTTTATTGTAACTAAAAAAGGCGACAAAAATATTAAAAATAACTGTGAAGAATCACTTAGGATGAAAGTTTGTAGAACTGTATGTATTTAAAGAACGAATAATAAAAAAGAATTTTTTGAGAAGAGGAATAATCAAGTAAAAGTAGCTCTGGAAAAGTCAGTTATATGTCTATATACAATTATTTATAAGCTACTTACAAAACCTAAATGTTATATTTTATTGTAACTAAAAAAGGCGACAAAAATATTAAAAATAACTGTGAAGAATCACTTAGGATGAAAGTTTGTAGAACTGTATGTATTTAAAGAACGAATAATAAAAAAGAATTTTTTGAGAAGAGGAATAATCAAGTAAAAGTAGCTCTGGAAAAGTCAGAAGAAGCTTAGCAAGGCCTAATGAGAGTTGGTCATAGGATGTGGAGAAAATGGGCATTCGAGGTTGGAAATCCAAGAAAGAAAAATGTATAGAAAAATGAATCGCAAAGGCTCTCAAAAAGGTACGAATTGTTGAAAATAAGACGAAAAGAAAATAGCGAACAAAAAAACTGTAGATAATTTACGTGAACTATGTATATGACGATCTTCAGTACCTTAGTATTTTCCTATTCTACAGTAAAGAAGTCATTAAGACTTTCGATATAGATAAAAGGTGAGGATAAACAAGTGCTTTTAGAGATTTTCCCCCTCCTTGCCATTTATAGCTGGAAAACCTCTCACTCATTATCACTTTTTTAAAAAGAAAAGAAATGCATGAAATAGAGACCATCGTCACTCGAATAGTAGTAGCCCCTGAGGGTCCGTTAACTTGTAGAAGATATTTCTTAAGGAGAATACTTGTCGGAGAACTAGAAAGCTAAATCGAAGTTTCTGAACGCATGGTAGTAAACATTTTAGTAACTTAAAATTAGACGTGACAAGAATTAATTAATTAGTTTTAATGTAAAATCAAATCTTAAATGCAATTCAAAGTACAGAAGAAGTAATCAAAAACACATAAAATGTGATATTCTTTGCATTGTTTAGGATAAAAATCACGGTTCACAACTTGCTAAGTAACTGCCTCTTTTGTTCTCCCAATGATTTCATCAGTGATAAGTTTGACAATTTTAAAAGGAATCTATTTTGTCTATATCTGTTGTCCGCAAAGATATGGGGTGGCCTACTGAGGGAATATTAGTTGAATCATTAAAAATATTTCATCTAGAAAAAATAATTTTGTGATTATTTTGCTTTTAAAGTATAATCTTTAAAAACTATAATAAGCGTTAAAGATTGTTTCCTGTGCACAGACCGACATTTTTAGATCACTGTTTACACTATTCTGGTATACAATTTTTTAACACGTTTTCGGAAAATTTAAAACAAAGATTCTGTTGAGAATTTCCGAAGTTCACTCAGACGATACCTCATAGAAAATAAGTACTTATTTAACTCTGTGGATTTTACCTAACACAGTTTATTGTTGACAAGACAGGTTTTTGTTTTGTGTTGTAATTATATTTTTCTCTCATGTGTTAATTTATTAAAGTGTGTTTATGCAATTTATATCTCGATTTTAATGTATGTAGAATTATTTTTATGAAATTATAACGTGTCATATATTTTTTTTAACAACAGTTTTGTTGATGAAAATAAATACAAATAACGGAAATCGTAGAACATTTTCCGAGCTATTGGGCGTACAATAAATGAGGTCTTACGTGCGAAGAATCCAGTTTAGAATTTAAAATTGTTCCAATTTATAAAATGTTTTATAAAACAAACTATTTGGTTCGTGCATAGTATTGAAACTATATTTAAATGAATGCTGTTAATCGAGTTGTTTTTTCCCGCGTTTAAGAGTCGGAACTATTGCGTGTTTTTGTAAATTTAATCCAATTTAAAACATGACAGTTGAGAATGAAACCTCTAGGGGGTTATCTCTTTGAGGAATAATGGACGTAAGTATACGTTCGTCGCTTGTTATATTTATCAGATTTTATTAGTGATGCAATTTTTTCTTCTGTCACATACATTTTGGTAGCATAGCCTACGTGGAGGGTTAGAAAAGGCTTGGTAAAAAAAGGAAATATTTTTTGTTAGTGCTCGACCACCTCCGTCCCTTATGAATAGGTTCCATATAACAAAAATGTCGACACACCGGCCCGCAAGGTGTCACCAAAAACAGTCTGCTTTTCGGAGGAAAACTCGGGTGACAGTACTCTTGTTGATACCCATATTTTTTCTTCATTCTTCATCCGATTTCGTTGATTTTTTTTTGATTGAAGAGAACAAACTGCTTTATGTTAACTGCGAGAAAAATCCTTCGTATCTTTACAGGTACTTTCTTAAAAAATTGCTAAAGTAAAAAAAAATGTTGTTTTGGTTTTCATGTAAAACAGAAAAAGATATTTTAAATTTAGTTCAACAAAACACATTCAGCTGTACTATACCTTTCTATTGATATCTCACTTATATTTATATCTTTAAAAACAAGGAATTTAGGGGTTCTATTGCATTAGTCTTATGGGCGGCAGACGGCACCGTCCGGCTAGTGGAGCCTCCTCTAAAGTTAGAAAGAACCAAATCTGTTTGATGAAAGATAAAACCATTGCACTGCTCTTGTTTAGTGATTTAATAACGATGTCACCTTGGCATGCTTGAAGAGTTTTTAGTCTTACAAAATAGGTGTGGTCACATTGCATAACCGACCCCTTGACTTAATTCCTAAATGTAATAAATAGGACCAATACCACTGAATACAGAACACTATAAGAAGCGAAACCTTAGACACTAAAAGCCACTATGGTTTCGCTTCTTATAGTGTTCTGTATTCATTGCCAATACTCCATCTTCTGGTAATTTTCAGGCTTTCACATTTTTGCGAATACCATTGTAGTGTCTGTAGAATGTTTTCTTCACATTATCACATCTTGAGATGGCCTCCCAAAGATCTTCATTAGAGGTAATATTAAGTCATCATATCCTCAAAATGTATTTTGGACATCGATTAACGAAACGCTGCAAGCTGGTCTTTGTTTTTTTTTTGTTTTTTAATTTCTCAACCATAAATTAAGACAGATCTGACTTTGGAATTAAATATCCTTAACTTTACTGCGAATTTAGTCAGATCTCTACATCAGTCGTGCTTTTAACTTTATTTATTTGATTCTTTAAATTTGCAGCGGTACCTCCATCCTAGCTGAGCATGCTTTCCAAATAACAAAATTGTTCGTCATGTTAAACTCTAGCGATTTTTAACAACATATTATAACGAATAGTGGGAATAGTGATGGAACTAATAATATTACAATAATAGTTACGGATAAACCTTAGGTATTTTAAAGAGTGGTTAACAGTGATTTGACCACTGTTAAATCAGCAAAATGTTGTCAATAAGTGATTGTGATTTCGTGAGAACTGATCGATGCATGAAAGAAATGTGTCTTTTCCAGTTGATAATTTACAAAAAAATGTTTGCTTGCCCTAAAATGTTTTGACGAAAATTCGACACTCTTTTTTTGTTATACTCTTTTACAATCTACTCAGGTTAAAAATAAAATCCATAATAAATGTAAGATGGCCTTACATGACATTAAACAATATCATACTGTCTTCTTTTTTGTCATCATCCTCATGAAGACGAAAAGAGCATTAGAGACTGAAACCTAGTCCCGAAATACTGTCATAACGTCATGGTTGGAAGAGAACAATAGGTGGTCAAAAGAGGCCCGATAAGAAAGATAAAGAGACTGATGTAATTAAAGACTACATGACGAAAAATTGTAGATCCAGGTAGGGTACCTTGGGCTTGCCACACCCGTAATTATTAGAAATGAGCCTTGATGGGATGTAATAATACCAAACGCCAAATGAATACTAGCAGAATCTGAAACCAAAATCACTGTTAGAGAACAGTGAGAATCACGTCTTTACTCGAGCGATGAAACACTGATCACCGTTTGTCACGTTTAGTGTACTAATCACCAATAACAATTTTACAATCGCCATGACTGAATCACTGAATTAACTGGTAACACCTCGTAATTCTTTTGATACCGACATATTTAAACAATATAACTTCAAAATTATAACCCGAATGAATACTTCAACACGAAGAAAGAATATTTAGAAATGGATGTATTGATTTCAAGACATTAATCTTATGAACACCTTGTGTTGACAAGGACAACAGCACAATGGCCGACGGATGAGACATGCCGACAATATGCAAATGAACATCTGGTTAAAAATTTGGTTAGGAAGCCCTTGTGCCGTTAGATATTCAAGAAACGTCCAACTACAGCCAACAAACTGTTGCCTTGTTTAAATCACTCGGACTTTTCCTTTCTCTTTATGGTTTATTTATTGTTTATGCGTGTTTAATTATACCGGACAATTGTTATTGCGACAAGTAATCAGGGTAACACCAGGATACTGGATAAAGAGATTGGGGATTTTATAAGGGAGCGTTTTTGCACGATTTGGAATATATAGGCCTACTTGGGTTTTCTTTATATGTTTAATATATGTATCGAGATAATGTTGTAAAATAGTTTAATTATATGTTATTGCTGAATTGGAGATTATACAGAGTGTGGCAAAATTCCTGTCTCGCGTTTAATATTTTTAACCGATTAAGACGAGAAAATTGTTTTGAAAAATGTATTAAAAAAAAAAAAAAACATATACCGGTATATTAAAAAATATTTGGTGTGTCTTCCACTTGGAGCTACCCTAAGGGTACTTCATTCTCAAAATTTTTTACATATAGTATAGAGCCAATTTTGTGACGAATCAAAATATTAAAAAGTTTACTCACAAATGTTTGTTTTAAGGTTTTCTGAAGCCAATAGAGTTTTTGAAATTATGTTTGTCATTTTTCAATGTCCTGCAGTCCAAACGATTCGAACCCGTTTGCTATTGTTGGAGTTGTCAGTAGGTTACGCTAATTTCTCCTCTTAAGGAGCTCGTAGGGGCGTTATAATCCCGAGGAAACCTAGCAGAATCTACGCCCCTTTTCAGGTAGTCTTGAGTTAGATTCCTCTTCTCTTTTATCTTTCCTATCAGGTCTCTCTTGACCAACTCTTCTTCTTGTCCGACGCTGACATTCTTTGATTATTCGAGGACTGTGGGAGTCTTTATCAGGTCTCTCTTGACCAACTCTTGTTCTATTCCGACCCTGACGTTCTTTGAGTATGGGATAACCCGGGGGGGGGGGTCTTTCCTTTCTTTTTATAAGGCGATGATGATCGAGAGGTTTTTCACCTTTGAACAAATAAAGACTTTAAAGGAAATATATATATTTTTTATATGTGTGCATATTTTGGCCGTACCTCAAGGCGAGTGTTTAGTTACTTTGTGGAAAACTAATAATTCCGTAGTATCTGTTAAAAGAGCAAAACTATAAAACTTCAGTTTTTTCTAAATCGCCTTAACTTATTAAATTACATGTTGCTAAAATTATACCCATTTGACAGCTTTTTAACTAAAGTCCCAACAAAAACGTATTTGTCGTTATTTACTCTATAATTTTAATTTAGGACGATGTCGATCAAATCTGAATAAGAACTATGAACGAAGGTTGAGTATCGTGCAAAGTAGTTTCTTTTTCGATCATTTGGTGAAATTTTTAAGCCAGTTTACATATAATAATTCCGCGATTTGAAGCTCACAATTTGAAAAATACGTATTTTGAAGCTCACAAAATAGAAATTCTAGTGTCACCATCTAATGGTCCACTTCTGGTAGCATCAAGAACAGAGTGCGTAAGAATTTAAAAATAATAATATATATAATTTACATTTTATTTCTACCCTATAAAACAAACCACTGCTGGAGTGTCAAGCACAGCGCTCTATAAAATGTTTATTGTTTATCCGTGACACAACCTCAACAATAACATTTGAGAACAGCATTGGTCCCCAACCAGACCCCTGAGTTGTAAACGTCAGTGCTAATTTGTATGGGCGTGTTGTCATAAAGTTACATCTAAAGACAAATTCTAAACATATTGTAACAGTGTAAATTTGTTATTGTTTCAGACGAAAGATGGCGGGGTGACATCCCCTATCCTATGCTTCAAACCAACCCCTTCCATTCGATACTCCTTTTACACCCCCAAAGTCATCAATTGCCGAACGAAATATTGTGCCGTCATGCCATCACCTTATCAATACAAGGTAAGAGAAATATTTTTGTAATGTGAATAGAATTTAATTTTTAATTTTAGCTTTTAACTTTCTTGTATCAACAAGAAAATCCAAATCCAAAATAGTTTATGTTTCGCTTATTTTAAAATCCTTTATTTAAAGAACAAAAACGAAGAAGGCCTATTATAAAAATGGTTTAACAAATGATCAGCTGTTATTTGTAGTAATCGGATACCATTATTAATTTACTGTATTTTATTTACGAAATATTTGTCATTTGAAAATTTCGTCTGTATTATGAATTGATAAGTTGTAATTTCAATTTATTTGTATTAATTGATTTATGGCCTTTATGTTATTTATTTACTTCCATTAATGATTACAGAGTTTACTCTTTTACAAATCTTGTAACAAAAATAATATAATTAAGGAACAAAAGCAGTCCGTAAACTTCATGTAATTTGTCATTTAAAAAAAATAAATAAAAAATCTGTAACACGTTTTGAAAAATATGGCTAAAATATCACAAAATGGATCATTTTCGGGGTTTAATTTATTAACAAAATCATATTTTATAAATCTTTAGGAGATCCGATGTATATTACTTAAATTTTGGCTCACACTGTGAATAGAGAATGTTGTTTTATACAAAATTTCGTTTGCTAAATTACGCTATCAAAATTATAACCTGAGATATTATGCTGTTCTGATGCTTTTGAATACTTAAAAAAAATTTAAAAAATCCTATTTTATTATTTTTTAGGACATCCTGTGTATTGTACCTAATTTTTGGCTCGCTTTTTGAATAGAAAAAAGCATTTTAAAAAAAATCTGTGATGAACATTTTAGGCAATGTTTTAAGCATGCATATAAACCAACTGTAGTGAGTTGTAAAATATCTTTGAATGTTTGATATATATCAAGTGAAAACCAGATAGTAACAATGATCTATATGCTTACTAGCGATGTTGATACTCGGGTGAAATGGATACTCGCATTACTCGGTTTCAAATGATTTTAATACTCGTATTATTATTTCGAAATCGAGTATCTGCGCAGAATGATTTTGCGCATCAGATTCGAACTCAGCTTTATCAATCAGATCGTTTTAGATAAAACTACACTTTTGCGTTCTATCTGTTATCCACCAAGTATTTTATTTTTTTAAAACAATATGTGATTGACACTTGTAATACGTAATTAAATGTTATCCTGCCTCGACACAAATTCAGTAATTTAACGTTGGTACAATTATTACCAACAATAATAATTTACAGTAGTTGTTATTTAAAATAAGTTAGGCCTAATTTACTATATTTTTTATAAAGATGGTAACCTATTATTATTTATTTAAATATAAATAATAACAATTTAATTTACTTTTTGTTAATGTAGAAATAAATGAATATTATTATTTTAAATTGAACTTGTTAACCAATCTAAATCATTTTAACTCAAAATCGTAATGTTTAATTAATGTGTAGTGAAAAATCAGCTTAGAAACTAATTTAACCAAAGTAGAAACACCGAACATTTTGTTTGGAATTGACACAACACTAACGAATGTCGTTGTCAGAGGATTTTATTTCGAATTCATACTCGCACATTACCTCCTCCTTGTTCCTAGTTACGAGGATTTCGTCCGAATATTTTAATACGAAACCGAGGATTTTAATACTCGGAATGCTCCGAGGATTTTGATACTCGGACTCACCGAGTATTTTAATTCGAACTCATACATCACTAATGCTTACAGTACTTAATGAGTACTATATGATTGCGTCTCAAAATATTCGAATTCCAGAGGACCCCTAATTATCCTTGCTTACTACCTGGTCGACGAGTCTCAGAATATCCGCGTCGTACTCTGACCATGGACTATACTGGAGAAATTTAAAAAATACGAAAAGGTTCATTTGTTAGCACAAATACAAATTCAACTTGTTCTTGCACTTTTCTCCAAATGCATTGTGAAAAATGGAATAAGCAACCGTGCACTTCCGCATATGGGAACATAACATAACCTAACCATATATGCAGATTAGGCCGCATCTCACAAATATTTGAGATAGACTCTCGGATATTTTGAAACTCGTTATCTTATTTATTATGGATACATTTTACTTGCGGATATTTTTGAAACTGTTTTTTGCCAATTTCGTGTGCGGATATTTTGAGCCACGGATATTCTGGGAGGACACGACTATGATTCTTATAATACTTGGAATAACATCCTTATATATAAGTAATACCATGCTAGGTTTAGTAAGCCAGTCTTCATATCAGATTGTTGGCATGTCTATGATTAATAACCTTCCTTCTGGAGCTTTTGTCAAGTAATTTCTGATAATGCCTTTTATTCTGTAAGTCATTTTTTTAAAGCTGATAACTAAGGCTTCGTTTTATGGTTTCGTCTAAGTTTTACTTTAATTATGTTTTTTTATTTATTGTTGTTGTGTACTGTTGTGGTATTTTAGCTGTATTGTTTATACGATATTGATGAAATCTATCACTGTAAATAGTGTCAAGGATCAATAAAGAATTCAAGTGATAGATTATTTTGATTTTGAAATCGGAAAATTTTTAAAACAAAAATTAATACCAAAGAAGGAGGATTTCATTTTTGTTTAGAAACATTTAGTAGAGTTGATACTTTCATCGTAGGAGGTATTTGTTGACAATTGTTTTACACCTCCATTAATTTATGTTTTATCGTGGATTTTAAGGTAGTACGATTTCTCAAGGTTGGTACAACTGATTTAGCAGTTATTGTAAAGGATATAATGTTTGATTTATTCATAATACACATGTAGCACAGGATTGTAAATCGACGTGGGCTACGTGCATAACTTACACTGGCAATAATCCAGAATGGGCTAACGGATACAGTACTCCTCGGAAATATAGTATTATACTTTTTAATATCTCTTTTCTCAACATTGATTTTCCAAGACAGTAAATTACGAAAATAAGCATCTTTTATTTACATTATGTAAAGTTCAATAGAATGCGTTTGGTTCAAATAATTTTAATTAAATAACATGAATAGGCCTCTATTTAGACTCGAAATCAACCTGGAAAAGACAAAAATACTAACACACTCTAGAAGAAGATATCTCTATTGATGGCCACAACTTGAGAGTGTAGGCAGCTTTATTTACCTGGAGTCGAATCTCTTCACGGATGTAAAGTATCAGGCGACTCTTATGTTGTCTATTATCTTCTATTTCGCTTTCATAACCACAATGACATCTAGACATATCCACCGGGAAACAAAATGCGTCTGTATAAAACCCTAATTTGAACAGTTATCTTGTATTGAAACGAAAACTGGATACTTACGAAGATAGAGAATCTTATGACTTCAAGAGAGCAATGAATCCTCGGACTTATTAGGGGATGAAGATGGGTGAAGAATAAGATGCACGAACGAGTTGTATGAACAATTTCACGACTGACATATTTCTAACCCATTAAAATTCTGCAACACGATATAGTTGCTCGGAGTCCAAATTAATTAATTTAAAATCAGGGTAGTTTTATACTTTACTGAACGAGAACGTGGTTGTCCGTTTCATTAAGTGGTTTAAAAATCACTTGTACTCCTTCAGACCAAACACTGCTATATGTGTTAATTATAATAATTTAATTTGGAATGGGAATTTAAAAAGATAACTGCACAAAATTTCTGAATTAAAGAGAGGGTCTTAAGCAGTTGCCTTATTTGTAACTCATTCATTTAAATATGTATTGCTGCGATCCGATACATTATTTAGCCCTTCCCGAGAATATCGAAAATGCCATTTTCGAAACTTGGTCCGACGTAATAATTTAGAAAACTGCACAATCAAATAAAATAACTAAATTGATAGGACGCGATTACGAGTTTGTCGGGATGTTCCGGTACTCTTACGTACTCGGAAACTCTTCAGCACTCTCCTAAAGCCAACCCTAAACGTTGCGTTATCAAGGTCTCTGCAACAAGAAGATTCATACTTATATCATAATATGACACAAGAACTAGTTTCACACGGTCCTCATGGCCTGTGCATGTAACAACTTCATTAAATATAAAGAAAATAATAAAATAAAACAAACATTAAGAAAAAAGTCACTAGAAAACTAAAAATAGAAATTAAAAAAAAAAATAATAATAAAAAACTGATAATAAACCTACTCGTATAAATATTAAATGTTGAGCTTGACTTATGAGACAAATTATGAAGAGGACGACCTTGTCGTTGAAACGCGTCTGATACTTAAGTGTATTTTTTGTGAGAATTGTGTTCTGTGTGTTTGTTATACTACTCGTATAACATTAACTGTCTCATACACCCATTTACAAAACAAAACAGAATAAAAATTTTTAAAATGCAATGTGGTGGGCGCCATCACGGTACTATCCAGGCCTATCATACAATGTAAGACACGCTCGCAGATCCTCATAATGTATTGACCAAAGGTTGGTTTCATACGCTTGGAGGAAATGTTAAATTGTATTGATAAGGAATCTTACCCAATAGGTTAAGTTTGTTACACAGCTTTTGTGAACCTCTTAATTGTGAATATTTTCAATAGTCTGCTAGTTATATCAAAAAGTCTCTAAGCCCCTGCAGGCCTCGAAGCTGTACATATGTGAAGGGGACTCTACTTGCTATCCTCGTATTGATGTCTCGGGCCACCCATATCTCTTCATTATAGTAACATTACATTGGTAGATCAAGGTGTCTTATCCAATATAGTAAGTTTATTTAAAACAGTTGTTACACGTTTTCTGAACCTCGTAATTCTGTTACTTCCTTGAAATCTGCTAGGCCCTAACGGACCTCGAAGTCGAGTATGTTAATAAGTCTTCACTCGCTTCGCTCGTGTCGGTGTCTCGACCCAGACCGGCCTTGAAGTTGTCCATCGTTACGAATACTTCGCTATTTGTTATCATAGAGAGGTAGGATTTGGTACAATTAAATGCAGAATTTAAATCTGTAAATTGTTATCTTATTAATTTAAGTCGTTGTACGTTGAATAACACACGATAAAATTTTTTTCCGGTTTCCTGAAGCCATGCAACATTAAGACCAGTCAAAAACAGAGGTCAAACTTACCCCTGTTCTTAACTTTTGTTTCAAAATTTTCAGTTCGTAATACAACCCTCATACAAAAAAATGAAAATATACTTATTTGTCCGTGCAGTAGTATGTTACTAGCCACTCCTAAAAGAACAACAGGTAGGAGACCATCTGGACTGAGACCATAAGACTGGACTATATGGCTGAATGAAGGGGGGGGGAGGTAAACTGGAGCAAAGTGAACAAGTATCAACAAAGTGTTAGATTAGTGCCGCTCGTGCCTTCGCGTCTTTATCACCAGTTTAACCAAACAAACAGCTGTCTAGACGGTTTACCCCAAAACTGGAATCTGACGGGGAATAATTGGGCGTAGAGGGAGGCCATCGATTGGACAAGGATCGTTAGGTGGAAACAATGCGTGTATACGTTGTAGGGTTTCCATGCGTACAATTGTTTCAAATACGTGACAAGATATTTGCAGAAGCTGCCAATATTTTAATTTTACTTTCCAAATACATATGGTTCAGTCAAATTATTCATGTTTAGGGTCAACTTCGGTAATCTTCAGGATTAATGAAGTAAAAACGTGGGGAGGGAATTGTTTATTTTAATAACGTCGACACAATTTGAAAAAAATTAAAAAATCCACTTTCGAATTTTTTATCATTGTTATAAATACCATATAGTAAAGGTGGTTTTTAGACAATTTGGCAAAAATAAAAATTGTTTACTCTTGTAATTTTTTTCCAACAGGGTAGTTTTATTGTCCACAAATTTAATAATTTTCAAAGTTTTATATTTTCTTCTATACCAAGAAGTTTATTGGAAACCCCCAGAAGGAACCACAAAACAGACACTGCTGACTCGTAGATATACATTACTTCTAGTGTAAGTTACTTCCAACAATAGCTGATTGAAAGTGTACTTATAATTTCAACAGGTACATTTTATTAGCCAGATATCTGAGTCCTTTAATAATTGATAAGGTTTAATATTTAATTCGTTTACTTTCGGAGTACCTAGAAGGTACTACATCACGTAAAACACGTTTTCTGAACCTCGTAATTCTGTATACCAGTACTTCCTTGAAGTCTTCTAAGTCCCAACAGGTCTCGTACATGTTTTTTCCATTTTGTCTTGCTTAAAGCCGTAAAACCTCTTGGTCATCATCGTCTTTTTTTAAAAAAGCAGAAAAGAACATTAAAAACACCCCGACGTCGTATCGTCAGGGTTGGGAAAATAATAAGAGTTGATCCAGAGAGATAGTAGGATAGATGGAGGAGAGTATTCTAAACCAAGACTACTTGTAAAAAGTATAGATATCCAGAAGTAGGCCTATATCTGAAACCTCTAGGAGGAACCTCAAATAGACATTACATACTTATAATATAGGTTACACGTAACCAATAGCTGTTAAAAGTGTCCTCAGTGAAATTGTATTGTCCACAAATTGGAGCCCTTGATTTTTTAAGGTTTTATATTTTTCTCATCTTAAAATTGGAGCCAGGAAGGCTCGTGTAAAATTTCACTCTTTTGTCACTGAGAAGTACATCAGAAACGAAAGTAAGAATGACGGAAAGACCCGCCTCACTCACACAACATCTACTGAGTTAGTTTCAGTTGCATAATGACAATTAATTACCCGTTGTTTAATCGCATCCCTTCACTTACAAGGCAAATTGTTTAATAGTCGTAACACAAAAAGTAATATTACCGGGCGTGCATCACATAATTAGCGTCAAGTGTCGCGAAATTGTCTCGTGTTAGTAGGCGTGTTAATATTACCACTTCATAAGGATGTGACGTCAGGCGCGTTTCCTGGCGCCTTGGTCATCCTTATCATCTCTGTCTCTCACCATCACATCACACCTTCAGATATCGCAAATATTGATTCTAAGAAACAAACATTAAGATAATCGTAATTGTTTGTGGTTTGGGTTGAACGATCCGGTTTATCAGTACTTGAATGAACCAGAACGTAATGACGTTGATTCGGATATGAGTGAAAGTGTATTTTTAAAGTATGAATATGTTTCAAATACCATGAAATAACTAGTCATAATTTATATAAAAAGTATGGAATGATATTTAGTTGGAGAATAGATTAATCTTTCCTAAAGTTTCCAATTATGTTTAAATAAAAGACGCATACTGAATGTTTGGAGCAATTATTTAAACATAACCTCAAATTTAATAAAAAATATGGAAACAGCTGTTTAGTAAAATCATATGTTTGGATCGAAATGAATCTCGAAGACAAACAATTAGATAGGGTATATCATAGTATTTGCCCAAACCGACTATATAACGTAATACTAGTAGATCCTTAGAAAAGAATATTCCCAAAATTAGTTTCTTGGGTCTTGTAGGAAATGTTACATTGTATTAATAGATCAACGGGTAACATTTTTTTAAACAGTTGTTACAGGGGTTTTCTGATCTTGTAATTAATTATGTCATTACTTTCTTGATTTCGGCTAGACCATTGTTTATGTGTATATATTAACGACAAAGGATTAAAATAGCATACCTAGGCACTTTTGGCAAAGTATGGAACAAAGTAATTTTGTCTACAGTTGTTGACAAAGTGGCATTTTGTTCATTTAAATTAGTTTGAAAAACAGCTGATTTCTCAACAGTTTCACTTTGCCCACTACTTTGCACACTACTTTACTCACTCCGAATGGCAACCGAACAAAATGAAATTTAGGTTAAGTTTATTTGAATTGATTTATAATATACAGGAAATGTCCCGTATGTAGGTTAGATTAATAATTCTTACGTGTAAAATAACATAAATAAACAAGAAAAAAACGTTTTAAGGTCGAAAAAGGAAGTAATTATTCATGAAGATGATTGACAGTGTATGTACACGGAGAGTATTTTTCGTTTGCCGCGTTTTGAAGTTGGCAATCCCGTTTACTCAACAATACACCTAAGTTATTTTTAATATTCATAAATAACCTCAGTTTTGACGTGAGAACTTCTACTCAGTGTTGATGTGTTGTTTAGCACTACTGCTATATTTTGTGTAGTTAGTTTTAAAATATGGACAGTTCAGAGGATGAAAACCTGTCAAATACCCCGCCTAAATTAGCGGAAAAAGCTAACAACGTTGTACTAAATCTCCTTCCTGTCAAATCAAGGAAAAAGTACGACCGCCAGTGCGCCAGCATGAACTGTTTTTATTGCCAAAATAACAACTGTAGACAAAGTATAATGTGCAATTCGTGAGCAAAGTGTCTTTTTTAAACTCGATAAACATTTTTCTCTCGTTTAAAAAAGTGCCACTTTGCTCACTAGTTGCACAAATAACTATTGTTAGATCTTTATTCACTTTGTAAAAGCTCTACGGTTCTTCGGGGAAAATATTAAATTAACAGATTTGCTCAGAACATTGTTTATTTACAATATAAAAAACATGAAATGGAGAAAATAGGATGTGTGTTGTTTAAATATTTACTGAAGTAAATGTACCCAAACATAACCTGAAAGCATGGAAAAATGGTATTCCGATCTCTGCCTAAAAAATGCCTAAAGAAAGTATGAAATATTCTTGATTTCATACTTTGCCTACCAACTTTAGGCAATTTATATAATACCTAGACATTGTACACGATGCTTGATTTAACACGTTGCAGGTAACGTATAAGTCTCCACTCATTTCGCTCGTGTCACTGTCTTGACCCTAATTGACCTTATACATGTGTGAAGAAGTATCCACTCGCTACGCTCGTGTCTGTAACTCGGCTCGAATATCACATTGAGAAGTGAAGGTACGAAATTACAATTTTGACAATAACTTCGCTATTCATCGTAGACATGTAGGGTTAGTACCATTACATACAGAATTGAAATTTGTCAATTTGTATCTAATTAGTGCTTTATAACACACGAGATATGAATAAAAAACTGATTAAAATGGCCGCTATGTTGTTTTATTTTCAATTCGATTTTTCTGAATTTAAAAGTTTTTCAGATAAGCACACTATAGTCCTCTATGCCAAATTTGAGTTTCCTTTCTTAGCTGCTATTGTGCTTACATACAGCCGTCGACGGACGAACGTTAAATCGAAAATCAGGTTTTCTGTTTTCTGAAACTAAAAAATCGTGAAGATCAGTCAAGAAACTGAAGTCGAAATATTTTAGTATTACCTCACTACATATACTTCGTATAGCCTACTTTGTGTGAGTGACACTGCAAACTATAAAGAATATTTTGTATACACGTTTGTCCGACTTCCATAATTAAAAAAAGAAACAAATGTCCAAACACGTAGATTAAACAATCAGAATTTTATAATTATGATTACTTATTTAACCCGCACATGTCCCTACAATCCTAATATTAACAATTACCCAGTCAGATCTCTAACATTATAAATAAACACACCAATTACAACCATGAATGACGGAGGTCCTACACGGAAACGTTGACGTATTATTTTATTTTAATGCATTTCTGATGTTTTCTTAACAATCATGAATTAAAATGAAATAAAGGTAGAAATGCAGTGTAGAGTGTACACATCAATACAGTACACAACACGCAAACCCGTACATTGCTAATCTAGTCTTGCTGCACGCGAACACTGCCATTAGAATGGAGAACAATCTAGATTGTAGTTGGAAAATCAATGCACTTTTTTATCACAGGGAGAGTTTAGGTGTAACTCTCATTACTCTAAATTCCTCTGGAGTGAGTACGGGCGTGGCAATCCCTTGGGACCATAACTAAATCTGCAGCTTTTTCGTCTATGATTAGAGCTCTATCTTTCATTCCTTTCAGGTTTCCGAATCTTGTTCTTTTCCGACCTTGACGCTATTAAAGTATTCTCGGGCTAGGGGTCTTTCGACCTCCGGTTTTTAATTGATCACATTTAATCCCCTCGACATGCCGTCTGTCGCCAGTGTCGCTGTCTTTCCGTAAGCACGCTAGCGGTAACAAACATTAATATTGGAACATGAACATTTCGTACAAGAGATTACAGTATAGTGTGCTCATATAGCACCCTATTGTAATTCAGAAAAATGAATTGATAATGTTCAAATGGCGGATGTTTTAAATAGTTGTAATTACCTCGTGTTATTCAACTTATAAACACAGTATATTAATATACAGTATACCAAACACACAGAAAATACGCCTAAGTATCAGACGCGTTTCAACGACAAGGTCGTCCTCTTCAGTGATACACGAGCTACACCAATCAAACTATAACTGTTAACTATAGTTACAGTTTGATTGGTGTAGCTCGTGTATCCCTGAAGAAGACGACATTGTTGTTGAAACGCGTCTGATACTTAGACGTATTTTTTTGTGAAGAATTGTGTTCTGTGTGTTTGGTATACTGTGCATTATATTAGATACAAATTTGCAGATTTTAATTCTGCATGTAATGGTACCAACCTCATCTCTCCACGATGATTTGCTATTTTCGAAAATGCAATTTCGAACCCTTACGTTTAAGAAAATACGATATTCTTACAGTTGCGAGATCCAGTTGAGTCACCGACATGAGCGTAGCGAGTGGAGATCTTCAAGACTCAGCAGAGTCGAGTGGAGAATTTAATGTATACATATATAATTATCTGTCAGGACCTAATTGACGGCAAGAAAACCCTGAGTAACAACTGTTTCAAACAAACAAACTTACCCTATTGTGAAAGATCTCTCGATGTATTATTCCTACATGACCCAAGAAACGAACTCTTGGGCATTAAATTTAGAGGAACTGTTTGTATTACAGTGTATGATGGGGCTGAGTAAGTACCATGATGGCGCCTCTCTACTCTAGTGAGAAACAGTCCCAATTACCCTTAAAAAAACATCATTATATATCTTTCAGAATTTGTTCATGTATTTTTTTATGGGAGAAAAAAGAGTACCCTGATTATCAACTTTGTGGAGAAATGTTTTGTTTATTAATTTTTCTAATGGTTTGAAAACAAAAATAATTTCGAGTACACCATTTTAAAGTTTAGTGAAATAGTATTTTTAAAACTGTTTCTGACATTTGGTCTGTGTAGACAGGTTTACAGTGGAACGTTATTTCCAGGTTTATGATTCTAGTTTTCAAGCTTTAAATATGGGGTACATACAGTGTTATACAACAGACATGAACAAAATTCAAAATTAGAAAATACTACGTTTCGTCCTCTTCTTTAAAAAACCATTCCATATTTTTGAAACATGTACGTAGTAGTTGTGTAATGTTTCAAACATCGATGTCGAATTTTTTGCTGATACACCTCTTTTGAGGTCCCAGTAAAATAAAGTTGTTTTTTCAATGTTGTCTGTCTTTTGTATGTGCTTTGTTGTAACGTTTTAAAAACGTTTAGTGTAGGTGCCTTAAAAATACACTAAACCATGTTTTTATCAAAATAGGTTCCAACGATTTTTATCAATTTTTTTTTTCAAGAAAGCCTCTAAGGTGAGAAACAAAACGTATTGGTCGCCATCACTAGAAAAATGCCGTTTCGTTAGTTTTCGGTAAAAAAAACAATAAACCGGCATTGACCCTGTCAAAAAACACGTAATTTTTCAAAACCTTCTTTTCTGACTTCGTCCAAATTTTAGTGAGATATAAAGATAATGACTCAATCCAGTATGCAAATAGCAAATAATAATAATAAGAAAAGAAAAATATTACCGTCTAGGAATAATTGGCGAAGTTAATTTAGTTCCTTATTAAAAAATATAATCTTTTTTGTTTGTTTAAAGATGTCGTACATGTTCATTTTCACTTTTTTATTGAAAAGCTTTTCCGAAATGACCTTTTTGTGACGATTAGTTTTGGAGATAGGTGAGTGAGACAGTTTAGTTAATTACTAATTGAAAATATTGCAGCTCTATTAGTTCTTGATTTTAGCTTTTGACTTTATTCTCAGTGTATTTCTTTTGAGTGGAAAGTAGGTAAAGAGTACTGATAATCAAATCGTTGGGTATTTTATTGCAACCCAATGAACGAGCTTCATTAATGTCTTCAACTGTAAACTTTGTACTAATATTATTACAAATATTTGTATTTGTAAAACAGCTGTTTCTCCAGGACAGTATAGATTTACCATGTATTATTTATTTTGAAGTTTCAGACACTATTTCAGCGTTATCCAACGGATTACGTAGAATCACCTTTTTTAACAGCTGACCAAAGTTACGGATCTGATCTGATTTCTACCAGCTGGGCAATAACTAAATCTATATTGGCAATAGAATGTTGAAAGGATTCAGATACAACCAACACCTGGTGTTACCCATCTTACACGTAATGTAACAATTGAACGGAAACGTTTGTCCACGATGTTACAACACGCCCACCACCACCGTTAGGTGAGACGCGTGCAGATGATCGAGGGTGAAAACCTGTATAGGGGATGATTTCAGGAAGAAGTACACACTTCGGGTATAATATATACTTAAGTAGGGTAGCTTGGGGGTTGTTGATAACTTCATTGAAAAGTGTTTCATTTCAAATTTGGCATGGACAAAAACATTGCATGGTATACTGTAACGTAATGGCATACATGTTTTGGTCTGTTGCAAGAAGTTGTGAAACTATTAATTTTTTGAAACTATTTCATTTATTTTTTCAAAAGTAAAATTGTGAGGCTAATATATTCCTATCAATTTTTTGAAATATTCAACCTTATTGGAGAGATAGGTTCTCCCTTTTTTTTTTAAAAGATACAATTGTTAGCTTCATCGTTATTAGATTTACTGGTCTAATAGTTACTTTGCTTCGTCGTTATTAGGTTTACTGGTCTAATAGTTACTTCGGTTCATCGTTATTAGGTTTACCTATCTAATAATTATTTTTCTTCATCGTTATTAGGTTTACCTGTCTAAAAGTTATTTTGCATAGTCATTTTTAGGTTTAGTTGACTAATAGTTACTTTGCTTCGTCGTTATTAGGTTTACCTGTCTAAAAGTTATTTTGCATAGTCATTTTTAGGTTTAGTTGACTAATAGTTACTTTGCTTCGTCGTTATTAGGTTTACCTGTCTAAAAGTTATTTTGCATAGTCATTTTTAGGTTTAGTTGACTAATAGTTACTTTGCTTCGTCGTTATTAGGTTTACCTGTCTAAAAGTTATTTTGCATAGTCATTTTTAGGTTTAGTTGACTAATAGTTACTTTGCTTCGTCGTTATTAGGTTTACCTGTCTAATAGTTATTTTGCATAGTCATTTTTAGGTTTAGTTGACTAATAGTTACTTTGCTTCGTCGTTATTAGGTTTACCTGTCTAAAAGTTATTTTGCATAGTCATTTTTAGGTTTAGTTGACTAATAGTTACTTTGCTTCGTCGTTATTAGGTTTACCTGTCTAAAAGTTATTTTGCATAGTCATTTTTAGGTTTAGTTGACTAATAGTTACTTTGCTTCGTCGTTATTAGGTTTACCTGTCTAATAGTTATTTTGCATAGTCATTTTTAGGTTTAGTTGACTAATAGTTACTTTGCTTCGTCGTTATTAGGTTTACCTGTCTAAAAGTTATTTTGCATAGTCATTTTTAGGTTTAGTTGACTAATAGTTACTTTGCTTCGTCGTTATTAGGTTTACCTGTCTAAAAGTTATTTTGCATAGTCATTTTTAGGTTTAGTTGACTAATAGTTACTTTGCTTCGTCGTTATTAGGTTTACCTGTCTAATAGTTATTTTGCTTCGTCGTTATTAGGTTTACTGGTCTAATAGTTACTTCGGTTCATCGTTATTAGGTTTACCTGTCTAATAGTTATTTTGGTTCATCGTTATTAGGTTTACCTGTCTAATAGTTATTTTGGTTCATCGTTATTAGGTTTACCAGTCTAATAGTTATTTTTCTTCATCGTTATTAGGTTTACCTGTCTAATAGTTACTTTGCTTCGTCGTTATTAGGTTTATCTGTCTAATAGTTACTTTGCTTCGTCGTTATTAGGTTTACCTGTCTAATAGTTATTTTGGTTCATCTTTATTTGGTTTACCAGTCTAATAGTTATTTTGGTTCATCGTTATTAGGTATACCAGTCTAATAGTTATTTTGGTTCATCGTTATTAGGTTTACCTGTCTAATAGTTATTTTTCTTCATCGTTATTAGGTTTACCTGTCTAATAGTTATTTTGGTTCATCGTTATTAGGTTTACCAGTCTAATAGTTATTTTGGTTCATCGTTATTAGGTTTACCTGTCTAATAGTTATTTTTCTTCATCGTTATTAGGTTTAGCTGTTTAATAGTTACTTTGGTTCTCGTTATTAGGTTTACCAGTCTAATAGTTATTTTGCATAGTCGATTTTAGGTTTAGCTTTTTAATAGTTACTTTGCTTCGTCGTTATTAGGTTTTCTTGTTTAATAGTTACTTTACTTCATCATTATTAGATTTACTTGTCTAATAGTTATTTTTCATCATCGTTATTAGATTCACTGGTCTAATAGTTACTTTGCTTCGTCATTATTAGGTTTATCTGTCTAAAAGCCATTTTACTTAGTCGTTTTTAGATTTAGCTGTCTAATAGTTATTTTGGTTCGTCTTTATTAGATTTACTTGTTTAATAGTTATTTTGCTTCGTCGTTATTAGATTCACTGGTCTAATAGTTACTTTGCTTCGTCATTATTAGGTTTATCTGTCTAAAAGTTACTTTATTTAGTCGTTTTTAGGTTTACCTGTCTAATAATTATTTTACCTCGTTTCTTCTTATAGGAGCGACTCCTTCATCTCTATAATACTTTAAATAGATAACTCGACTACGTTGCACCCTTCTCCATTTTTTCACTTCATCACCCACGTGTTAAACAAGATGCATAATCTTTGGTACAAATTTAATTATTATTACCGACAATCACGCACTTACTTTCTTCAAAACATGCAAACTCTGGAGAGCTCGTGTTTTTGATAGCATCCATATTCGACAATGTTTAAATAATTCCTTAAAATCATATTTGAGCAATTGGATTTATCATACACCAATAAATGTCATATTTACACTTTCAGGTGTCATAGTGGTACATATTTTAGAGATAAATTTTCTATTTACGTATTCCAAATTTCAGCTCATCTCCCTGAATTGGTCACGGAATTGGAGTTCGGTCTTTTGTTTAAATTTTTTTCGGTTATGTCAAGATATATTAATAGATTGCCGCTTTAAAACGACAAAGAAAACATTAAAATTATGTAAACTTTAGTCATAATTTAATTTAGATTTAAATCGTTTAAGTTTTCAATTTACTATAGCCGATATTTATTTTACTTACACCAGTACAAGATGAATAGTTTAGGTTTGAAAATCGATAAAAATGTCGATCACCATTTTTCACGTTTTCACCATTTTCACGTTTCATGATACAGGAAACGGAAAGGTGATTTTCGACATTCTGTCTGTCATTGTCGTCTGTACTTAAGGAAGATAGCTACGAAATTAAAATAGGAAAATGAAATTTGGATTAAGAGGACTATTATGTGCTCATATAGAACCCTATGCAAATTCAAAAAGTCCGATTGAAAATGTAAACAGTTGTTTGTTCTATTTCTTGTGTTATTGAACCTATAACACACTAAATTAGATAAAAAATGGTAAATTTCAGTTCTTTATTTAATGTTTCCAACCCGATCTCACAATGACAGGTGGCGTGTTATTAAAACTTTATTTTCGAACCTTCAACTCCTAAGAAAATACGATTATGTATAGATTACTGTCAGAGTTGAAGAAAGTGGAGACTTTTTAATATACACATCTACGATGCCCAGTAAGGTCAAGATACAAATACGAGGGTCAACAAAATTTGTGTAACAACTGTTTTAAAACAAATTTTACTTACTGGATCAGACACCTTCATCTACCAATACAATTTAATATTTCCTACATGGCCCAAAAAACCCAACTTTTGGGCATTACAATTAGATGATTTTCATGTATTACATTGTATGATACGGCTGGGTAAGTACCATAATGACTCCATTATCTTGTTATTTTAGTAGATTCAGTAATCGTCATGATTTTTACTCTTTATCTTTACATATTTTACACAACACATTTAACTTGGTACACAAAAATAAAGTATAATTTTTAATTAAAGTAATTCTTTGAAAATAATAATCAACAGCATTGGCCCCAGTACTGATCCTTGCTGTACACCAGTTCGTTTAATAACGGCAACTATTTTCGTCCCATAGTACCGGACAGGAGCTAAAGTGTTAAATAAGTGATTGTGGGTAGAGATGAGCTGTCCTCTGTAACAAGGAAGGTCCGTACGTGACTTGTCCGTCTGTCCCTTGTCGTTGCAACATCGTCAAATTAAGCGGGACTGATATAGGTTAATTTAGCGACTGTATTGTACACGATTCACAGCGTGAATCAACAGTAAAGCAACTGTAACATTGTTTTTATAGTAGATGTTTTTCGTCATTTTCAATTTAACCTTCTCGGTTTGTTCAAGAAATGATATGTTCTGTTTTTAAATTGAATAATCATGGTTCATTGATAGATTAAATCAATTTGCCTTAAAATTTTTTTTTTTTAAATTACGTATTTTAAAATGTTTAAATCAGCTCTTTTCTTTCAAATTAATTATTTGATTGCATAAAATAATTGCTATTCTCGGTTACTCCGTTCTTCAACTTCTACACTTGTTTTAATAAAATACCGTTTCCAATGAAATCGTATCTTTATTTTAAAAAGTCTAATTTTAAATCCACTTTCAATGGTTCTGTTTTTTGTATTTGTTTTTTATTTTTTAACAAACGTTTTCTCTTTCTCCGCCCTCTAAAGGGATCAAAGTTAAAAATATGTTTTTGAAATTGCAAATAATTTCACAAATATCAAAGATTATTAATCAAAATGATCTTGAAAGAGAAAATAAAATCCTTTCGACCAATGGCCTCGTTCCATTTATCTAAATTCGGACTCGCATGTAGAAGGAAAAGGTATTTTTGTAATTCCCCCCCCCTCTCAGATGTACGAAGTTATATTGTGATAGTAACACAAACAAAAAAATACGGCAAAATGTTTCTTATATATCTTTTTCGTAGCTATTTCAAAAACATAATTTCCATGACGACATTTTGTGTTTACCTGCTGATGGCAGTCCAAAAACTGAACTCTAGGTCGTGTTACCCTCATATTTGGTACATGGATTTATTTTAGTTGTCTTCAAACAAAATATCTATTTTTCCAAAAAAGTTTCGAACGATTTTGACCATAATTTGGTAAACGTATTGGTCGCTATTTTCTCTCAAATGTCTGTTGGAGAGATATTTAGCAAACAGTAAAAACAAACCATGAACGGACTCTTAAAAGCTTGACTAACTTATTAGCTATTTGGATTGATTTAGGTGAAAAGTCAAAATTTGCAGCTATACCAATGTGCCCAATCGCACTTAAAAAACAAATTAAAGAAAATAAAATTTAATAAAAATAACTGTTTTATTAATTTTAAAAGCAATAAAATCAATTAGACCCACAGTTATTTTGATTTTAGAATTCGTAACTAAGTTATATAATGGAATTCTATAATAGTAAATGTAATAAGATTAATAAAGTAATGGTCTTAATATAGTTATGTATTAATTGTTACTATTATTCTATTATGTTAAATATTGATTTCTTTTGGAATGCCGCAAGGACCGGTCTTAGTTCTAATACTGTTTCGCGCGTGCTACCTTTTAACTTCCCGTAACATATGGGCAACCTACACAAATAAGTTTTCGTACTTTTTCCAATATAAACCACACAATGCACTAAGTGGATATCTTTGTCCAAAAAAATAGAAATTGAGGGGGAAAACCGTAGAAACTGTACAACCCAACGCAATCCTGATGTTTATAGGGTGGCTGAGGGCAGGAAGTGGCGAAAGTGTTGGGGGTAGGAAACACCTTGAGAGTACCGCTATGTCGACATCTGTACAGCATCTAGACAATCCTCCCCCTCTCTCTCAAAGTGTGCTTAGGTGAGCTATACTTTATACACGGAGTTTAGTTCATTTTTCGGTTTACGTATGCAAATGTTATTTTGTAGAATTTAGTGTTTTATATATTTTTGGTGTGTTAATTAAAATTGTGAATCTATGAGCCGAATAAAAATATTTTATGGTATGGTTTTTTGGGCCTATAAATTAAAATTGTAATTACATATGTTGCGCGAGTAAAAAAAAGATTCTATAAGTTTATTTAATTTAAAAAAATAATTATTAAATTTTTAAACGTATAAAAGGAAATTGACTTCCTATAATTACTATTTTTAATAATTTTGAGGTTATGTGTTTATAATATAAAATTTTCGTGATAACTAAGTTACATTTTTTTAATAGTACCAAAATTGTCTATTTAATTAAAGTTTAATTGTCTACACTATTAAAGTTTAACAAGTTGGGTATCAGAAAAAAAGGTAGTGTAACATTTTTGTTTCGGTGTTATAGAAAGTACTCCAACATTTTTATTTACAAAAAAGATAAAAAGAGCCTGGAAATACGGCCCAAATAACAAATTTAATGAAGATTTGTCCTTGCCATTACGGACAACAAACATAATTTATGAAACTCCTTTTTTCAATGTAGTTTACCCATTACTAAACAATCTCTATACTAGATACACACAGTGATTTTCAATATGGAAACAGTCATTGATAACTGTGAAGTACTTGGAGGCAGAAACAAATGAGGATCTACATAGTTTTAAAAATTATATTTCTTGGAGGTTTGAAATTTTAAACAGCCTTCTTGAATCAAACTTTATTTTTAATAGGAAGATGTTCATATGATACATGGTTTTCATGTGAAATTTTACAAGAGAAACTTTGTTGAAAGCCGTTTTTCGATTTATAATCATTTAAAATTCCAATGACGAAAAAATCGCGTTAGCAATAACGGGGTAAAATACTCTGTCGAAATTTTTCTATTTGTTTTTCCTGCTGAATACATCCAATAACTAACCTGTAAACAATACAACCACTATAACTTAATTTTACAGGCGAAATGAGGAGTTAATAAGTGGGATTGTTGAAACTTAATGCAAACAGCTTATTTAAACTAGGCGTACTTTTATAAATGGATGTTCTTGAGGTTAGTGCATTGCCAATTTGTAGTGGAAGCACTTTGAGCATTTATTGTAGATTGGTATACTTTCAAAATTTATTGTATTAGTAATGATAGAAAACATTTATTTAAATATTAAAATGAAATATTTTAACATTTCAAGTGAATAATATAAGTTGACATAGTCATTTAATTTGTACAGTATAACAAACACACATAACACAATTCTCATAAAAAAAATACGCCTAAGTATCAGACGCGTTTCAACGACAAGGTCGTCCTCTTCAGTGATACACCAGCTACACCAATCAAACTATAACCAACTATAACTATAACTATAACTATAGTTATCAATAACTTTAACTGTTATAGTTTGATTAGTGTAGCTGGTGTATCACTGAAGAGGACGACCTTGTCGTTGAAACGCGTCTGATACTTAGGCGTATTTTTTTTATGAGAATTGTGTTATGTGTGTTTGTTATACTGTATAATTTTTCTCATAAGTCAAGCTCAACATTTAATATTTAATTTGTAGTATTGTTAGTAATTATTAGTTTTGTTTATTGTTATCATCTATTAGTACTGTTTAAAGTTCGCTTTTTGATGTATTCTTCAGGAAAAACACAATAGAATAGTTTCGACGGCGATTTTTCCCGTTCTATTGCTAACGCGATTTTTCTCTCGTTGCAACTTTGAATTCTTATAATTCGCAAACAAAACATTTATAAAAAAAAACAGTTTTCGCTATCGTTTTACGTGTCAAATTTTACATGAAAATCTTGTATCACATGTCCACCTTCCTATTTCCTGAAGTGGTTCCAACAAAAGTTTATGAAACAAGTGTATTTCCAATAGTAATATTCACATCTTTTTCCTCAATAATTTAACTTTCTATAATATATTATTATGACGCCATTACAATTCTTCTCAACAAATTCATTTGTATTCTCACGCGATCAATGTGGTTTACTTTTCCTCGTGGAATTCACAATTTAGTCATTCTAATACAATATAAAATTAATATTAAGTAGACCCTTGCCTCGCATGCCTCTGGAAATTAACATATTACAAATATCTCATGAATATCCTTAAATTTATAGTAATTATTTTAATATAGCAAATAAATTATTTGTCCAAATTTGTTGTATTTTGATTATTTACAGTCGGTAGTTTATTTGGACTTAATTAGAGCTGCTGAATAAAGTTTTTTTTTCCTCATTTATTTACTGATGGGAGACTTCATCAAACCTTTTAGGGGTGATTTGAAGTCCTTGGCGCGCTTGCACTTTGACTTCTTTCCCACAAATTTCAGTTCAATAATGATTGATCTCACATTTTGGTGATTATGAACACTGAAAATATGTTATTTTAATTTCAGTTCTGCCTAAATATGCCTTAGGTTTCGTGAAAAGACTCTGTACGTCTCAACAGCCTTAACGGATTTTAATGTTGTTTTTCATGGTCCACTCTGAAGATAGATTTATTAGTTCGGTTCCAAAAAGAATGAGTGAGGAAAAGGAGTATTTCTGTTTTTGTTAAAATCCTCGGCCGATTACGAAGCATTGTTCATGTAAGTTGGAATATTCTCTTCTTAAGTAGTCTAATTTTGTACTAAAAAATCCATTTTTAATATTTTGTTCAGTTGTTGTTTAAAGGCGGAACATTTTTCGGTCATCATTGCCTTATAAAAAAAAGAAGAAAAAACAAAATAATAAAGACCTTTAGCCCTCAAAAAAATCTAAGTGTCAGGGTCGGAAAAGAACAAGAGTTGGCCAAGAGAGATCGGATAGAAAAATGAAAGATTACACGAAAAAGGAATAAATCAAGCTAGGTTTCTTCACGATTGCCAAGACCCTATTCACTAAAGTAAGCTCCTGAGGGTCCCAATTAAAAAAAAAAAGTTTTTTTTTGTATTTAACGTTACGATTTTGTGAATGGAGGTATTTGCATAAATTTTTTTTTTTTATGTGTCATGGAGGCAGTAAATTATTATTTTATTTTTTTTTATTATGTGAGATTTTTTCTAACACATAGCGTACAGAAAATTATGGGATGGAAAAAAAAAAAATTTCCATTTTTTTTGTGGATATATATTAGTTTTAAGATACTCAAAGTCCCAAAAGTGGTTTTTGGGAACATGTCTGTCGTATCTGCGAATGTTCTCCAGCCCAAACGCATGGATCAAATTTGGTGTGTGGAAATATTTTGGCCGTAGCCTATCTCGAGATGTTTCGTATGATAACACAAAATTTAGTGTTAGGTGTCATAAGAAGAAAAAAATTACTAATTTCGATCCATTTTTGCTCAATGAACCTTGACAGCTATAATTAAAAACTCGATTTTAATTAAATATGATTTTAGCTGAACAGACTAGAAAGTATAAAATAATTTTTCGTAGCCCCATACAGATTTATAACTCCATAGAGATTGTCCTGAAAATTTGTGATTGTGAATTTTTAATAGGTGTCAAAATACTTATAAGATTTAAAACGAAAAACGTGGAGAGCATGCAATAGATAATTATTGAAGATTATCTCCATCTATTGATTTAGGAGGTACTTTACCTCCATTAGGAATTTTGAGAGTTTTCTCAACGACAACGACAGCTGTTCCTTACGTTTTTCGTTTTAAGTTCTTACAAGTATTTTCATAGTTAAAAATTCATATCACAATCTGTATGGGGTTACGAAAAATTATTTTATAGTTTTTAATCCGTTTTAAAAACGTGATCAGATTAACAAATATCCAAAAACCATAATGTTGATGCCACCGAATGGTTCATTTTCCTTCTTTTCAGTTGTCGCAATCTAGAATAGATCATGCAAAACATTTCGTATGGAACCATCGAAATCTCATCGATGAACAGGAATTCGATCTCCTTCCACTGTTTTCGCAAGACCTTCAAATAGTTTCCAGTGAGTGGTCCCAAATTTTCTACCATTTCTCCATCATTCTCAACTGGTAATTTAAATGTATGCAGCGTTGTTACACCAAGTCGTGCCGCTATGCGGCTCAATCCGCCAACTTTTTTAACTGCTTTCTTATCATAGCAGTGGTTGACAGACAGACAAGAAAGGGTTTCATATTGTAGTGTCATTCAGTTCTGAGTTATGTTTAAACTTTCAAGTCTCTAGCTCTCATCGGGAAATTAGTTTTATACCGAACAGGCAGACAAGAAAGCGAGTTAAAAAGGCAGTCGAAGAAGAATTTTTACACAGTTTAATTTAACACATTCTAATCACACATTATTTCGCACACAACTAATGTATTCTAATATAATAATCTTATAATCTAATTATGTACTAAGTTGTTATGATATTATCTTTGGAATCATGTAAAACAACGGAACACACATGAGTAGGGAAAGTCGACCCGTCGGTCATGGTTCGTTGAAAAGCTTTGTAGTCTTCCAGTGAGTGGAACTTGTATCTTATAACTGTTTAAAATTTCTAATTATCACTTGCTAATTGTTGACGACAGATAAGGAGAGGGAGTTGCAGGTCATTCTGCAGGTCTCCCCTCCTACTCAGCGCTGATTCTCCCTCGGGATTGTGGAAGAGGAGGGGATGACTACTTTCAGTATTTCTTAAGCAGATGTCTTTTGTATCGGGAAGTAAAATTAAAAACAATTTGTATTCACTTTGTTGAATATAATTGGTGAACAAACATGCAATTTTATTTTTTACCAAAACAATTATAAGTGGAATTAAATTTTTAATATCCATTAAACGCAAACTGTTTAAAAAAAAAAACTTTATTTGACGATTCATAAAAATGGAAAATTCATTTCGATTAGAAGTCTTAAGCCTGACGATTAGAATTTGTTTTCATAACTTTATTGGCGCGAACAATAATGTCTTTAATATTTTATTTGGTTCGTTGGTTTGGTAAATTACTATTTGTGTATATATAATTGTTGTAGTTTTTTATGTTCCATATATGACGCAACAATTGCGTTGACGTGGATTTTAATCAGAGACACACAAGATGTACCCCTCCCCCCCCCCAATGTACTTAATATAAGAAAAGTTGTGCGATATATACGTTATGATTTTTTTTTCGATTTTGCAAAATTTTTATAATTTCCTGGGACATATTGTACTACCAAATTTGTCCGACTATGGAGATAATTAGGAATAGACTTCAAGATTTTTATTGGTATATACTTTTTGAAGATTTCCGTCTCCAAAAAAAGGGTGCTGTTAGTATAAACACTTGAACAGTTTTTGATAATTTTTGTGTGTGGGCGATTTCTATATGGGGGTGGGGGTAAATTGCAAAATACTAAAATTAATTGTCACATTCGTTTAGGATTTTTGAAATTTTATATTTGTTTATATTTATTGTTTCTTCCAACGATATTTCGTAGTACTGTAGTTATGTTTGATTTTCAAGCTTTTTTATCCAAAACATCGCTGTTGTATTTATATTATGATATTCGGCAGATCATCAAAATCCATTTTGATATAATTTTTTATATCGTTATTTTGTTAGAAATCTCCTTTTGTTGTGTAACTAGAGGCTTCTAAGGTATAAAATCGCTGAGAGATAAATGTTTGAACTTTATTTTGTACTCGTTAAATTTCTACATCACTGAGTCCATCCAGTGTAAGGGTTAATCAAGATGGACAACACCGATGACAAGTTGACCAGAGTTTGCGGAAATGATTGCAGTCGCGCCGCGTCCAACATGTTGCCAATACAAGATTGGGGCAGCTGGGGTTTGGGGGCGCGTGGCAAATCTACCCTAGTGGCAGCTGTCACCCTACCAGCCTACGCTATTCCTGGCTTAATATTTACACGTGCTCCTTAGCTTCTTCCACATGTTTCCTGTCCTGTCTCCTACCCAAGGTCAAAGGGATGAAATCTTCCTTATATTCATCAACTACAATTATTATTTCCTGATAACACTTCAACTCTAAAAGAGCCGCTAGTGTGGAGCTAAGCGAAATAAGATCGATGACGTAATTCTTACTGTTGGATGACTTTAAATAAATTATGATTTGGTGTTTGTAAATATTTATTCAGAGTGTTCTGTAAGTATGTATTTAGGGCGGGAAAAAAGTTTCGAACATAAGTTGTCTTTTTTGAAGAGAGGAATTCAACGTTTTTTATACAGGTGATGGGTTTTATGGTAATTTCAAGATGAACTTAGTTAACTCAACAATTATTCGAGGGTAGCTGCCATAAAAAAATTAATAAATTACGACTTTCCAAAACCTGCGCTAACGATTTCATGAATTTTGTTTTAATGTAGCTTCCAAGGACCCCAAAAAGCACATTGTTCGACATATCTCCAAAATGACAATTCATAAAAAAAAAAAAAAATCGGCGTATGGATCGTTAATAAAAAACGTAATTTCTCAACATCGTCTATAGCAATTTCGTTCAAATTATAATAATATGAGAAGATTAATCAAAACCCGCTTTTTCACATATTTTTCTATACCTTGTGACATTTGAAGTAGGTCTTACCGAATTATTTAGTCTTACTGAGTTATTTTTAGGATGATACAGTTATTTGTTTGTCTATTTTATTTTCTATATCTATTTTCTTAATTATAGTTCAGTGTTGTAAAATATCATAAAGTGTACCTAATTGTTGGTTCATCGTTTATTGCACCAGGTAGTTCCAAATCCAAATTCCGGTCAGTTACCAGAGGCAAAACGTGCTTCTTTGTGATTGGGTGGTTAAGAGCAGGAGGGGGCGCTACTTGGCACTTAGCTTTAGTTTAAGATTATCTGTTAAACTTCCGAGGATAAAGATTATGTCATTGAAATGTGTATAATTAACATAGTATTTCAGAAAATCCTTGTTTTCTTCATTGTTGAATATCACCACATTTGGACATTTGATTATATTTAAATATATAAATATTTTTTCAACGACAACGTATATGATTTTATTTACCTTTTTCACTGACAGCTACCTAACTGACAGTTTTGGAAACGAATAGTTTTAACTGATTTGAGGATGGTGATTGAAAGAGTTTGTGCAAAGTTTTTAAATCTTTTATTATATTTTCCTCTGTAGGTGTTTACTTCTTGTTTAAAAACGAAAAACCTCTTGTTTATCATCGCCTTATAAAAAAGGAAGAAAAGAACATAAAATAAAGATTGCTACCCCTCGACTATTCTAACAGGGTCAGGATCGAAAAAGAACAAGACTTGGTCATGAGAAACTTGATAAAGAAGATGAAATAAGGGTTCTAACCCAAGATTGCATTTACAAATGTGTAAATCTAGCTAGGTGTCTTTGGGATTGCCACGCCTCTACTCACTATAGTGAGCCCCTGAGGATTCTAGTCATATCAATACCAATATCGAGGTAGCCAATGATCTAAGTTTAATCATTCCTGGGTATCAGCTACGTGGATTTATAACAGCTACGTGCATACTTGTTAGAAATAAACTCATTTTTCTTTTTCTGATAAAATCCCTTAATGAACTATAATTAAATACTTAACCTAGAATACGTTATCAAGAAACGCCAATCTTGTAGTGAACTACTGCCGTACTACAAAGCATGGAAACTAACAATATATTTGCATAGTTGGCGCCATAAAGTTTTTAGCACGCTATCTTTGCACTAACTTTAATAGGTTTTCACGCAAATACAGTTAAAGACGAAGTTCAAGGTAGACACAGATTTATAGATCTTGAGAAATAAACACTAATAATTTCAAATTGCGTACAGTTGACGTGAAATTGCGATAAATTCCATTGTTTCTCGATAAATTCCCATTTAAAAAAACACTTTTTCCTGTATCTCTGAGTTATTAACTAAAGCTGCAATACGTCTTCTAGTATTGCTAGTTTCTTTTACTGTCTGTCCTTCATGTTAGGGTTCTCTTTGTCGGATGTTAGTTATGCTTTATTTTATATAATGAATCACCGAGTTATATACGCACTCGCATATCAATAACACGCACTTATTTCTACATCTGTATTACACCTAGCTTCATGTTTTCGTTATTGTTTAAAGGTGAAAAACCTCTTTGTCATCGCGTTAAAAAAAGAGGGAAAGAACATAAACTAAAGATTTTTAGCCCTCAAATACTCGTAAAGCGTCAGGGTCGGAAAAGAACAAGAATTGGTCAAGAGAGACCGGTTAGAGGTGAATCTAACCCAAGACTACATGAAAAAAAGTGTAGTTCCAGCTAGGCCCCTGTGAATTCCTGTTTCTTTTCAAATCTCACGCCTTTCACCTTTTACTCCTACCTCCATATCGCTGTCATTCACGTAAATCCATTTCTAAAACGTGTGTCTCTTAATCCGTTTCAAACAGCATTGTCTTACAGTGGTTTACTAATTTGAATTTTACTCTCAGGGACTCATATAGTGATTACGGGATTGGCAATCCCGAGGGACTTAGCTACTTCTTTTTTCATGTAGTTTTGGTTTAGATCCCTGTTTGATCTCTCTTATCAGGTCTCTCTTGACCAACTCTTGTTCTTCTCCGACCTTGATGCTATTAGAATATTCAAGGGCTAGGGGTTTTATATGTTCTTTTCTTCCTTTTTTTAGAAGGCGATGATGACCGAAAGGTTTTTCGACTTTAAACAACATGGATAAAGATATACGAATTCACCAAGAGGTCCCCCACAGTGTTATACATATTGTATTATGCTCAACTACCTCATTTTGTCGTGATACATATAAACAACTTTTCAGAAAACCCTCCCGCGTAAATTATTACAAATAGCGCTCCCCTACGGTGATATACAAGTACGATTTTATTAAGACATCCCTCCTTATAGTAATCTTATAAGAGAATTTCTTAAGCTTAATTCCCTAACGAATTTATACGCCAGTCGCGTATTTCTTTACTGTATGGTCGATTTTAGTGATAAGATATTTTATGATAAAACACCTGTTATAATTTCTCAAATACGTTATATTTTGTTGTTTTGTTTGATAATTTATACCAGCTGTTTTAAGTTATTTGTAGGTTAACTTATATAGTGGTTACTTTATTTGTAATTTTAAGAAAATACCTTGTTCAAATTTAAAAACAAACTAAAATCTTACCGTGTTCGCAGCCATTTTATTCGGTGGAGGAGTACATCCACTTTATCATTGGAAAAGTCCATGGAATAGAAAAATAATGGCACCTCAAAGGTTTCTGGCACATCCCTGGCAAAAGTTACATGAAAAAATAAGTTATGACTACCTTGCGTATCTCTTACCTGTTTTAATGTAACAAGTGCTCGAAAGGCTGTAAGTGGTTTAGTGATGAGTCTACTTTCAACAATGTCAAAAGGCACAACTGTCGTTATTGGACGGATAGAAATCCATATAGGTATGTGAGGCTCATATGTAACGCCCTTCGAAAGTAAATGTTTGAGCAGGAATAGTTAACAACCAGTTGATTGGACAGTTTGTAATGGATGGAAACTTGAACTCCGGGAAATATTTAGAGATGTTTGCCAAGCATCGTGGCTGCACTGCAAAAAATTTTGGACAGAAGACTGAATACATTTGGTTACTACAAGATGGAGCACAACCACACTACGGCCGTGATGTACGACAATACTTGGACAATGTTTTTCCAAGAAGAAGGATAGGCAGAAGAGGCGCTGTGGAAAGGCCAGCAAGTTCTCCTTACCATAGTCCCCTAGAGTATATCTTTTGGGGTCACATGAAAAACCTTGTTTTTGAAATTAATCCAACTGACGTCAATGACCTATTTTACATATGGCTCTATTTATTCCAAGAAAATCTTTCGCGAATGCTGTCTCAGTTTTTTACAAACGGCTAGCACTCTCTCAAACTACCGAAGGCCACCAATTCGAGCACTTGTTACATTAAAGCAGTTAAAAGATACGCAACTTAGTTATAATTAATTTTTTTATGTAACTTTTACCAGGGATGTAGTAGAAACCTTTTAGAGGTGCCATTATTTTTCTTTTGCATATACCTTTAGAATGACATGTCACAAGATAGGAGTTGCCATTTAAAAAATTAAAATTTCCCTTTAACCTCTCCCTTTTAAAAGATGGTAAAATATTTAACCCCCAATAAACACCAGAATAAGTGTTATAACAGGTATGGTAGAGGTTTTACGTTGATAGCAATCCATTCAAATTATATCAAGGTATATCAAGACTTATTTTACACTCTGTATATTTTTTCATTTACACTTTATGTATCTGTTGTATGTATGACAACTCAAATGTTTGCTGTTATTTGTATACCAAATGAGACTATAGTTATTTGTGCAACTAGTGAGCAAAGTGAGCAATTGCCTCACTCGAGAGAAATCCTTACTCACGAGCCGTAGGCGAGTGAGGAATGGTTTCTCGAGTGAGGCGATTGCACTTTGCACTCGAGTTGCACATTATATTTTTCCTACTGTTACCATAAAACAAATAAATTGGTAAAGAAACGTAACATATTTTTACACAGAAGTGAACTTTTAATATGACATTTAATGTGAAAGTAGCATTAATAAATCAGAAACAAAATTATAAAACAAAAAATAATCTCCTTAAAAATGAACACAAACACCCTAAAAGAATTGTTAACCAAAGAATTACTTATAGAAAGATAAATAACACAAGCAAACAGTTAAAAAAAAGTCACTTAATGGCAAATCAATGAAATGGTAGCTTCTGCCGTGACCGGAAGTGTTGTGACAAATACAACAGTACAACAGCTGACCAGCTGATTTACAGCCAGTGCTGCCAACGTATTTCGCGCGCATACGACCTTGTCTGCATGTTACGCGCTCACTATTTCGTGCCTTCACGTTGCAAATCTGGAGTGAGACAAAGTAATTAGAGTGAGACAATGTTAACATTGTCTCACTGATGAGCGAATTGGCCACTTTGCTTTCTCTAATCAGTGAGAAAACATGTACATTGTTAGGTAACTGTAGGAAAAATATATAAATATTATTGAACTTTTGGCTCGAATAGTCCTTTTTCCAGTGACAATAAATTTTCATATTTAAATTTTGTTCCCTGGGATTTCTCTATGTGATAACAATACAGGAGCGAGGGTCTACCGTGCTTACGTACAGGCGATGAAAGATGAACGTCATTTCAGTTTCCTGAGGCTATGAAACGAAAAACGCAAAGGATGACATTTTTAGCGTACACTAAACTTACCTTATACTTTGTAAATAAAAGGAGGCTTTAATATGTTACATTATTTTTAACTTCCGAAATTTAATTTCACACGTACAGTGAGTATAACATTAATAAGGTACACGAAGTTGTATATAGCGGAGCAAATAAAATTATAGAAAACATGTTTAGAGTGAGATGCTCGTGTACGATAGCACCTGCAATGAGTATTTGCATATTACAAGTAATTGCGGTACGAGTATTGTACTGCTCTATCACGCTATGCACACTGCGACCGAATCGTACAATACAATTATATTGTAATGTGTATTTCAAGTGTACCACGCCCACTTTGTAGCAGAACAAGTACTTGTGGAATCTGTCATCACCCGGGGTCATGCAATGTTTCGTTTTCCCTAAATCGGATTGTTTCACAAGTTGTCAGTTACTTGTAAAGGGATGTCTTGTAATTTCGATAGTCTTTTTTGATTTCAGTCGGGACAATTTCGGATTGTCTATTTATCAATATGTCATTTTTATCATAGTAAACGCTCTATAGAGCATAGATTTTACTCAAATTCATTTTTCTGACACCTATTGGTTTGTTCTTGTCTAGTGCATACATCTACTGAAGATGATGACTTAATTATTGAAACGTCGTTTTACTGGAAATAAAGTGGTTGTTGTAGTAAATCGTGTTTTCTTTAATTTAGTAAATCTGACCACTTTACGTAAGCCAACTATAATTTATGACGTACTGACAATATGTAATTTGTTTTAATGGTGTAATGAATAATAACCTGAAGAATATACAGGGTGTCCCGTAAGTAAACCGCCAAATTTTAGGATACGATTCTGTGGGTCAGGATAAGGAAAAAAATTAGAATACAATTTTTTTTTCAGAAAACACTATGCTTTCCAGATAAAACAAAAAAATTTTGGAAATAGAAAAAATATTGAGTTCAGATTTACTATACGCGTTTTGTATGTTACTGAATATATTGAAGACCACTAACTTTACAGAAAATTCACAATAGACAAAAAATTTCCTTTTTTAATGACAAACAAAACAGTTTTTTAAATTTTTTTTCTGTAAATCAAAGGATAACCGAGTTATTGACAAAAACCAGGATACTAATAATTCTTGAATTTTAATAGTTTTAATAAAGATGTTAAAATCCTTTCCTTTGAATAAAATATAAAAATAAAAACTGTCAACTCTTTTAAAATGGCACCTTTTTAATTTTGTTCGTGCTAAATATCTCCCCCCCCAAAATGTAAATATTGAACAAATTGCAAGCATACAATAAAGTTTGAAGTGTATTATTTGTTTGATAAATACAATGTTTCCAGATATTTAAATTCTTTTTCGACACCTGACACTATTAGAGTATTCTAGAGGTAGGGGGTCTTGATTTTATGTAATTTTCTTCCTTTTCTATGATGACCGAGATGTTTTTGGTCTTTAAACAACAAGGTAAAAAAAAAAACGCAAATGAAAAACTATGACATTGAGTACAGTGGTAAAAAGCTCACAATTGTACAATTATCATTTTTCAAAACTTAAAATTTAAAATGGCCGCCGTAAGTTCAACTATTTTTTAAATTATACTGTATACTGATTTTGATGCAAATAATTTCTGTTTTTTAAACAATATTTTATTAGTAGTCTTGACGTTATTTTTGACACGAATTAAAATGTTGAAATATTCACATTTTCTTGAATTACGCTCCTTTATTGTAGGTGACTTCCCTACTTGGACATTTTGGGGAAATAATAACGAATACTTTTTCATTTTAATAAAATTTGTTTGTACGGAAGTGTGAATCACTTTCAGGTTAGATTGTTCACGGATTGTTAATATTTTGAATACTGGATATTGTTTATAATCTGCGATGAGACCATATTTCCCCTACACACCATGCCATGCCGGAACACTCTTGAATCCCTTTGGTCTCTCAGTACACCTGAAGAGTATCAGCAACAGTTGTAAAGCAAAGGATGTATTGACAGCTTGCCAATGTACTGTGCAGTATAGTGTATGATTTCATTGTATAGTTGGTTGCAGTGCAGTAGATGCAGTTGCACCCGTCATCCTGCAGCTGCAGCTGTGACGTCAACATGTTTGTTTACTAACAGAAATAAGTTTGAAATTCTTTAGAGCGAGTTTGGATAAAATTGAAATAATGAGTTGTGTTTTATAGTGAAGTATATGACTAAAATGTACACGTATATAAAAAATGAGGAACATTTGTTCCGGGTTTAATCTTCGAGGCTGCTCACTAATATACGGTGTTGACCCAGCATCATGGGAAACACTGAACTCTGGTTGATGTACAATGGCGATGGCAATTCAATGTGTTAACCTTAAAATTAACCGACTGAAAATCAATTAGTGGGCTGAGCATGTCAGGGAGTTTTTAAAATAAAACTATTTGTATATACGTCTTTAAATATATATATATATATATATATATATATATATTAATTATCCTATTAAGTATCTTTAAAGATAAAAAAAAATAGAATATATTTCCTCATACAAATTGCCCAAATAAAAAATAGGGTTAGGTTAGGGCGTAATATATTTGGACATATTCCCTCATTTGTATATTAAAATGAATACACGACGTTTCGGAAGTATGGTTCAACTCTTGTTATCAAGTGGTAAATCTATATTATTGTCTAGTTTTTTTTTTTTTTTAGTTGGTCAGAAGTAGCCTTCTCTCCACTACGACACCATGCAGATTTATTATAGAATATATGAAATATGAGTCGACTAAATTATTTGGTTTCGGTGGGAACAGAACCCTGTTCTGATCGCTTGAGAAGCAAGAGTGGTAACCACTTTACCAACCTGAGACCCCTGAGGCTATATTAAAAACAAAAAAACTAGTAACGTAAGAAATGGAGCCCAGTTCTAAAACCACTAAAACGTAATCAGGAAAATCACAAGTTAACAGAGCTAAACACAACAAATAGTAAAGGACATACAATGGTCAACTGAACAAATGAGATTTGTCCCACCGGAGTAGTTAGTTAAAGATTTTTTCGATACTAACATTGTCTCCTCTCTAAATAGTTTAGCTCGTGACTTTGTAAGTTATTCCTTGCGAAGAATTGGCCGGAAAAATGTAATCCAAAGTTAAGAAGAGAAATTTAAAAAAACATGGTCTACTGCAATGAGAGAGTATTTTCTAAAAGATTGAATCACAAAATTCAGTTTAGACAGCTGGATCTAACACCTTTCTTCATCTAGTCTTGGGTTAGATCCCCTCTTTTAATCTTTACTATCAAGTTTCTCTTGACCAAATCTTTTTACATTCCGACTTTGACGCTTTTATAATTTTCGGGGGCTAGGGGGTTTCGATTTAAAAATTTTTTTCCCCTTATAGACAATGATGATTTCGAAATTTTCGCCTTAAACAACAAGGAACACAGTTCACCGATTTAATTGAAATACGTAAATTATTTAAGAAACCGTAAAACGATGTTGATAAAATTGTTGTATATTGTGGAGACTATGATGAACCAAGCCAATGTAAAATTAGATTACTGTTAGGGTATCCTGAGTCAGAAATTGAATTTCTGAGTACATCAACTGAGACCAAAACAAATTTAAAGGCGTCTTATAAAATTGCATCTTGGTGGTACTTAAAGTAGCACCAATTTTTTTAATATTTTTTTTCATCTTGGGTCTTCCTAGTAGAAAAAAATCATGTTCTTCTAAATGGTTTGACGGCACATGTTTTTGATCCAATTTAGTTTTCTAATTTGTCACATATTAGCAGTCAATTTGACAAGTTCATTGCTCAAAAATTAGTTTAATAAAATTCAAAATAACGACAGTTTTAAACACTTTTACGAGAAAAACTTTTCATCTTTTGGTCGTATCATAGTAACTTACTATATGCAGCTTTAAAATCAACAATAAATGACAAAGATTTTCTACATTAAAACATAAATAGAGTTTTATGTGAAAATAAATAATTGAGTAAATATTACATGAAAGGTTAACTATGAAACAGTGTTAAGATTATAGTATTGTCATACATTTAAAATTGTGTAAAAAGAGAAAGTAGCCAAGAAACAACTCACATTTATCTTCTTAATCAAAAGGATACCTACCGTTCTTTTAATTATTACAATTGAATGATTACTTAATTCGTAGTCAAAGCGAACGCAGTGGTCATGACCGTAGCAGAGCATCTAAAGAATGTTACCCTATTGTTTCTAATTGACTATGTTTTGTGATTTGTTTAATTATAGAAGTTTAGTGGGCGGAGCGGGGGACATACCACAATCAGCGACGTAGCTTGCATACTAAAAGTAACTATAGATACTATAAATAATAACCCAATTACAGTAGAGAGCAGGTAGATCTTAGGTCTGGACCTATTTCATTAGGTAGCATTCCAGAGTGGAGTAATAATGAGTTGTAAGGTGATTGAGAGGGAATCTGTATTGGACCGCATCGCCCGTCAATGTACGCGGTAAAGAAATGTGAAGAAGTGCAGTAGGGAAAGTTTAATTAATTAAATTGGAACTTCTTTCTTTACCCCTCGTTGAAGTCTCCCTTTTAAAATAAGGATATGGTGATTGGATGTAGTCTAAATAATCTAATCACATCACTGTACGCGTCACAGAAATATTAATGAGAAGTGTTACATCAAGGGCTACCATCTAGCTTGTACGAGGTTATCCTAGCTGAATCTACACTTTTCATCGTCTAATTTTAAGTTAGATCCCTCATCTTTACTATCAGGTTACTCTTGACCACTCTTGTTCTCTTCTGACCTTGACACTATTAGCATTTTCGAGGGCTTGGAGTCTCATTTCTTATAGCTTTTTTCTGTTTTTGTGTAGATGATGATGATTGCAATAATTTTCACCATTAAAACACAAACACACAGACACACAGGAAATAAATACGTAACGACTTCGTTATTTTCCATCTCCCATATATAGTATACTATACTTGATACACAATAAATGTGTCTGTGATTGAGAATAGTTCTATACAATATCGCGGCAAAGTTTCCCTTCAATATAAACGGCAATGAATTATAAATTGGAAGTGATAATCTCCTATTTAAGTAAGATATAGGCTAAAAACACAAGTGGCGGTTTGTATCAAAACGACTGTTGACATGGCAAATTGTTTTTTAATTACTAGATATTTAATTTAATTTTAACTTTCATAAATTGTTTTTGAGTGTTCCACAGCTCGTTTGTCGAACTTAGTCTACACGTCGAATGCAACAGTTACGAAATAAGGGTTGATAGGTCGCATTCGATGAAAACGCAACTCGAACGTCGGTAGAAAACGAAGTGTCGAGTCTATTTCTTCGCCTGAGTGTTGATTTGTCGATTCGACACAACCCCCTCGTGTATTTTTAGCTTTAGTATTCCATAATCAGTAGATAGCAAGTGCGTATAGTGTTTAAAAGGGAGTCTGTACCGCATCTACCGTGTCGTCAAGTCGGAACGACTTCTATTTATCCCTCGTTGAAGTCTCCCATACACCTAAGGTATTCAGTTATTTATAGATAACAGGTGTATGATGTACAAAGGTGTCTACTTCTTCTTTGTCAATGTACTCTGTAAAGAAATATGAACTAGAAGTATAGTAAACAAATAATAATTAGATAAAAATGGAACTACTTCTTTCTCCCATATTGAAGTCTCCCATGCCCGTAAGGCCCTATACTGTACGTAACAAATGTATGGCGATTGGGAAGAAGTCTGTTCAGGACTGGATCTTCCCTCAATATACGAGACAAAAAAGAACATGTTTGTAGTTGCACAAATTTAATTAAATAAAAGTTAGAAGAATTTATTTCTTTATTACCTCTCGTAGAAGTCTCTCATCCACGTAGGCCTATAGTTTTTTACAATCTGTACTTAACAAGAGTAAAGTGATAGAGGGGGAATCTCTGGCCGCATATAACGGATTTTTAATTGTAATTTGTAATTTCTGCTCATTAACTACTCTTTATAGTCCAAAGAAATGGATGATTCTTTTTTATGGAATTCAGCACATATTATCTAATAGTCTTTTTATTACATGTAGTCTCGAATTAAATCTATTTTTCAATTTCTCTATCAAGTCCCTCTTGACCATCTCAAATTTCTTCTGGCTCTGACGCTATTGGACTATTCGACGGAGATGTTTTTTTCTCCGTCTTCCTTGACTTCCTTCCATTAAAATAAGAACATAAAAATTCTATATCAATTTCTTTTTGTTTCTACTTTGATCGAGATTTTATATCATTGTGCACTTTCTTCGTTTTATGACGGACGTAAATTCCCTGTACTGCGTCTAGTCTATAGGCTATCCTTTTAATGCACCAACTCTTAATTGCATAAAACTCCAACCATGCGTTAACTGTCTCAAGTCTAGACTCATTGCATATTACGTATTGATTGTGTCGCTTTCAGTCTTTATGACACACCGCATTAGCTCAGTTTTTGACTAGATGCCAATTGATCGTTTTCTTCGTAGCATTCAAAGGATCAGCTGAAGAAGATTGACAGAATTTTACTAATCTTCTCACCTATGTTACTCAGTCTGAGCGCTTGCTTTTTACTGAACAACCCCAAAACAGACTTTATAATAATCACCCTATGATGGACCTACATTTGCTACATTTATTCTTTTTTATTTTTGTGGCGAAGGTGGAAAGGTACGAGCCAAATCCAGAAGCCAGTAGGCTACTCATTGGATTGTGGAGCTTGTATTAAATAAAACCACATCTCTCCGCCGCCCTGGAACCACATGAAGCATTACTTCAGGATGGATTTTCGGCTGTCTACCTTTATTTATCTATCGTAGGTGTTATATTATTGCCCTCACTTTGTTATCGGCTCTCAGCTTCTTTTTGAGATAGAACACTTTGGCAATACCTTGTAGCAGCCTCTCGATTTTGCTTGGTTGTCTGCAACCCACAATAATGTTCATTTTATTTTTGAATACTATCTGGATGACACTTCGGACAGTGATAAAAAGTGTGATTTACGGTAAGTTGTCATACCCACATTATATTTTGGATCAGCACTTAGCTTGAATCTGAACAGGTACCTGCTGAATTCCCCATATCCAGTAAAAAACTGTTAGCGAAATAATCCATATCACCAAAATTTCGAGTAAACCATGGTCGGGATCAGAGGTCTCACCTTCCAGTTCCTCGCTGCTCTAACCATCTCTCCTGGGATGGATCGAGTGTCTCCTTTCTCAAATCTTGATTGCTATGTATTCCTACGACGTTTGCTTCTTAACCCGTTTATCCATCAGAAAATCCAGGGGTGGAACCCCAACCAGGACTACTGACCGTCTTGTATGCACTTAAGTGCCCATTCTCTTTTACACTTTCTCCTATACTTTAAGTATCTTCCTATACTCTGTAGATTTAAGTGCCTTGTTATATTAGAAGAGAGCCATGCAGAATTATGGAGTATGCTGCACGTGATAACACCTTCCTCCTACTACTCCTAGGTCCTGCCATAACGCGCTACCGCCCCTTGACAATTCCTTCCGCCTTTGTAACAGTTCTTATATGTTCCGACATCCCTATATTGCGATCGAATACGCCCAGATATCTCAGTCAATTGCTCCATAGAGTTTCTACCAGTATGTTCAATTCACAGAGTGATCTATATACCGTAAATAACACCTTTATTTTGTAAGGTGCTAATGTAAGTCTTCTGAAATCGAGCAATGCACTGATAGCGTCGAAGGTCCCGTTTATTGCGGCCTCCAGTTCATCTGTATTCTGCTCCCTTACTAACACAGCCTGGTCGTCGAAATATGTTAGTATCTGTGCTTCCTTTGCCACTTTTAAGTCTTAGAAATCCATCATAGTGAACATTCCAAAGGAAAGGTCCTAAAACCGATCTCTACGGAACTCTGCAGGACTTAGGTACTCCTTAGCCGCCCCTTTTGTTATCCAAATAGCTCATAACCATTCCTACATTTTTATTAGATACTGTATTTTTCTATCTGTTACCACATTAACGATTTCATTCCATAGAACATTTTAAGCATTTTCACTTTCAGAGTTGCCAAGGCACATATTTCTGGACTACCACAACTCTATTCTAGGCTTCATCTGCAATACATTGTACTTTTAACATTCACTAGATCTAACATTACTATATCTGCTACCTAGATCTGGTAATGTGTCGTCAGAACATCGGGTTCCAGTCGCCGATTCTTGATCAGTACCTACATTTTTAACCCCCCACGGCTATCGAACCCGGGACCTCTTGCGCGCACAGCAAGAACCCTAGACCAACCGGGGACTTTGATCATAATTTAATATAGAAGGATCTGTCAAAGAAAAGCATACTTCATTGTACTTAATAATTTGTATCAAAAACTAGTTTATATTCTAAATCAAACCTTGTAAATTACAAATTTACCGTAAATGAATAAGACAACTTCTCTTTTAATGCCACTCTAAAATGACTCTGCAGAACGTATCTCACCAGGTTTACTCTTCAAAAACTACAAAGCACTTTGTGATCAGCAAGTTGGTCTACAATACACATTTAAACTGACTTCATAATCAATTATCTACTATTAGACTTTATTTAAAAAAAATAATACCACTAAAACATTATGTTCAAAATGACCAAACCATCAGCCCCTCTCTCCAAAACCTGCCCTAAAATATGGAAACTGCCTGTAATTACAGTATGGCGGTGTTAGGTTAGTATTGCACACAAATAGATAAAATTAGAGCTATTATATCCACTTAGAGGTTAGGTCTCTCAAGTAGTCAGGTAGCCTAGGGCTGCGGCCTCTTGCCTTCCTGCTACCCCTTCTCTTCGCAGATTAGTTATGGATTCCAGAACACTTCTTATTTAAATTAGAAGTAAACCTAACCTAACCTAACCTTAATCATAGTTTGTCGGTTCATACTGTTTGAGATGTTAATTAAAGTTTCTTGTAACATCTTGGAGTGTATAACTTCTCTTTATGTGTTAATAAATTATTATAAAGAATGTATTGTAAGTTTTCTTAAGTCTCTTTTTAAATACGAAATCTTAACTTGGTTCCTTATTTACGTAGGTGTTTTTATTGGAATTATTTGCTTGGCATCCTCATTTAAAAACCGAAAAAATTACACAAGTGTTGAATTTTGGTTTTATTTATTGAATTTTAAAAATGTATAAATTACGTAGTTCTCGTGGTTTTAACTTTCTACATATATGTATAAAGAAAGTATGTGAGGTGTCAAAAAATCGATTCTTGACATCCTCTGAGTTCAAAAAAGTGGTTATTGGAATGATGTCTGTCTGTCTATCTGTAAACGAATGGAAATTTTATCAAATTTCGTATGTTAGCTATACAATTATAATAAAACGTGTTATGTTTTTAACAAGATTATTTATATTAAATGTTGAGCTTGACTTATGAGAAAAATTTTACAGTATAACAAACACACAGAACACAATTCTCACAAAAAATACGCCTAAGTATCAGAAGCGTTTCAACGACAAGGTCGTCCTCTTCAGTGATACACGAGCTACACCAATCAAACTATAACTGTGTGTTTGTTATACTGTAAGATTATTTACTTAAAATTTGTATTATTAAACTATTATTAAATTACAAAATGAGTATTCTAATTCTCGGGATTGAAAAGTTCAATAGTCCGTAACTTCTGCTTTGGCTATTTTTACAACAATTTTGGATGCACAAAATAAATTTGGCTTAAAATTATCAAAATTTAATCTAAACAATTAGGAAACTAATGAAATGTGTGTGATAGAAGTGATCGTTGAAGATGATACAAGACTGTTGATGGATTAAGTTAGAAATAGTTATTTGTGCAACTAGTGAGCAAAGTGGCACTTTTTTAAACGAGAGAAAAATGTTGACGCACGAGGCTTGCCGAGTCTACAGTTGTTATTTTGTGACAAATAAAAAAACATACTTCAGCAGTAACACAACTTAATAAAACATTAATTCAATACAATAGTGTTCAAACAAACAATCAATTACAATTCGATCTTTAATATCCGCATTTTTCTTATTTTTCAGATTATTTTAAAATCTGAACTGTCCATATTTTAAAACTAACTACACAAAATATAGCAGTAGTGCTAAACAACACATCAACACTGAGTAGAAGTTCTCACGTCAAAATTGAGGTTATTTATGAATATTACAAATTAATAACTTATGTGTATTGTTGAGGAAACGGGATTGCCAACTTCAAAACTCGGCAAACGAAAAATACTCTCCGTGTACATACACTGTCAGTCATCTTCATGAATAATTACTTCCTTTTTCAACTTTAAAACGTTGTTTTGTTGTTTATGTTATTTTACATGTAAGAATTAATCTAACCTACATACGGGACATTCCCTGTATATTATAAATCAATTCAAATAAACTTAACCTAAATTTCGTTTTGTTCGGTTGCCATTCGGAGTGAGCAAAGTAGTGGGCAAAGTGGAACTGTTGAGAAATCAGCTGTTTTGCAAACTAATTTAAATGAACAAAATGCCACTTTGTCAACAACTGTAGACAAATGGTATTTATGTTGCTTATATTAATAAAAGTTCTTTCCTTCACAATTTGATATTATGAGTTTTAATAAATTTTAAAAGAATTGTAATTTTCGTTGGTCATTTTTGGTTTGATGTAATATGGATGAATTTGTTCTGAATGTGAATTGATAATTCCTGACCCCACTAGCTATTGGTTCTAAGCTAACATATTATACATAAGCTACTTAGCTGGTTTTGATCACTAGACTTTTATGTTTTCCTCCCAAGTAATAGTTATTCTCTCTCTTTTTTCTTTATTATTGTTTTTTAAACTTATTACGTATATTGTGAATTCTATCACTGTTTATGTTGTACAAATTATATTGTATGGAGATACAAAATATGAATGATATTTATATCTACTGTCGTACGGGTTTTTGGTTGGTGATAATGAATATGTTTAGCCTAATTGGGTGATTTTCAAATTATCTATGTATAACCTCATAACTTTACATTTTCGGTATCGTTACAGGACATATTTTGGCCATAATTCGGAACTTTTTTTCATTTTTGTTATAACACAAAATTGCAGTTTTATCAAAATCAGCTATAACGTTTTTGATCTCGAAAATAACTTTTTCCGTTTCCTGAGCCAATGAAACGTCCCAATCAGTCAAAACATAGTTTTTTGAAATTTTTGACAATTACCTAACTTACCCTATACTTCATATACAGGGTATTTTAAATGGTATTATGGTAGGATATACCAATAGTATAAGTAACACCAAATTACGCTTACCTCCAAATAAGGAAAATTTAATTGTGAAACTTTAAAATGCCCCATCACGTCCACAGAAGAGCTGCATGTCGAGTTATTTTCTAATTTAATTATTATATAAATTTGAATATAAAACATTTATATAACCGATTCATAAGTAATTGAAATACCAGAGCAATTAAGACGTTTCTAGTTTGTCCCATAACATAACACTGAAAGCTATGTTTACGTTGTTTAATTTATAGCTGCTAAAGTATATACCCCGTAAAGGGTTAGAGCGATGATGAAAGTGGTTTCGGCTCGAGGTTTAAGTGTGATTACAGGTCCCGCAGTCTATACGCCGCGGGCGAAGACGTTTTGAGAGGCACGCGCGGTGCCCATTACCTTAAAAGTTTTATTTTTTCTCCCCTTTTGGCCTGCTGAGGGAGCTAGGCAACCTCCTACCCTCCTACCGCTGTTTATCATATAAACGTGAGTGGAATCGGTAAGACACTTGCAGAGCTAGAGGCTTAGTATAGATTCGCCTCTATTTAGATATATAAATGTCAACCTAACTGTAGGTTGTCAATATAATATTCAAATTACTCCTTTCTGTTTTACCTATACAGTGTACGAAGTATAGGTTAGGTTAGGGTATTGTTTATCATATAAACGTGAGTGGAATCGGTATGACACTTGCAGAGCTAGAGGCTTAGTATAGATTCGCCTCTATTTAGATATATAAATGTCAACCTAACTGTAGGTTGTTAATATAATATTCAAATTACTCCTTTCTATTTTACCTATACAGTGTACGAAGTATAGGTTAGGTTAGGGTATTGTTTATCATATAAACGTGAGTGGAATCGGTAAGACACTTGCAGAGCTAGAGGCTTAGTATAGATTCGCCTCTATTTAGATATATAAATGTCAACCTAACTGTAGGTTGTTAATATAATATTCAAATTACTCCTTTCTGTTTTACCTATACAGTGTACGAAGTATAGGTTAGGTTAGGGAATTGTTTATCATATAAACGTGAGTGGAATCGGTAAGACACTTGCAGAGCTAGAGGCTTAGTATAGATTCGCCTCTATTTAGATATATAAATGTCACCTAACTGTAGGTTGTTAATATAATATTCAAATTACTCCTTTCTGTTTTACCTATACAGTGTACGAAGTATAGGTTAGGTTAGGTTAGGGTACTGTTTATCATATAAACGTGAGTGGAATCGGTAAGACACTTGCAGAACTAGAGGCTTAGTATAGATTCGCCTCTATTTAGATATATAAATGTCAACCTAACTGTAGGTTGTCAATATAATATTCAAATTACTCCTTTCTGTTTTACCTATACAGTGTACGAAGTATAGGTTAGGTTAGGTTAGGGTACTGTTTATCATATAAACGTGAGTGGAATCGGTAAGACACTTGCAGAACTAGAGGCTTAGTATAGATTCGCCTCTATTTAGATATATAAATGTCAACCTAACTGTAGGTTGTCAATATAATATTCAAATTACTCCTTTCTGTTTTACCTATACAGTGTACGAAGTATAGGTTAGGTTAGGTTAGGGTACTGTTTATCATATAAACGTGAGTGGAATCGGTAAGACACTTGCAGAACTAGAGGCTTAGTATAGATTCGCCTCTATTTAGATATATAAATGTCAACCTAACTGTAGGTTGTCAATATAATATTCAAATTAAGCCTTTCTGTTTTACCTATACAGTGTACGAAGTATAGGTTAGGTTAGGGTACTGTTTATCATATAAACGTGAGTGGAATCGGTAAAACACTTGCAGAACTAGAGGCTTAGTATAGATTCGCCTCTATTTAGATATATAAATGTCAACCTAACTGTAGGTTGTCAATATAATATTCAAATTACTCCTTTCTGTTTTACCTATACAGTGTACGAAGTATAGGTTAGGTTAGGGTACTGTTTATCATATAAACGTGAGTGGAATCGGTAAGACACTTGCAGAGCTAGAGGCTTAGTATAGATTCGCCTCTATTTAGATATATAAATGTCAACCTAACTGTAGGTTGTCAATATAATATTCAAATTACTCCTTTCTGTTTTACCTATACAGTGTACGACGTATAGGTTAGGTTAGGGTACTGTTTATCATATAAACGTGAGTGGAATCGGTAAGACACTTGCAGAGCTAGAGGCTTAGTATAGATTCGCCTCTATTTAGATATATAAATGTCAACCTAACTGTAGGTTGTCAATATAATATTCAAATTACTCCTTTCTGTTTTACCTATACAGTGTACGACGTATAGGTTAGGTTAGGGTACTGTTTATCATATAAACGTGAGTGGAATCGGTAAGACACTTGCAGAGCTAGAGGCTTAGTATAGATTCGCCTCTATTTAGATATATAAATGTCAACCTAACTGTAGGTTGTCAATATAATATTCAAATTACTCCTTTCTGTTTTACCTATACAGTGTACGAAGTATAGGTTAGGTTAGGGTACTGTTTATCATATAAACGTGAGTGGAATCGGTAAGACACTTGCAGAGCTAGAGGCTTAGTATAGATTCGCCTCTATTTAGATATATAAATGTCAACCTAACTGTAGGTTGTCAATATAATATTCAAATTACTCCTTTCTGTTTTACCTATACAGTGTACGACGTATAGGTTAGGTTAGGGTACTGTTTATCATATAAACGTGAGTGGAATCGGTAAGACACTTGCAGAGCTAGAGGCTTAGTATAGATTCGCCTCTATTTAGATATATAAATGTCAACCTAACTGTAGGTTGTCAATATAATATTCAAATTACTCCTTTCTGTTTTACCTATACAGTGTACGAAGTATAGGTTAGGTTAGGTTAGGGTACTGTTTATCATATAAACGTGAGTGGAATCGGTAAGACACTTGCAGAACTAGAGGCTTAGTATAGATTCGCCTCTATTTAGATATATAAATGTCAACCTAACTGTAGGTTGTCAATATAATATTCAAATTAAGCCTTTCTGTTTTACCTATACAGTGTACGAAGTATAGGTTAGGTTAGGGTACTGTTTATCATATAAACGTGAGTGGAATCGGTAAGACACTTGCAGAGCTAGAGGCTTAGTATAGATTCGCCTCTATTTAGATATATAAATGTCAACCTAACTGTAGGGTGTCAATATAATATTCAAATTACACCTTTCTGTTTTACCTATACAGTGTACGAAGTATAGGTTAGGTTAGGTTAGGGTACTGTTTATCATATAAACGTGAGTGGAATCGGTAAGACACTTGCAGAACTAGAGGCTTAGTATAGATTCGCCTCTATTTAGATATATAAATGTCAACCTAACTGTAGGGTGTCAATATAATATTCAAATTACACCTTTCTGTTTTACCTGTACAGTGTACGAAGTGTAGGACAAGTTTCTGATAATCGTTAAAAATTTCATTTTTTTGACTGATATTCTCGTTTCATGATCTCAGGGAACCGAAAAAATGATTTTTGACATGTCCGTCCGTCCGTGGCCGTTGTCGCGTTTATGTAAATAAAGAAATTTAAAATATTGAATTTAATATTTAGAAAAATTGAATATGGCAAAATGGCGTCCTTTTTAATCATTTTAGTTCATATCTCGTGTGTTATTCAATCTAAAAACATACTAAATTACAAATAAATTTGGAATTTTAAATTCTGTAGTATTGGTACCAATATCGTCACCTCTCTGCAATGATATAGAGAAGTTATTGTCAAAAATGTATTTCGAACTCTGACCTCCCAAGAATATGTGACGTTCTTATGGTTACTTAATCCGTCATGGCTGAATCAGCGAGTGGAGGCTCCTTCACATTCGAGGCTCTGCAGTGCGGAGACCTTGAGACGACCGAAGCAAGTGGAGAGTTTTTAATACACAGGTTGTTAGAAAAGTAAGGAAACGGCTTGATATTTCAAGAAGTGCTTTAGATAGAAAGATGTTCAACCTCAATTATGAAGCTCTTGACCTGCCTATCTACAGGATGGTACAAAATTTTAGTAGGATATACAAAATGTTCCAAAATTAACGTAAACGTATTTTTCTTAACTTTTTTAAATCGAAACGTTATTCTTATTTTTACATATCCTAATAGGTAAAATTCAGATACTTAAAGGGGTTTTTATTTAATTTAATGAGTTAAAACTTTATTGTTGGATAATAAAAAGTAAACTAATTTAACATTTGGTTCTAATAATTTGGGCAATTAAGAAATATGTAGGCTTTTTTTTTAGAACACCCTGCACAGGATATGTAATTTCCTATACATCTTTGCTTACTTATACCACAATAACCAAATAATAAATAGTTATTCACTCACACCTGCAAAAAAGAATATTGTGTTTACAAAAATTGCTAACTTTAAAACGCTATAACTTGGTTGTTATTTAAGATAAATTAAAAATTCCTTTTACGTACCTTAAATTGACCTTTTAGAATATGTAAACATAATAATAGCGTTGTATTTAAAAAGTTGAGTAAAATTATATCTCCTTAGTTTTTGGAATACTCTAACATCCTACTATACTTTTGTAGCACCCTGTAGATAAGCCAAGTTAAGATTTTTAAAATGAATTTCCATACATTTCTGTATTTACGAGGCCCGTAGGGGCTTAGTCGAAGTAAATAATTACGATGTTCTGAAAATCTGTGTAACAACTATTTTAAATAAACTTACATTAATGGATAAAACATTTTCTACAGTTGTTGACAAAATTGCATTTTGTTCATTTAAATTAGTTTACAAAACAGCTGATTTCTCAACAGTTTCACTTTGCCCACTACTTTGCTTACTCCGAATGGCAACCGAACAAAACGAAATTTAGTTTAAGTTTATTTCAATTGATTTATAATATACAGGAAATGTCCCGTATGTAGGTTAGATTAATTCTTACATGTAAAATATCATAAATAAACAACAAAACAACGTTTTAAAGTCGAAAAAGGAAGTAATTATTCATGAAGATGATTGACAGTGTATGTACACGGAGAGTATTTTTCGTTTGCCGAGTTTTGAAGTTGGTAATCCCGTTTCCTCAACAATACACCTAAGTTATTTGTAATATTCATAAATAACCTCAGTTTTGACGTGAGAACTTGTACTCAGTGTAGATTTGTTGTTTAGCACTACTGCTATATTTTGTGTAGTTAGTTTTAAAATATGGTCAGTTCAGAGGATGAAAACCTGACAAATAATCTGCCATATTGTGTTACTGCTGAAGTAAGTTTTTTATTTGTCACAAAATAACAACTGTAGACAAAGTATAATGTGTAATTCGTGAGCAAAGTCTCTTTTTTAAACTCCATAAAATTGACGCACGGGGCAAGCCTCGTGCGTCAACATTTTTCTCTCGTTTAAAAAAGTGCCACTTTACTCACTAGTTGCACAAATAACTATTGTCTAACTATACATTTTAACATATCCTACACTACAGAAAAGTTTGGTAATTACATTACAAGGATCTGATTGTATGATGGGGCTGGGTCAGTGCTATGATTGTGCTAATCAACTCGTTTATTATGGGGATGATTACCGCTATTCAATTTTTCTTCTGTTGCTCCAAAAATGTATAGAAGTAACGTTCTTTACTTCACTAATAACCATCATTGCCTCTCTAGTTACATCATGTCTGAAGACACAAATAGTAAGGACACAGTTTTCATGGCATTTACGCTACAATCTAGGCAAATGTTTTACTCAGATTTCTTGTAAATTATAGACTAAATTTAAATCGCTCACGTTAAATTGTCTAAAACCTAAAACCTAACACGTACGTGTTACAAGCTATTTATAATAAAAGAATACACCTTGTTGTCCTGTCTACCCCTAACGATAAGAGTTTAGATTGAAGGATATCGATCTTACTAACTGCCTGTAATCACGCAAAAGATTCAACAGATAAATATTGAGACTTTATGACTAATTGACACCCTTCAACAGTGTTGATGCAGTGTTAAATTTACCTGTTATGGCTTGATAAAGTATTATAATAACTATCAGGGAATAGTAGGTTTACATGTAAAGATAAAGTAAACAATACGTACACATTCTCACGTCAATGCACTTTTTACTAATTATAGAGAAAGATATGTTGTTTATCAAAAAGAGTTATATCAGTTTAGTGGCCCCTTTAGTCCAATTTTCTTTTTTTGAAATGATGTCCATCATCTGTCTTCTGTACAGCGCTTTACAGCCGAAACGTGTAAACAAATTTTAATGAAATTTGATATGTAAACATATTTTGAACATATCTTAGGACTTTAGGTGCTTATTTGTGCTAACTCATAAGTGGTAGCTGGCATAAGGAAAATAAAAGCGTCGCTCACTGTCCGGAGGCATTTAGGGGCAGTTATTTTTAAGCGGCCTAGCGCCAACGTATTAATTTCTTAGTCAAATAAACATACATATTCGTAATCAGAATTATTACAAGTTTCATTTGACACCCACACATACTGTTTTAAAAAATAAAATTTTTCTTGTCAATAATTTTTGCCCCTTAACTACCCCAAAGGTAATATTTTTTCTTATCCTTATACTTTTCCTATTTGTGGGACAATACAAAAAATATGAATGTAGACTAGTTTCGACTAACAGACACGCGTGTGAAGTTATAAGCGTTTTACCTACGAACCGTAAATAAAAAGAAATCCATCATTCAACAACTATTGAATTGTTTGTTTCGCATCTCACAAAACCGGCTTTTAAAACTTATACGCTACGCATTCTCTTTGTGTGGTGAAATTAAGTTGTATTCGTCATACAAAAAACTATAATATATAATTTCGCACTACAATTTAAATTCGAATCCAATGTTTTCAGATATGTAGGTCTCGTTTTCAAGTTAGAGGAGAATGGGGGCAAAACATCTGACACTTTACTTTTGTCTTAGCGCTTACATGTTAATTTTTTAGTTATATTTGATACCCGACACACAATGTTTCTAAAATAAAATGTATAAACTGGGTAGTTCGCCTATTAGTCTAACTACCCCAAGCTCATTTTTTGTTACCATTATATTTTTTCTACATGTGGGACAATACAAAGAATTTAAATGCGAAGCTTGAAATATATAGGATTTATCGTCTTGTCTGTGTAGACTGGTTGCGACTTACAGACAGGTGGTTTTTCCCAAGAACACTAAAAAAAACAAAATAACGATTTTTTTTTTCAAAATCGTCGAAACAATTTTTTTTCAAAATCGTCGAAACGTTTTTCATCACTCTAGTATAACCTCTAAGGACCCAAACAAAACATATTGTTGGACATAATATTTTTTTTAAATAACAATTTGTAATTTATCAAATTCCGATTTGCTCATTTCTTTCAAATTTTAGTGAAATGTGAAGATTAATGTCCAGAAAGCGTTTTATTTTCCAATCGCTTGAATAAATTTAATTAATAAAACATCCCGGTTAACAAATTTAAACAGTTTTTATGTTCCTAGGTAAAACCAAGGATCCTTATAATTTCACACGTTTTTCTTGCTGTTGGTAAGTCGCAACCAGTCTGCACAGACAAGACGATAAATCCTTTCTATTTCAAACTGTGCAGTTATATTCTTTTTACTGTCCCACATAGAGGAAAAATGTAGCGGTAACAAAAAAATTACTTTGGGGTAGTTAAGAGTAAAAAACTATAGAATGGGAACAATTGTGTTTTAAAATTATTATGTGTGGGGCATCAAATTGAACTAGAAATTAGTCTAATTACGATAAGAAGTTTTTCGACAAAAAATTAATGTTGGCGCTAGGCCAAATTTCGAGTGACAGATATTGAAATCGCGAACTTACAAATCTGACAAAAAATATTTGGATTTGAAATTAAATTCCAGTGGAAAATTATATAATATATAGTTAATTACCTTAGAGGTTGTCCTCAGTCCGTATTATAGTTATGGCTACAGCGCTGTTTCGCCGAACACTGTCGGCTTCGTCGTGTTCGTTCGTGTTCGGCGAAACAACGCTGTAGCCATAACTATAATACGGACTGAGGACAACCTCTAAGGTAATTAACTATATTATATATTAAACAGTCCAAGGCAACACACTACTTTATAAAAGGAAATTATATATTATACTTTTTTGTATGACGAATGCAACTTAGTTGAATTATACACTACGGTATATGAAATGCGTTTTTGTGATGTGTGATACAAACAATTCAACATCCATTAAACGATTGCATTGTCAATGATTTCTCTGTGTTATTGTCCGTAGGTAAAATCAAGTACCCTTATTATTTTACGCGCGTGTGTGTAAATTTAAACTGCCGCTTAAAAGACTTCGATTTAAAAACAAATACCGTCCCCTAAGTCTACAGAACTTAAGTTGTGTGGTTTTAGCACATACTTGACTCTTTTATTTACCTTCAGATATCTCACCCCTTCTGCAACAGGCGACAGTAGTAAAACCAATTTAAAATTTGCAAACAATAATACACAACTTTATTAGTTATGTTAATAAAATAGGAGTTTATTTATAAAACACACTTTTAACCTTTAAAGTCAAAGTTGGAAGAATAAACATTAGTAATGTATACAAGTTAGTTTAGTTCAGCTTACACGTATTTAGTTTATCTAAGTTATTTAACTATCCCATTGTGGTTTATCAGTAAAGTAAATTATAGGCAACCATCTCGCATATATAGACAGGATGTGTCCTAACTTTGGGAAATGATTCAAAACATCAAAATAAAGAAAAGGATTTTGTGAACAAATGTCTGAAAACGCTTCGTTTTCCGTCCGTCAGCCATTTTGTGTTTTTCGAAAAATAATGATATCTATAAAAAATATTAAGATTTCTATAAACACGTATGTATTTACCAGTATACCAAGATTCAAAGCTTTATCTTGTAAAACTTTCAAAATTTTAAACTGAAAATTTATCCGTAAATCACCCATTTACAAAGCAGTTTTTATAAATAATGTAAATGACGGAATTTTTTTTTATTCTTAAAATTTGTTGTATTTTAAATTATATGACAAAGTAAATTATTTAGCCGCCATTTATAAACGGGAAAATGCTTTTATTTATTACAAATGATCACAATTAAAAATATTTGGTTTGTAGGCTAATTTTGGGTGTTGTAGACATTTACCAAAAAAAATATGTTACAGTTTATTCTCGATAACTTAGTTATCCTTTGAGGTACAGAAGATATATATTTTTTTTAACATTTTGTTTGTTGTTAAAAAGAAACAAATATTTCTTAAAGTTATTAGACCTAGTGATATTCAATATTAAAAATTTCAAACGGCCATTTTGAAATTTTTTATTATAAAGTTCTGATTCTTGATATACTGCTTAAACGTAGCATAAAAAATTGTGTCTACTTTAGTTCGACTAGAAATCTTAATAATTTCTAAAGTTATTATTCTTTTTCGAAAAAAACACAAAATGGCTGACATACGGAAAACAAAGGACATTTTTCTTCATTTTGATGTCCTGAACCGACTCCCGAAGATAGTGCACGTATTTTCGGAACACTCTGTTTAAAACATTGTTTCAAATTGAACTAAATTCTACTTTTAACGATTTGTTAAAACCTCCAATTTATATTTTAATGATCTTTCCAATGAGTTATGCACTTTTCTCATGCCACAGCCGGTGTAATTGTAATCGAAGAATTTGCCCAGACGTGTAATTTGATACGTCTGCAAATTGCAGATTCTGTTCAGGGCTGGATTACGTATTATGAAACAATTCGACCAATTACTGGACGGTGTTTTACTCCGATGTTAAGCAAATGCTTGTAATTGATCTATCCTTAAAAATTACAAAATTATCATTTCCTTTGTACTGGAAATAACTTTTGTAGAATCTTTGTATATTTATCTATATAATTTGAAAGTTTTCTAATAACACAATTTAATTAAATTCAATATGCGGTTTATGATTAATAAACACTTCAATTAATGATTTTTTGTTTACATTTGGATCAGTTTAAAAAAAATTGTTTATTTTATCCTTTCCTAAGTAAAAAACAAAAACTATACTCTCACTATATTTTAGAAATATATTTTCTTTTACAGAAATTAAAACCTTTTCAAGCTTCACAAGGGTTTGAAAAATGTAAAATAAATAATTATTTACATAAAAGTTATATTTTATATAACCAAGTCAGTACGAGCGTGGCAATCCCAAGGGACTTTGCTTAGATCCATCTTTTTCACATTCTTTTGTTTTATTAGACGATGATAATCGAGAGCTTTTTCGCTTTTACAAGCGACAAAAAAAAAGATAGAATTTATATGTAACTTGTAACAATGTTTAAATTAAATTAAATTAAAGTAGTAAAGGTGAAACTTAGGTTTTCACATAGGCAGTTAGCATTCTAAGGTTTATTTAGATCCCTGGGTGTAGCACTGTTACTGCGATCTCAATGATAAATCACATCGCACGGAGTAAGTGCAATAAAAGGCATCTTATAAAGCATTGGTAATACGTGAGGTGTTTTGTTCAAGTGTACAGTAGCTCTGTGTACGTCTTGTCTCTCGTTAAGTAGTAGCAATTAAATATAAGAAGAACGATAATTTTAGGCGCAATGTGGTTGAACAGTTGTAGTTGTATGGGTTTAGGTTTAGAATGCGCTAGTGTGAAATGAGATGGAGCATGCAATAAAGCACGCTGTCCTTGAAGTTACCTGAATTAGGCCGTTGTTGGATGGTAGCACTAGAGCTTCAACCCATACCATGGAGAATGGCTATCTATTTAGTATGTAAAATCAGTAGTAGTAGTCATTTTGGGTTTATAAAAACTATTTATTTAATGTAATAAAAACTATCAAGGAGCGTTTCTAGAACTACAATTTATACACATCTCTGGGGCCCTGTATAGGCTTGGCAATCCCGAAGGACCATAGCTGAATCTAAACTTTTTATGCAGTCTTGGGTTAGATCCCTCTCTTTCATCTTTCCTGTCTGGTCTCTCCTGTTCTCTTCCGATTCTAAAGCTATTAGAGTTGTCAAGGCCCAGAAGTCTGTTTTAAGATCTTTTCTTCTATGTTTTGTAAGGTGATGACCGAGAGGTTTTTCACCTTTAAACAAGAAAAAAAAGAAGTATTTATACGTGAGAAATGGTAAAGCATACACGCCAATAATTACTATAGATAACACCTGGTTAAAGAATTAAGACATAACAGTAAAATATTTGTATTAGTTGGACAGGTGACCTCCAGATGTAGACCTACTAGGATTGAATCGTTAGACGGTCTTCAGGAGGTAGTTCAGGTTGCAGAGGACGCGTGGCACTTGTAGCAGCTGCGACAACACACCGGTCTTTCCGTATACCATATTGTACCAACAACCATAGTCACAACACCTTCCTTTGTCCACTTATCTTATTACCTTGGAATAACGATGCTTTTGTCAGGATGTACAGTGATTACTTCTGTTCAACAGAACAATGCATTATGATAAGGGTAATGAAACGTAGCATGTGATAATCAGATGATGGAAATATGGTCTCGGAACAGAATTGTCCGGATAAAATCATTTAATGTTAAAAAATGTTGGTACTTGCAGAAATAAACGCTGCAAAAACATACAGATTCTCTCGCGTACTCAAAAGCAACTACAAACCTTCCAAAAGTAATCGATTCTAAAAATTACGGTTCGATTTTTGTTGTCGTAAAGTGAAAATTAACCATAAGCGCTGTATTTTTGAAAAAAATATTTATATATTTAAATAAGTGTCACAAATAATTCTCCAACGTGAATTTTTTACTACGTTCCTTTTTTGTTTTTGCCAATTATTTCTGAATCATAAAATTATTTTTACTGGTAATTTTGAACACAGGTTAAGTCATTAATCTTAAAATTTAACCAAAATCGGTAACGCATATTTTGAGAAATTACGTGTTTTAAAACAGCCTTTTGGTTTTCTACTGATAATTCATGAACCAGAATTTACGGTAAGATTGCGAACTTTACATTTTGTTTGGGTACTTAAAGGCAAAATTTAAACAAAATCTATAGACACGATTTTGAAAAATATAAATTTTATGTTTTTTTTCTTACGGTAGCTACTCAGAAAAATGAAAAAAAAAAGGTCTCGAGATATGATAAAAAATTATTAAAATCTGTCCATGTTTGGGCTGTAGAACGCTGAACTTTCGATAGATGACAAATGTACATCATTCCTAAAATCAATTTTTTAGGCTCAAGCAGCCTGAAAACAAATATATATAATTAAAAATTCGACATCAATTAACTTTTCCTATACTATGTAGGAAAATAAAAAACAAATAGAATATAGAAACAAATAAAATATAAACTACGACACAAATTGTAATTTATTTCTATAGGAAATAGAAAACCCTTTGAATAGATCTTAAAGTGGACACTTTATCTTTTAATATTCGTGAATATTAATCGACCATTTTTTCACATATTTTTGTAAATTGTGACTTTTTCATGTAGTTTAGTCGGTATATAATAAAAAATAATAGTTGATATTTTTTATCCATTTTTTTTTTTTTTTTTTTTTTTTTTACAGTAAACAAAGAGAACTGACATTGGGATCGATATTGTATATATTTACGTGTTTTCAATTTTGGAAACGGGGGTGGTAAAATCACAACAACATCTTAAAAAATCATTTAAGATCAGCTTTAAGATCTTTAAACTGATATTAGGTCAATATAGTGAAAAGTGGTTTATAAACGATTTCGATGGGAGCATTTTGTCTTGTTGCACTTTAACATCATATACATAGTTTAAAACAAATTATAAAATTATTTTAAACCCAGATGTATGTGTCTCAGGTACGGACACAATGTGGATACATATACAATGTGCGACCATAGCTGATCACCCACATTACACTTATGATCAAACGTATTGTGAAACGTGCGCTAATTTTCGCACGTTGTCTACCCATTATAGCATAAAATTGTGTACTTTCATGCCGCCGCTGTAGATTACCAGCACCGTCGTTGACGCGCATGACAGTTTTATATCTTTCCCGACATCGCTTTACTGTGTCGTAGAGGGTTTGAGGGGCATTACTGAATTAGGCCTACTGTTAAATTGTTCTTTCCAACCGTATACGATTTCTGCGAATATCACATTTTCTTGGGAGGTTGTGATATTTTTCTTATCACCAGTGAGACATTTTCTATAGGGTTCTATATGAGCACACTTTATAGTCCCCTACATCAAATTTCATGTTACTGTCGTAATTTTTGTGGCCGCTATCGTGCTTACGTACAGACGACAACGACCACTGACGGTAGACATTTTGAAAATCACTTTTTCAGTTTCCTGAGGCCATGATACGTGAAGACCGGTCAAAAATGGAGTTAACAATTTTTTTTCGGTTACCAAATTTACCCTATACTTCGTTTACTGGGTGAGTAAAAGCATTCGTTTCAATAGATGTAAAACTATAAAATTGTTTATGGTTGCTATGGACACTTAACTTTTAAATTTATTTTAAAATTAAGTAAACTTTCTCCAGTGTAAGACAGCAATGGATAGTTTTTACGGAGTCTATGTAACATTAGTTTACAGTCTTCGTTGGGTAGATGTGACGATAAATTAACTTAGTTTTTTTTTCGTAGGTAGCTTTACGTATTATCCGAGAACTGGTCGACTCAAAAAGAACTTGATACAGTACTTTTACACCCTTGTGGGATTCAAAAAGTGTGATAAAATTATTAAAAGATATCTGGAGACATAGGTTCTTGCCATGCGACTGTACTTCCGGTGTATAGGTATGGTAAAAGGAACGAATCTAAATGATACAAAGACATGGTCCATGGGCGTACCCATCGAGGGGCAGGGGGGGGCAACTGCCCCCCTGGAAGCAAAAAAATAAATCTTTATTATACATTTTGTTGCTGGAATTTAATACAATTCTTGAAATAACTATTTTAATAATCAATTGTATATTGAATGACCATGGCTCCCCCCCCCCCTAGTTTTGATCTTGGGTACGCCCTTGATATGGTCCGAAAGATATCGTAAAGGTTTGTCGTTGCAGAAATCAACAAAGAATGTTTCTAGACTTCTCGTCTCATTTTTCAAAGAAACGTTTTAAAAAAACACACTCTCTTTATTATACCTCATAAGGATAATTAAGAAAACGAAACAAACAAAATCTACCAATAAAAAAAAAGTCTTGAGTACAATATTGATGTATTTAAAATGAAATGTTGTGTAGTTGTTCATCATTATTGAAACATGCATTTGAACTTAAAACCCCATGCAGCATTTTCTCTCTATTCGAACTTGATGGCGTACTTTATTACGGTCCTTTGGGGATAAAACAAAATAAATTGAGAGATTCGAAGGAGCTGGTAATGAAATATATTCCAGCGTATTGTCACAATAGACTTATAGAAGAAATAAATGGAAAGGACAACGGGAGAAGCGAAGAAATTGCCAGTGATGAACTGCTAAAGTAGTAGACTAACAAGAAAGGGTTTCATTTATGTGTTAAAAATGAAGGTAATTTTCTTATAACATCCTAAAAATAATTCACTACACTATGCAAAGTTTGGAGAAATTAACGTAAATACATTTTATAACGTTTGTTTTTGATTCCTGATTTTTTTTTTTATTCAAGATGGAGCTTCTCAATTTAGTCATTAGGTCATTAACCGTTTTTCTATGTTGCATACATGACATTACCCTCAGCAGGTGTGGTGGTGGTGGGGGGGGGGGGGTAGCAACAGTAGACAAGAAGGGTTACAATCAAAGTGTTTCCTGCACTCTTAGAATCACTGTCTTTGTTATAGCTTGTGATATCACACTAAAGCATCTAATTGGGCACACGCCACGCCACACCATGCCGGAAGTCCCTTCATCCCTTACTTGCACTTCCTCTGTTCACCTTATGTTTGTCGTCTTCGGGGAATATTAAACTTTATCTGAAATGTAAACTACGGATAAACAGCCGCAGTCTTGATTGTCAACTACCGACCGGAAGTTTGGGGAATTTTGTTGGTTTATGGAAAAGTTGAAGGGTGTAGTTTTTGTCGTAATTCTTATAAAACATTTTTGTTGGTTTATGTTTCTTTAGACGAATTTTTTTTTATTGTTCTGTAAGACCGTTCAATGGTGTAGAACTAGTTAACATATATGATTGTTTTTTGCAAGTTAGTACAATTATTTAAAAATTACAACTAATACATACATTACACATAACAAAAAACAACAACATTATAATAATAAATAATTAAAACTAGAAATATAGAATAGTAACATTTAAATAAAGCAATTTAACTATATTTGTATATAAATTCTTGTTTGTTGTCTACAATATCCAAGATTAACCTAGAAGCCTAGAATAACATCAATCTACACAGAAAAACACAAAGAAAATGTTTTTTCCAGTCTAATTTTGGGTTTTGTAGACAACTACCAAGAAATTATGTTTTTAGTTATTACCGATGACTCGATTATCCTTTGACGTACAAAAACGAACAAACAAATATTTTATTTGTCTTTAAGAGGGGAAACTTTGTCTCGTATATTTTTTTTGTAAAATTAACGGTTTTCAAGATATTTGAAGTAAACATTTTTAATTGGCCGCAATTTTGAATCGAGTAAATTAAAATGGTTGATTATTTTTCACAAATTAGGTCTTTATATCACCAAGTAGCATGCAAATTTTCAACTCTGTATCATTTACCATTTAAGAGATATAAATTGTTTTCTTAGAAACAAAATGGTGACTAGATAGACCACTAACAATTCTACGTAATGTTTATATAAAGTTTTTCATTGGTGTGGGCTCTGGAAGTTTTGGAACAATTTTTGGAAACACTCTGTATAGCATTGTAGGAAATATAGGCTAGGCACTCCTGTGGATTCTGGCACTCTCAGGTGTTTACTATGTTGAGTTTCGACTTGGCAATCCCAAGGGACCTTAGCTAAATAGAGATATTTTTTATGTAGTCTTAGGTTAGATTCCTCCCTTTCATCTTTAAAAAGACGATGACCGAGAGAAAACCGAATAAAGCTATGAATTTGTTATTTCAAATATTTTTTTACTTCGATAATTAATTTTTTATTGCATCAAAATAATTCACACAAAAATGTACATTTTCCTACGTAAATTTTTCTGGTAGAAAATCAGTTCCGATATACAAATTTGTAGATTATGGTTAGGTTAGGTTAGATATACAAATTTGTAGATTATGGTGAGGCACTATCTCACCACAGAAGTCTGTTGTAGCAGAACATCTCACAAAGTAGGCTTATATTAATTACATTTTCACAGAGACTGCACAACTAGTAAATGTTTATTGTTACTACTTCTACTAAAGCTAGGCTATTAAAAGTCAAGCGAAATGAACGAGTCGTTGACCTTGGTTAATGTGAGAGAGTCCAGGGATTGTAATAACTGATTCTATTGAACATAAATTTATTAATGATTCAATTAGTAATCGTAGTCTTGTTAATCGTTCAATTAATAGTTTTATTAATGTTAGTCACATGACATGTTAGGAGGGTGTAAATTAGGGGTTGGGGTGTTTACACGCGCATAGGCAGTCAATCAGTTCAAACTGCCAATAATATTAATTAGCATGACATGAAATGTTCGTGTGACATACGATGTGTGATTTTGTTTTCTAGTGTCTACATTTAACGTTTATTATATGAAGGCTTTTTAAAAATTTGTAAACTGATTATTATTATTATTATAAAACTAAGTGTGACTAGACAATAGGAACAGATGCAGGTGTGTATAACAACAAAAATAATACTTTATAGAACATTAGAAATTTTTGTCATTTTAAACTGTAAGTTGATAAATAATGTTCATGGACAATATTACGAGAAAAACTTTGACTCAACACCTGTTTCGTTAAAAAAAAGTTGGCCATTTTTGTTTTTACATATATAAATAGTTAAGATTTGTGTACCCCCTTCACAACGCAAGTGAACTCAACCCCACTTAGTTTGAAGTCTGCCCTTGTTTACATGTTTTTGTCATTTGTGGAGGAGGCATTGTTAAAGGCATACTGTGTGCATCGTTGTTCGACCAAGTCGTGCCGCTACACCGGTCAATAAGCCAACTTTAACTGCTTTCTTACCATAGCAGCGATTGACGGACAGACAAGAAAGCGAGTTCATATTGTACCATCACCCAGTTCTGAGTTATGTTTAAAGTTTCAATTCTCTAGTTCATCGGGAAATTAGTTTAAAAACTATTGCAAAATTTGTACCGATCAGATAAACAGAGACAAGAAACGAGTTAATAAAAACGTGTTAAAATCTGTATTTATTTGACTTTGAGACACTCTTCAAACTTTCTTGTTTTTCTATTTTAGAAAATATAACAGCAGCAATAATTATTTTAACAAACTCCTTTCTTATTTCCCTTAAAAGTGTTTAAATCCCTCGCTTGTCAGTTAAATCTTAGATAATCCTATCAACATTCTCACACTCATTGTCTAGACAAAGTTGTATCCGCATTGCTTTTGTTGTGTTTTATTGGGAATTATTCACGCTACCTATACAATGCTATATACTAATTAATTCATTAACAGATCCATTTTGTTTTAGCCATAAAATTTAATGACCGTGCAGCTACAACCTGTGTATGTAGATGTATGATTGGTTGCTCTAACTTCATTTTGTTAATGCTTTGATTTTATCTGAGTTTTACTGTTTAAAAATTTTTTTTCTTTTAGTTAAGTTCGCGTAATTACTTTTTAACACCAGGGATTACTTTGTAATAGCAGTCATGAATTGTGTATTATGAAAATGGGATTGACAGAAGGTGTATTTTTGTGTTTTTCTTTTTATGAATGATTGGTTTGGGTTTAGACTTGTCTTATTATTTCCTTAATAACATTCTATTTGATCGTAATCCATGGACATCTTTTAATTTTTCTTAATAGTTGGATTATAAAATCGAAACGCTAAGCATCTTAGTTTGGGTATCAACTATACATTTTGGTGTTTTTAATAACAAGACAGTTCGTAAAAGGTCTTTACGCCAACTTTTCAACCATAAGACACTCGGAGGTAAACTTTAAAATTAAGGTTAAATAATCTCTTATAAACTTGTATTTTTCGTAATTATTAAGACAAAAAACTTATTTTATCTTCTTTTCATGTCTACTTTTTAGGGAATATATTGCACCACCTGAAGATAATACTTTATAGTTTGAATGGTGGTTGAATTTCCCGAAGAAGTAAATTGTCCAGTTTAAAGTAAATGACTGTTTAGAATAAAAAGTAACTAATGTCTAATTGACGTTTGCTAGAAAATAATTTAATAGAGGAATTAGAAAAATTATCACTTATCAATGGTTATATTATCAAATACCATGAAATTAATTTTTGAATATTATTGTAATAAATTTACTTAATTTAATTTAAATCAGTCGCATGTGAATGTTTATGGTATTTTTGTATTAGTATAATAGTTTTAATATTGTAATTACACCATCCCTCACTTTTCCATCACATATCATTCCATACCTTTTACATAAAAAGAACCTATGGAAGTTAAAATATTGTGGAGTAATATTTATAAATTAAAATTTTATATCAAATGTAATCATTATCAGACATATCATTCCAATAAACTTTATCTCTTGTATAATATTGTCCTAACCTAACCTAACCTAACCTAACCAAACACACTGAATAAAATATTAAACTTTATGAATCAAAACAACTTTCATTGACTGAAACAAACAGATGTTTGTCCCAAAATATTTTCTCAGATCCAATCCTCGCTGCCGAGCTTGTCTGACAGAACATATGTTTTGGGATTTATCCAAGTATTTTTTTTGCATCAGCTGTTTTACAAATGTCCACCTTTATAAAATAGGCAAAAATATTAAATATCTAAGAAAAATAATTACATGCAATATGTTTTATTAATTATTGTTTAGGTTTTTTTAAATAATAATTTTATCAGGATTTAGGATGTCGGCCAAAAATATGAAACACCCGATGTGTTTCTGTCTCTGTCGTAGCGACTGATTTGTTTTGAGCATTGGTTAGTATGTGTTAGTCACACTTATAGAAGATTCTTGGCATATAAGAAATCTACAAGAATGACCTATCACCATCATTTAAACTGAAATATCATTTGAAATAAAATGTTCCTTCATTTGACTGTCTAAATTTTAACTATTTTCCTTCATAAAGGAGTTATCAAGCAAAATAAAAAGACAGTTCTAACACGTAATATGGTTTTTTCATGTTTTAGGACCTTGTGAACATGGATCTAGTGATTCTTTAATTCATGGTAATACACTTATTATCATCAAATCTCTCAATTAAAAAAGAGTTAACTATTTTGGTAGTATACGATGTCAAATTCGCTCAAAAACAAATGTTATGAGTTTTATCCAAATTGGGTCATTGATAGAATTTTTGTAAACTAGTATTTAGTTTCACGCCTCATCTTTAAAGCTCTGTAGCCCATGCTTACTCTGTAGGAAATCTACTGCGAACCAAACGTTAATATTTGAAATCATTCAAACCATTTATTCTTGAGATAATGCGCCAATCACTTTTCACTCAACCCTTAAAGGATTTTTTTTCAAAATCTTATCTTTATAAGGGCCACATTTTCAATATTTAACTTTAATATGTTTTAGTTAATCGGACCACAGAGATCATTCCTGTCAAATAGTTTAAATGAATTCCCAGAAGTTCAAAAGAGTACTTGGCTAGTACTCTCTCTTTACGATTGAGAGATTCTGAGTTCAATTCTTGTAGAGGTTCAGACATTTACTATGTTAAACCAGCATCGTGAGATAATTGGGAAGCTACAATTGTTACCTTTTAATTTCACACCCGTGTCTGTCTGTCTCGCAACCCGTCTACAGGGACGATAAACCGAATGTATTTCAAATTTTAGATTTATATTCTTTGTATTGTTCCACATATAGGATTAATATAGCGGTAACAAAAAATGACCTAATTACCGCTATATTTTTCCTATATGTGGGACAATACAAAGAATATAAATGCAAAGTTTAAAATATATAGTATTTATCGTCTTGTCTGTGTAAACTGGTTGCGTTTTAAAGATACGTTACTCCTAATATGTTTTTGGTTTAGGGGTTTTAATGGGTGTATGAATGAAGTTGTGTAAAATATGGATAAATTGAACGACATATATATTTTTTTAAGATTTTTTTTAACAGTATAATTTTAATTTTAATGAAGATGCAAATCTTTTAAGGGTTTTGGTTTAGGGGTTTTAATGGGTGTATGAATGAAGTTGTGTAAAAAATGGAAAAATTAAAGGACATACAATATTTGTTTCATTGATTTATCTGTTAATTTATTTCTTATTTTAGAAGTTAAATATTTTTATTTTATTTTGTATTGAATTATAATGTGTTAGCGTATGTACACTTTTAAAATAAAAAAATATAAATTATCGTAGAAAGAAAGTCGTTTTATTATTGGCAAGTTGCACTCAACGAGTACTTTTCGTTTTAGGTCAAACAGGTACAAATTTATTTCAATCACATTGTTTTAAAACCGATCATTTTAATTAAACCGGCCAATTTTTTGAAGAACATGTCCAACGATTTTTAAAGCCGACTACTTACAAAATATTTTCACTAAATTTTTGAAACAAATTTATATAAACTAAAACCGAGATATCTATCTCAACGTTGGAATGATGATGCGAAGAATATTTTAATAGGATCATAATAATTACATTTTACCCTCCGTTTTCATAAACAACAGGCGACAAAACGCACCACGCATAATAGAGATCTCGTCTGGCAGACTCTACGTTTACAACAATATTGTACCAATAAATTTGTCTGGATGTGCCTCTTCCCCGCCCTCTTCATCCCCCTCGAGTACGCAATGCGCAACTTATAATATGCAACTGTGAGCGAGAGAGAAACCAGAAATAAGGGAGACATATTAACCCCTGTTTCGTGGCAGCCCTACTTTACCAAGAGAGTAAAAAACGGAATAAAAAACCCTTTTAAGGGTAAAAGATGCCATTTGGAGACTAATAAATTATACGCACAATCAGTCAGCTACGGAAATAGAATAAGAAGTTACTGTATTTTGTTTAAATGTTCTAGTTAGGGTTACGGTGAAAGTTATGCCAAGCGAGGTTTATGACGAACTTTATGAGGGTTTTAAGAACTTTTCGTGAATCTAAAACTGAGTTACTGTTATTTAATTTATTATCTATTAAAGCACAGGATGGCGTCTTCGTTCTTTGTCACTGCACTCTACAAGAACCTGTTATTTTACATCTAAGTTGTGTCTTTATTGCAGTTATTATGGAAAAGCAATACGATGGTGCAAAAATTGTGTATCCACGTTTTAAGTACTTCCGCGATGTTTTAAGCCTTAGATGTTACAATGTATCAAGACTCTGTTCCACGTCAGCTATTTACGCCTTATCCCCTAAAATAATAACCTTACACTTTAAACGTTATGCTGATGTCATTTCTCGTATATTTTATTTTTTTAACTAACATATATTTTACTTGTTTTGCCATAGGAACCTAACTGGAGCTACATTTTTCATGTAGCCTTGGGTTAGATCATTCTTTTTCATATTTTCTATCAGATCTCCTTAGAGACCAATTGTTGTTATTTTCCGACCCTGACGCTATTAGAGTATTCCAGGGCTAGAAGTCTTTATTTTGATGTAATATTTCCTTTTTTTTATAAGGCGATGATCACCGAGAGGTTTTTGTCTTTAAAACAACAAGGAAAAAAATCGGTTATTGTTCAGAAATTCCCCATTTTTTCAGATATTATTGTGTTACTCGACAATCGAAACGAATATTTTTTAGTAAAGAAAACATTTCATCTGTTAAAATAAAATGTTTCACCACGTAACTTAAACAATATGCAGTTACAGATTAAACAATATTAGACATGAAGTGGTTTTCGTAGAACGTAATAGAAGTCAGGGTGGGATTGACAAGAGTAGTTGATTTGATGGCACATCCTGAGTTTCCACAGATGCCACAAAGGCATTTGCAATCTGCTTTGTAATCACGTGTAATATTTTGACCAATAGAAGATTGAATATTATGACGGACACGATTGTAATTAACCTGTAAAGCATAGGGATCCGCTCAAAATGTATTTCACTTCCGCAGAGTCTTAAGAACGCTTATACAAACTGACGACGGGAAATTTTAAAATTTGCTATAGAGAAAAAAATTAATTTTAGTCTAAATCTTTTAAGGTACAGATTTAATGAGGAGAGGGAGAAAGTTTAACGTCATGCCTAATATAGGCTAAATGATAGTTTGACTTCTTCCACATTTTACACTTTGTGTGTGGTAGGTGTACAAAATAATGTTCGGAAATAATCGCTAGAAATGGTTTCGTAAGGAAAGCGTAATGGACAAATGGAAAGCGTAAGGGGATGAAAAATGAGTCACGCATGATTTAAAATGTGGGTGGTTTAGATGAGTTTAAAGAAGATGATGAGTTTAAAATAATACAAAAATGATTTTGTATAAGTTTATTTTCGGAGGTACTGTTAGAATTTGACATTGTACACGTAGATAGAATAAAACTCGAACACATGATCTCAAAATTACGTTTACTTAATCAAACACGTTTCAACGAAAAAGTCTCCATCCTACATGAGCTACAGTAACGAAACTATCACTGAGGATGGCGACTTTGTCGTTGAAACGCGTTTGATTAAGTAAACGTAATTTTTGTGAGATCTTGTATTCGAGTTTTATTCTATCTAATATTATCTCACAAGTCAAGCTCAATATTTATTTATATATTGATTACGTAACTGATATGAAGATGAACAAAAACAATCTCTTCAAGAAACATCGCTCTCAAATGTGAATATTTTAATTATGCTCGCAATGATAGTCAGACCAACTTCAAATCTCTAAAATGACAAGTGGAAGTTATCACCAAAATTGTATTTTCAGACTACATCCTCATTAAAGTCCTGGACCACAAATCTGGCTGTAGGGTGATTAAAATCATTAATCCATTTTGTCAGCTAATCTGCTGAATGTTCACTTTGGGTATTCTTTACAATAACGAGACAAATGTCAAATTAGTTTTTCGTACGTGTTCAGACACCATTCTTTTGTATATACTTAAATATTTTGATAACCGTGTTGCATTTTATTTTCCAAGTACGCAGTAAAGGTGCTAGCGATACGATATCGCGTTTTCAAGAGGTCTTGACGTTTTGTACTTCTTAACTTAAGTCCGTGGTTTAACAGCCCTGAAGGACCTAGGCCTTTTAATGTGTGTGCTAGAGGGTCGGGTCTAGCATATCGAAATTCGTATCTTCGTTGTTCTGACATTCTAAACCAGAGAAATTATAAGGATAATTGGTTTTCTTACGGGCCCTAATGATCTTGTAAAATGATATTAATAAGGAGCATAAACTACACATAAGGAAATATTTATGGGGTAATCAATAAAACTAGAAGTTATTCTGATTACGAATATGTAAGTCGCACCAGTATTGGACAAGACGATAAATCCTTAGTTTAAGGGACAAAAACTACACATAAGGAAATATTTGTGGAGTAGTCAATAAAACTAGAAGTTATTCTGATTACGAATATGTAAGTCGCACCAGTATTGGACAAGACGATAAATCCTTAGTTTAAGGGGCAAAAACTACACATAAGGAAGTATTTGTTGGGTGATCAATAAAACTAGAAGTTATTCTGATTACGAATATGTAAGTCGCACCAGTATTGGACAAGACGATAAATCCCTAGTTTAAGGGGCAAAAACTACACATAAGGAAGTATTTGTTGGGTGACCAATAAAACTAGAAGTTATTCTGATTACGAATATGTAAGTCGCACCAGTATAGGACAAGACGATAAATCCTTAGTTAAGGGGCAAAAACTACACATAAGGAAATATTTGTGGAGTAGTCAATAAAACTAGAAGTTATTCTGATTCCGAATATGTAAGTCGCACCAGTATAGGACAAGACGATAAATCCTTAGTTAAGGGGCAAAAACTACACATAAGGAAATATTTGTGGAGTAGTCAATAAAACTAGAAGTTATTGATTACGAATATGTAAGTCGCACCAGTATAGGACAAGAAGATAAATCCTTAGTTAAGGGGCAAAAACTACACATAAGGAAATATTTGTTAAGTAATCATTAAAACTAGAAGTTATTCTGATTACGAATATGTATGTCGCACCAGTATAGGACATATTTCAATCTTTGCATTTGTATTCTTTGTATTATAGCAGATATAGGAAAAATATAGCGGTAATAAAAAAATGATCTTGGAGTAGTTAAGGTTCAAGAACTAACGAGGTTGAAAAATTTTATTTTGAAAATATTACTTGTGGGGTATTAAAATAAAACTAGAAAGTATTCTGATTACGAATATTGGACACTGGCTAAATCCGGGGTCGCTTGCAATGTCATGAATGTTGTTATTAACTGACTCTAAACCAGGATCGGAGTTCATTAACTATTATTAGATTTCTGTTAATTCTATCACATTTTGCTGATTTTCGTTAGTTTCTTATAATTTTAGGTCTACATTAGCCTACAACAGCTCGTTCTGTGTAGCTTGGCAATCTGCATATATTAATTCCAAGGTCAAGGTAAAAAACTGAACGCTTACGCAAAAAGAAATCGCGTCCAATCGTGTCAGCGTATCAGTTTCGTGTTACTATTATTTTATTGTCAGCTGTGTTTTTTAGTAAAAGGTTGCTATAATTCAATCATATACAATACATATTCTCCTTTTCTTGAATCGCGTGAGATACGAAGCGCTGCATTGCTATCGTGCCTACCTTTATCTAAAAGTCAGTTTCCTGCCTATAGGCCACCTGATTGACATGCCGATGCCGATATCTCTTGCAAGACATGCGATTTACAGATTCATTTTTGCTAATATCTCGTATTTATTGGTTTAGATTTGAATTCCATGCAAAAAAAGTATATTTTTGTAGTTGTCTTTTTATGCGAAAGAAAATTTATAAATTATTGAAATTGGTATTTTGAATGTAAAAAACTGATAACATAATTCTTAATATTTGTCTACAATAACCAAGATTAACCTAAACAAAAATTTTCTGGGATTTTTGAATTCTGAATAGATTTGAAGTAAATGTAGTCGATGAAAATTAAATAGAAATTTTTAAAATAGGTTTCTAACCAAACAGACTAAAATTAGGGATAAATCGTTTTATTTTGTACTTAATAAATATTCTACCAAAAGACATCTACCAAGAAATAATGTTTTCAGTTTTTTGTCGATAACCTTTCTATGCTTTGACTTTCCGGAAAAATTATTTAAAAAAAAACTTTTTATTTGTCGTTAAAAGAGGAAATTTTTTGTCCGTCGTATATTTTTGGTAAAATTAACGGTTTTCGAGATATTTGATGTTAAACACTTTAAATGGCCGCAATTTTGAAATGAGTTATAGAAATTGGTTGATAATTTTTCTCAAATTGGGTATTTACAATATTAAGTAGAATACAAAATTTCAACTATGTATTATTTGCCGTTCAAACGATATCATTTTTTTGTTAAATTCACGGGAGCTAGATAGACTATAATTTAGGGACACATCTTCATATGAACTTTATTCTTTATTTTCACTAGTAGAATATAATCGTTTCTAATTTATATAATTGTAGTCCTCATTATTTCTCCGCTTTTGCGTGGGACACCCTGTATTACTATATGCAAACCTTAAGGGCTTAGCTGACGTCAAGAAACTAGTGATATAAACAATTACAAGATTCAGAAATCCTGTTTTAAATAAACTGTCCCAACTGGGCAAGACCCCTTGGTCTACCATACAAGGCCCTTAACTTTTCCTACAAGGACCAACCTTTGAGCATTACGTTTAGAGGATCTGCTTGTACTATATTCTGTAATGGGGGTGGGTAACTATATATAGGCACTCATCAACTTGTTTTCATGTAGGCTTGGGTTAGATCCCACTATGGTCTCTTCCACCCTGTCGCTGTTACAGTATTCGAGGGCTAGGGGTCTTTATTTTATGTTCTTTTCTTTCTTTTTTTTTTAAATGCGATGATGACCGACAGGGTTGTTGCCTTTCAACAACAAGAATAATAATATTAATAAGTTGTGAAGTGTTAAAACTCTTCTAACAAGGAACAACTATTCGAGTACTAGGGATTTTTATTTTATAAGGCAGTAATGAATGCGACGTTTTTATCCTTTAAACACAAGAAAGTAAAAGGGAGCAATATAGGCTTCAAAAGCAATATTTTGATTGTTTTTAGTGTTTCGGACGTTAGCTACAAGGGAGGTTTTCTTCCACATTTACATGACGTTTCTTCCCTTACATCTCCCTACAACTCGTGAATGTCTATTTTGCCTAAATTATTCTACATTGGGGATTCCCTTTCTTGATGTCATCGAGTTATAAACCTAAATTGTTCATCTTTTAACATGGTAAACATTCGTAAAATATAACAACTAACTATGGTGGTGGATAAAAGTAGTCCAAAATTACAAAATGTGTCATTTGCGCCCCTTAAAATGCCGTGTCGACCAATTAATTATTTTTTTGTTTCAATGTTGATTAAATCGAAATTTCTTATGTTTTTTAACACGATTTGGACACTAGTTTATGTTACACTTACAAAACATTAACAGTCACTAGTTTATATTAGACTTGCAAAACATTAACATTAAGTAGTTTACATATAACTTACAAAATATTAAAATTTACTAGTTTATGTATAATGTAAAAACATTAACATCCCTAGTTTACATATAACTTACAAAACATTAACATTTCCTAGTTTACATATAACTTACAAAACTTTAACATTCCCTAGTTTACATATAACTTACAAAACATTAACATTCCCTAGTTTACATATAACTTACAAAACATTAACATTCCCTAGTTTACATATAACTTACAAAACATTAACATTCCCTAGTTTACATATAACTTACAAAACATTAACATCCCTAGTTTACATATAACTTACAAAACATTAACATTCCCTAGTTTACACATAACTTACTAAACATTAACATTCCCTAGTTTACATATAACTTACAAAACATTAACATCCCTAGTTTACATATAACTTACAAAACATTAACATTCCCTAGTTTACATATAACTTACAAAATATTAACATTCCCTAGTTTACATATAACTTACAAAACATTAACATTCCCTAGTTTACATATAACTTACAAAATATTAACATTGCCTTACTAGTAATTATGAATGACTTTTTATCTCATTTTGTTCGTCAGTTACTATTATAGATAATTTACAAGTTCCATGCTCTCTTTATTTTGCTTCATTATTCAATAAAATTTAAATCACATTGTCCGTTTACAAGACGCCAAGAAATATATAGGTATTTTAAAAATAATATATAATAATTATATTTTATAGATTAACTAGTGATTTAACCTGGCTTCGCCCGGGACTTCTAACATATGTTATTCACGAATAAAAAATGTTGAATATGATCTTGATTTCAAAATATTCGCAAACCCGTCTCCTAGCACCTAATTGAAGAATCGTGCCCAAGACCCTAAAAATGATAGTAATGAGTTAAATAAAGTATTTTTTACAAAGTAGAAATTTACTCAGTTAACTGTACCTTTTTTCAAGATGATCCGGGCTATAGGATAGTGTGGTAGTTGGAATATAAGGAGATAAACCTCAAAATATAAGAAGTACTGTACAGTAAAAGCTTTTTATTGAAAACATTCTAACTATTTATAATACTTGTTTATAAACAACCTTTTTCATTTTGTTATCTGGGATATATATAATATTTTTTTTTTTCGGATTTGCTTCTCGAGAGCAAGCTACGTATAATTGACCATGAGAAAAGCAGGACTCTGAGACTTATGCCGCAATACTTTAAAGTTTGTCCCTGCGATTTGTTAATAGTAAAACTATAGGCTAGTTTGATTGGAAATTGCAGTCTCTTAAATTGGAATGGTAATTGAGTCGATATCAGTGGTATTCTGGGGATAAATACTGTATTTCCCTTGTATTTTTCGGTCATAAGTTCAGCCCTTTTATCTTCCAATGAACGCCCTTAGAGACAAAACGGAAACCTTCTTCACGGATGGGCAATAGAGGACTATCACACCACATACCCCCTTTTATTGTACCGGGATTCGTTTTTCAGTTTTACCGGCACGCACATTCTAGACTTCCTTTTATTATTAATATTGATTGACGATTATAATTTTTTTGAATGGAATGAATAATACTATCGCATATCTATTATCATTGTCGTACAAAGACATGTGCTTGTTAGTAAAGTTTAAATTATATATTATTTTATAAGTCTATAGGAATATGTAACGAAATGTTTTTGTCTAAAAAACGTAATTTTTAAAAAAAAATGTATAGATAACTGTTTTTCTAGACATTGGTCGTTATAAATTGAATGTTAAGATATGTTTAAATGCAACATTATAATAATAAAACTTTGTGAAATGCATACAATAGAATATCAACAACAGTCATCATTAAATGTGATGTGAGGAACAACGGTTATGTATTTGTAACGTTTCCTTGACGTATGATTTATTTCCCGTATAATCTCCCTATAAATCAAATCTATATGTCTGCTAGGAATAGAGCATTGCGATAAATCATTTATAGTAAATTTCTAATATAAAAATTAGCTATTGCTGTTTGCCTCATGTCTGCAAACTCCCGACACTAATATTAATTTGGTTCTATTTTTAGCTCACCGTAATTGAGTCGGGTTTTTTTAAAGGGCGTAAGTCAGATTTTTTTCAATTTTCAGGTTTAGTTGTTTTTTTTTACTCTACACAACTAAATACATCGATTTATGTTTAAAGGACGATCTGATCATTAGTTGTTATGGTAGAAATCAGCATTGTATTTATGTGATTCAGTTTAAACGGGCGTAAGTCAAAAACAGTATTTTTTAAATAGGCGTAAGTCAGTAACCCCTATGCAATCAGCTGTTTGATTGCTTGACTTACGCCCGTTAAAAAAAATTCGGCACTGCCGGCTGTAACTTCTTATCTTTGTAGAGTGCTGTTTTCATGTTATTTGTGCGTTATAACCTCTAAACCGGGCAAAAGGAAAGGTCAAAACCCACACCTTTATAAAGTAAAGGTGGTGAAAGAGGCCCGAATTAAAGGACAGCCCTATGTCAGTCACAGAGGCAAAGAAGTTGTCCCTTAAGAGTAACGAGACAACATTATTCTTGTACCACGAGGGAGTAGCTCAAAAAGGCCCCAATGAAGTTTGCTCTTTTCTTAATAAATACCTAAAATCAGTGCCTAGCCAATACACTGAGCTTCGCCTGTTCAGGCCAGAACAAAAATCAAGCATTATCAAGGTTCTGCCTATACCTTACAGATTCAGGGTGTTCCCAGAAGGTCACTCAGTACATCCCTGTCCGCGGCCATAGTTTCCTCCCGTGTGACAGGGATTTTGGGATAATTTCTCAAGCTTTAAAGAAACATGACCGTATTTTTTATGTTCATGAGATAACAGAAATAATTTTACAAAGCTCGTCACGTTTTAATAAGTTCACTGTTCATGAAATTATGTCACCTGACATTGTGTTAGCTTTCAAGAAGTGGAAAAATGTGTTTTACAAAAAATCCTGTTGTATATCACAAGAAACAAAAGGCAAAAACACACAAAAGAAAGACAAAATGTACTTCCAGATAAGTATTCTCTTTATGTTCCAGTATGAATCTAAGACCAAAGGTTGAGTTAAAGCCTACCCTACAATAAATGGTATTGTCAATCATACCTTTTTACTGGCAAGACAACAGCTGAGATTCTTTCTCCACTGGTATTGATTTTCACGGACAATTTTACAAGCAGCCTCCAAGTAATGCTGTAATGTTGTTTCGTTCAAAATTATTTTGACACAGCTGAAAGTGTCTACTGGCAGTTCAACCACCGTGACTACAATAAAAACCACGGTAGATTTCTTCATTGAGTCCTTACAGTTTCCCAGAAGAAGGCTCTGCCGGGTATTTTTGAAAACGAATATCAGTGGTACGTCTTTGAGGAGAAAATTTAAGAACCTTGGTGGATTTACGTATTTTCAAACTGGTCAACCTTTAATTGGTAAGGACAAAGAAGCCAGAGTTGTTTAATGTGCTTCAATGTTAGTAATGGAAAACGAGTATCCAATGTATGGTTTTCAAATGAAAATCGTGTTCATTTAATAGTTTCATCAACAAGCAGTTTTCTTTGATTTCTACGTCCTGATGTGGACGGTTTGGTGTGCTATATCAACGCGGAGCATTTTGGGTTCTTATTTCGTTGAAGATGATAACAGGATTGTTGTAACTGTAAACCATGTACGTTACAGAGAGAAATCATTAACTTTTCGTGATAAATCTCAAGAGGTTTTGTCGCACGAGAAACCTGGATTTTGGGTCCAAGTGGTTCCAGCAAGAGCCACACGGCATATAGGGACCGTACACGATCAATATTATTGATTCAGTAATATTATCAAACTAGATAAACCGCACAGTACACGGTCAATATTCTTTCGTCAATCCGAGTTTTGCTCATTATACAAAAATACACTCAAGAAAGAAAGCATGTATCGCGTTTATTGTACATTGTGCTTTGAAAGAAGAGTGAAAAGTACACACACTTAAGGCGAATAAAAGAAATATCGCTGAGACTACCACACTGGAGACTGGAGACTACCACAATTATTTGAGAATAAGTGAAGAAAAGTTCAAGTTGTAACTTTCAATGGTAGAGCCACATTTAGTAAATCAAAGCACTAACATACGAGCATGTATTATAGTTGAAGAAACACTTGCTTTGATTCTTCGTTACCTAGCAACTGGAAGAAGCTTTTGAAGATCTTAGTTTTCAGCTATAATGTCACCTAGAACAATCAGCAAAGGTATTTTGGAGGCATGTGAAGTGCTAGTAAATGTTAGGACATACTTTCTATACATTACAATTATTGTACATTGTGCTTTGAAAAGAAGAGTGAAAAGTACACACTTAAGGTTATTAAAGGAATAATAGCTGAATGATCTTGGAGACTACCACAATTACTTGAGAATGAGTGAAGTGAAGTTCATGTTGTAACTTTCAATGGAAGAATGTACAGGAGTATTCTAAAGCATAGAATAAACGGTTTTCGGAAGTTTTTTTAGCTTTACCAGCTACAGATAACAAAGTTGACATATAGGTTTATTTACCTAAATAGCACGTTTTGTGTACATTCTAGAACTGTATATAATATTTAATACCATTTATAGATCAAATATCTGTTTGTACGTATGTAACTGTGTAGGCTGATGATACAAGGTTGTTCTTTTCAAATACAATAAATATCCTAGTGGAAAAAAACTAATTGGCGTCCTCTAACCTGTATCTAGAGTGTCTAGAGTATTTCTTATTTTCATACATTACAGTTTTTATTTTTATCCCAAAATGTATGTTTATATAAAAACAAGTTGATGGGAGCCATCATGGTACTTACTAGCCCCAACAACAATCCAATACAAGCAGATCCTCAAAATGTATTGCCCAAATGTCTCTTGGGTCATAGTAAATGTTAAATTGTATTGGTAGTTTAAGGGGTCTTATTCAGTAGGGTAAGTTTGTTTAAAACAGCTGTTACACAAGTTTCTGAACCTCGTAATTGTGTAGCCTATATTAAAAATGTCCACTCGCTTAGCTTGTGTCAGTCTCAACCCTGTCGTGTAGAAGCCGACACTTGGTACGACGCTCGTATCGGTGACTTGGTCCGCTAGATTTCATAATATACTAATATCATATTATCTTAATAGGTCGGAGTTTCAAATTACTTTACTATAACTTCACCATTTATTTTTCATAGCAAATTTCGTGGTTGATGATATTACATGCCACGAAATTACCATATTACAAGATATGAACAAAAAACCGTTTAAAATCGTCGCCATTTTGACGTTTTCAATTAGATTTTTCTGAGTTTCAATAGGGTTGTATAGTTATAGTATAACCTAACCTACATTTTCAGTTTCCTGAGCTAAAAACAGAGATTAATTTTTTTTACGTTTGCCAAACTGATCCCATACTTCGTACACTTGGTAAGGTTAGTTTGCTTACTTGTACAAAAGGCGTTATTTTATTTATGAAGCACGTTTCGGAACGTAACTGTTTGAAAAATGTAGGGTCTCTGCGTGCATTTTAAATTTTGGGAATTTCATTCTACTGAAGGCATTCCTTCATATGCCGACAATTTGTCTCAGTTTTCGGCAATTGCAGACAGAACGTCAAGGAATGTGCGTTCACCCACTCCCGTCCAATTTATTTCTTGTTATTTATTTAAAATGGAGACACAGCTTCCCGTGTGCCCTGAGAGGAAAGTTGTTTTTTTCATCTTCAGTGCACCATTCAACACAATCCATTCAAGTTCTAATACCAACATTTACACTGCAATTGACCTCAGGGGCTCACTTTAGCGAGTACGCGATGGGTAACCACTAAGGGACATATTTGATCTACACTTTTTTTCACATAGTCTTGAGTTAAATCCCTCTCTTTCATGTTTCAAATGCGATTGCTCTTGTTCTTTCCGACCCTGACGCTATTAGAGTATTCGAGGGCTAGGGTTTTTTGTTTTAGGTTCTTTTCTTCTTTTTTTAAGACATTCCTTACCCAGAGGTTTTTCGCCTTTAAACAACAAAGGGAAAAAATACACTGAAATTGTATGTACCCTATACAGTTTTTAACAAATTTTGGAGATTAAATTTGAACCAACTGTTTGAACATTAAAACAGGTTGGTGGAATCCATCATGTTACTTGCCCCTCTCCATCCCCATCATTGGTTTGTAATACAACAGATCCTCTAAACGTAATGCCCAAAAGTTCGGTTTGGGTTTTTGTAGGAAATATTAAACCATATTGGTAGATCAAAGTGTTATACCCAGTAGGTATCTGCATCGAACCTCCACCTGTTACCCCCTAAGTGACCTGCTTGGTCTCGTAACTATACGGATATTACAATTACTTAGAAGATAGGTTTAAATATATTTAAAAGGATTATTTATTTTTACAATAACTTCGCTATTTGTCAACGTAGAGATAGAGAATTGTTACTATTACACGCAGAATTGAAATCTGCAAAACTGTATTTTATTTAATGTGCTACAAAAACTGTTTAATATGGTCACCATTTTGACATTTTCAATTCGATGTTTCTTAATTTCAATAATAGCACACTTAGTCCCCTGTACGAAATTACATGTTCCTGTTTTTATTTTTGTGATCGCTACTGTGCTTATGTACATACAATAACCACGACATGCGGAAAATCATCTTTTCTGTTTCTTGAAGACATAAAACGTCAAAAAACGGAGGTCGAAATTTTTGACGCTTACCAAACACGTATATTTTATACGTTACAGGCGTAAAATAAATAGAAGCTATGTGAATTTTACCAGTGGTACACAAATATTTGTACCTAATGAGTCTATAAGAGATGATATTTGTATCTTGAAAATATCATCGGGAGAAAATTAAAAGACCCCCCCCCCCCGCTTGGTTTAATGTCTAGACTGTTTTGTGTACAATAGGTAAAGATTCGGGCCACGAAAGAGCTTGAAAAGTTTCATTGTTGTACTGAGGTACAATTAGTGCGAATATTTTTTACGAAAACTCGAATTATAGCAACGGAATCTCAATTTGCTGACCACACATCACTCGATGAAATGCCATCTAGCAGACAATAAAAATTGGATATATTTAGTTAAAATTTTGTTTTATGTTTTAAATAGCGTACATTTTAGTTTTTTTTTTTAAATTAGTTATTAATAAAAATTTTATTAAAAATTAAAACAAATAAACAAAATATTTATATAATTATCTTGACAAATTTACAAACGGTTTTCACCTATTTTAAATATACATCGAAGTATACTACAATAGAATTTTCAAAATCCTCTTTTTCCCTTTGAAATAACAAGGTATGACGAGCCGTTCTCTACAGTGACCTGTCTTAGGTCATTTATTATAGTGAATACGAGTGTTGCAAAGCCGAGAAACTTAGATCGTTCTACAAATCATAAAATGTAGTTATGTATCGGATCCGACCCATCAGGTTATACTTAACCAACTCTTGGTTTCTTTAGACCCTGACGTTATTAGAATATTCAAAGGTCAGAAGTCTTTATTTTGATGTTCTTCCTTCTTTTTTACTTAGGCTACCCAGTATGCGAAATATAATTTAGGGTAAGTATCGTCGCAGTTCGTATTCTAAAAGTAATTCTTACAAAATGTAATTCCCTATACAGTATCTCTATCTGAATGCGTGTTAACAAGTACTAATTTTCTATAAACCATTGGACCAATATTGTTCAGAATTGTTAAATAGGTGCTTTAGGGTTTCTAAATAAAGTAAAATATAATGAAAACTCAGGATTTGATTAAACTTGTCAAAAACCAAAACACGCACACTCCTATGATCATCTCTTGTGATAACTTTATTTTGAAAGCGGTCAAATTTAAATCTTTACAAAAAATTATATAACACTGCAGTAATAAACATTTAAAAAAATCAACAGTCTATCCAGGATACACAAGTCAGTGAATGCTATATTGTTTATTTTGAAGTTGTACAAAATGCAAGGACGAAGTCAGCCGCCATTAAACTTAGCATAATGCAGCCATTTCCTGGCTTGAGAACCATTAGCTTATTAGAAGGCGCCTGCCAGGATAATATCCCCAGTCTATAGTGACCAAGAACATGCCATTTCACTTTCATACTTCGACGACTCATCATAATCTTCGTAATTGATTGTTTTTAGGTTAGGAAATTTGAAACTCGATTGTTTAGTTTATTACAATGGTTTGTGCACATTGTATTACCTCTACTGAATGTTGAAAAGGCTGCCTTCATGGTACTTACCCTGCCCTAAAATACAATGCAATACATGTTTATTGGGCCTTCTAGGAAATGTTTAATTGTTTGATAGATCAAAGGACGCTTCACTCGTACCAGCTGTAGATATAGCTCTCTAATCTATACATATGTGAAGGTCTTCAACTCGCCCTCGAATCTAGTAATTATAGGAATATTAAATTTTCTTGAGAACAAAGGATTTAAAATTTCTTTGTTAACAATAACTTCGCTAATCATCATCGTAGGAGCGGTAGTGATTGTGCCATTACATGCAGAATTCTGCAAGTTTCTATCTAATTTTGTGTGAAGTTGAAAAAACTGTTTAAAATGACAGCGATCTTTCGTTAGACTAGATGTGCATTAATATATTAAATAATCTCCACTCGCTTCGCTCGTGTCAGTGTATCTGCTTCGACGGGCTTCGTAGCTGTACATATCGGAAGAAGCCTGCACTCGCTCGTGCCGGTTACTCGGTCTTACCTGGTCTCATTACATATTTTGTAGGTATTTTCAATTTTCCCATCTCGTTTGTCGGGCTTAGTGTACAATTACGACGTGGTTGTACAACACTGCTCGAATGTCGCGAGAAAACAATGCGTCAAGTCGACGGAACGCAATGCTTGCTAACATGGGTTAATATGTCGACTTGACGTTCGACTCGACGCACACCGCCTCATGTGTTTTAGGCTAAAAACAGACGATTCTGTGACGAGATGATTGTCGATGCGTCAAAATTTCAATACTTTTTTACAAAGAGCGACCTCCGTCATCTGGTGGAGTCGGCGCCGCTACGTATCGCCTCGATACAACTTCCCAGCGATGTGTGTTCCAGTGAGAAACTTCTTTAATGTCACAAGGATTTATGTAACGTATTTTATTGAATTAAAGAAACGGAAGTAAATTAGTTAAAACAAGTAGTCTACCTTGTTGAAAGATATTATTAAAGTAATAATTTATAAGCCTACACATAATAAAATTTAAGGTTAGTCTTATATAATACTGAAACCAATTGTACAATATCATTAGTTAATTAATTGTGCTAATTTAATTACTCAAAATTTATTTTTTTACTCAACTTGTTCTATATTGTTGTTTTTTTCAAGTATCGTATAGCTCGTTTGTTTACACATCTGAATGTAACAATTACGGAGTATAGATTGATAGCTCGCATTAGACAGAAACGGTGTCGCGAGAAAACGACGTGTCGTGTCGACGGCTGCGCGGCCAAGGTGCCGCTTGAGTGTTGTGTGTTTTACACATTGTACAAGATGGTTTGATTCGAGTCGATCGTCGACCTTAGACTCGTCACAAACATCCTCGTGTGTTTTTAGCTTAAGCATATAATTGGCATATTCAGGAGCAGTACGAGAGAAAAACTCAGTTGTGCTAATTATTCGATTTGACTTTAACCTTGATTGAACGATTTGCAGAATACCTTATTAATCACAACTACTTACAGTTAACTGCATCTTTTAATAATTGGGAAAAACTAGAACTAACGTCTTAGACACTACAGTTATTGTTCTTAGCGGTGGTTTTCACGTCGATAATTAACACCTGCTAATTGGTTAATTCATAGAATATGGAAGTAATTATGTTCAAGAATGATAAATTTGTAGGGATGGATTTTATATTTACAAATGAAAATTTACAATTTTGGTTGTGAAGACAAAAGTCTAGTATTTATAACTAGATAATTTGTCATTTGACCTCACAAATAGTAGATGAAATTTTTTTATGAATCTTTTTGAAACTAGTATCAGGGGAGCAACAATTTGATGGAAGCTAAAATGGGTCTTTTTGAACGGAATCAAGATATAAACATGAATATCTTATTATATGGTTTTATCGGACATTTGGCATCATTAGTGTATAACAAAATTAATACACGAAGGTTCGAGAGTATAAATCAACTTTCGTTATCAAGTGTAAAACTAGAACATAAAAGAGAAAAACACCAACATAGCCATGTTGTTTTCAAATTAATTCTAAGAAAAAAACTCAAGCCTGAACAGTCAATACTGACTAAATAAAAACGTGACCACAACACACAGGCCTACACTACACAAAGGACGGCATGCAACTGATGTAAGTGGATGGAGCCAAGAGAATGTTGTCCAAACTGTTTACCGGGTTAACAAATCTTTCGGGGTAACAAATAATTCCAATTTGTGGAATAATAGGAACAATTTCAGCCTTATTTATAACAAGACAACTTGTTAGGTTAACTCGCATATTACGAAAAAAAATTCCTGAATAAGTTGTAGGGAATAAAATTTACTGCTAAGTCAAATTACTTAAAAAAATGATTTTTTTAAAAACTATTGATCCGTCATGTTGAAAAACCTTTGTAAAAATAAACGTTAATAATAATAATTAAACAAAGAAATGTTTGCTACTTTCTGGAAACTACATTATATATATATATATATATATATATATATATATATAGATATATATGTATATAGATATATATGTATATATTTATATATATAATTTCAGCGTGCTTTCTTTTACAGTTATTGTATAATTAATAAGTTAATTTAAATACGAGTGAAATTTCGTATTAAATATAGTTTAAAAATAAGTCTGTTATTGGGCTAACAAGGATTTGGTCCCTTCTATTAAGAGTTTAGTCCTCGATCGCGTCATAATCCCCGTTTGTGGAATAAGAGGAAAAAGAAAACGAATCTCTTGATATGTCTTGGTATTGGATTCAGCCTATTTAATCTTAACAAAAAACAAAGTTATAAAAGAGGTATTTAAAGTTAGTAGTCCAAAGTTTTCATTTGGCGTGATGTTACAAGTTGAGGTGGGAGATTCTTTAAAGAGGAACAAAAGATTTTACGTTAAATCGTCTGAAGCTCAGGACAAGTAACGTCTGCGTGGCTATCTCTTGGGTACATTTTCTTTAGTTGCATATGTTTTGTTATTTTCATCTTATTTAATTAAAACCAATTTTTAATGAAAAAAATACACGTGGACAATATTTAAAATGCAAAACCCACTAATCGGCTTTTTTGCAGCTCATTATTCAACAAGCTCTTAGAAAAATATAAATGATTTAACCTATAAAAAGTCATTCCGTGCTGAAAACACAGAAGAATTATGAATAGGTTTCTTAAGTTACATATCCAAATAACCCTAAATATAATCATTTAATGGGGGGGGGACAAAATTATGGGGGAAAATAAATGAGGGCGTCATTTTTAACCACCCGGTATATTAAATTATTTTAGATAAATTAAAGCAGTAGCCGATCGACCATTAGACTGCGTGTACCACAGTGTTGAATAAGTTGTGTAATGTGTGTTCAGATGTGAACAATTGCTACTTTTTACGTTTCTGATGATGAAATATAGATTTCGAAACATGCGTCATAAGCTACGAACACCACGAAGTCACCACAGAAAAAAAGAATACGTTTAAAATTATAACTACAGATTCTTTTTCGCTCGTTATAGACGTAATATAAAATGAAATTAAAAAACAACAGTCATCGTAATAAAAAAATAACCCGTGTAAGAACAAACTCAGTATATAAACAATATTATTGTTATATTGATTTGGCTCTGTCATTAAAATTATTAATATTGTTTATGTACATCATTATGTACTATACTCTTGTTATTTGTGTTCTCAGGTGGGATGCAGTACTCTATTATATGTTGAAGCCTTACCGTAATGAATGTTACGACCTACATACATCCTATGGTGAGCTGACAACCTCTATCTTATTCAATATCTACCAGTTATTGTTGTTTAAATCTTTTTCTTCTGACTTTATTGTGGATAACCTTCTATTTAAATGCTTCAAAAATTATGTTTACAATTAGTTTTTTTTAAATGATAACAAAAATGTAGACTCACAACATTGGATTTAAATTCATCAAATTTTGTCCGTCTAACTATAATTTCGTGAGGCAATTTTGAGACAGACTCTTACTTCTTCATGCAAGCTTCTGGAGTTAGTCGACTGCGATTGCTCCGTCTCCTCCGTCAATGGTCAAAAGTCCCTCTTTACAAGTATTTGTCTTAGTGTTTTATCCCTCCCAAACCTGGCTTTCAGCATCTCCCTACCCGCCATTGTTATCGTAAGTACCAGCAGGATGTGCACCAGCATCTCATCTGTCTCCATGCTACGCACCTTGGATCATCGGCCAGATTAAGTCTGTGTAAATAGGTACCAGGTGACAACATGCCCGTCCTGACCCGGAATGCGAATGATGCTGTAGTATGTAACAGTCTTCTGTATCATCCTGGTTTAGTGGAGGATTTCTGTATTTCATAAAGGCCAATCTCACTCCTACAGTTTTTCCAACTTTCCTTACATATTGAATTAACTTCTTTTTCCACAAAGGTTTTGCAATTTTTGAGAGATCATCGTGTTCTAGGTGTAGTAAGATATCACAGTCTCGCAATTGTATCCGCCTTTTAGTTTTCTACCATGCCACAGCGGCTTAGCACCAACTGGAAAATAATTCTCTTGTCCTTAAGTTTCCTAAACGAATCTCCCAGCGGTGTGGATGACTAATCGGAAGACGATTCTATCTGTATTACTTGTAGAACGTATTTGGAGTTCGTAAGGATGTAAGTTTTAGCTGATGCTTGTATTACATAAAATATTAAGGGAGCATTAAAGTTTGGAGTTCATGGTTAACGTGGGATCACCAGGAATTGAGTGTCTTTTATCAATTTTATGACAAAATTAGCCATGACTTACCGTGGTGGTATTGGGAACAACTGAGCTATCAGTATAGATCTTGACAAAGTCTATATATTTTGTGTTTACGAGGTGTAGTGTTGTTACCCTTGAAGTTACACTACTCTAAAGATATTAAATAACAATAGTGTTCAGATATGTCTTTTGTGTAGCATAATGGTATCATCTACTTTTCCAATTTTTATCGGAGAGTGTTTCAACTTTTGATTTTGTTTTGATATCGTCCGTTTATATCAACCCTAGAGTTGAAACAAATGTATCACTTTTCTTTTCTGAAACATCTTTAAGATATTGACGAAGGTAAGTTCTTTTCAGAAAACCTTCATAGTATTGACGAAGATAAGTTCTTTTCTGAACACCTTCATAGTATTGTCGTAAATAAGTTCTTTTCTGAACACCTTCATAGTATTGTCGTAAATAAGTTCTTTTCTGAACACCTTCATAGTATTGACGAAGATAAGTTCCTTTCGGAACATCTTCGTGGTATTGACGAAGATAAGTTCTTTTCTGAACACCTTCATAGTATTGTCGTAAATAAGTTCTTTTCTGAACACCTTCATAGTATTGACGAAGATAAGTTCCTTTCGGAACATCTTCGTGGTATTGCCGAAGATAAGTTCTTTTCAGAAAACCTTCATAGTATTGACGAAGATAAGTTCTTTTCTGAACACCTTCATAGTATTGACGTAAATAAGTTCTTTTCTGAACACCTTCATAGTATTGACGTAAATAAGTTCTTTTCAGAAAACCTTCATAGTATTGACCAAGATAAGTTCTTTTCAGAAAAACCTTCATAGTATTGACGAAGATAAGTTCTTTTCTGAACACCTTCATAGTATTGACGTAAATAAGTTCTTTTCTGAACATCTTCATAGTATTAACGTAAATAAGTTCTTTTCAGAAAAACCTTCATAGTATTGACAAAGATTAACTCTTTTCTGGAAATCTTTATGTGATTGACGAATTTATACTTGACATATTAATAAAGTCTATGATTATCGAGATCTTAGGGAAAAAAAAATTCTCCAACGTTTTCATTTTAACTCATTTGCATCAAAAACATTTTTTTAAAAATAAATCTCTGACAAATCTGATTACTCTCTAATTACTCTAATTACTCTACAAATATCTACAAATATCGTTTTTAAGACAAAACATCTAGGTATCATTACATTATGAAGTAATGTAGAAATGAATATAAATTTAAAAACCCTAGACCTCGAATACTCTTAATAGTGTCAGGGGTCGTGGGTCGAAAGACATCAAAAGTTGTTATAAGACCCAATGGGAAATATGAAAGAGAGGGATTTAACCTTAGACTACAAGAAAAAAGGTTTATATCCCCTCTGGATCCCCACGTCCGTATTCACTATAATGTGCCCCAGAGAGTCAAATACTACCATTGATTGAGTTTACGAACTTGTAAAACGATTGACTAGAAATAGAAGTAAAAATTTAAGCAAGAATGTATACATTTTGAATCTGTAAGCTCGAACTTGACTTAGTTTTTAGTACGATCCTTAATCTCTTATATTGTTGTTGTAAATTATAAATTTAGAAATTTGAATTCTGGTAACGTGAGAAGCGATTGTATCACAATAGGCCTACCAACCAAGGTCAAAATGGGGGGGGGAATTATTATGCTTCGGCTTTAATAGTTATAAGTTTTATGCATGCATCCCTCCTGTTATTGTATTTACTGGAAAATATGGCACCGGTAATTTGTCAGTTACCAGCCATATTGGATCATTAAAAAAGTTTCTCACTCTATTCCTTTTTTATGGTTCTTTTTTCTTTTTAGAATAATTAGACGACGATAAATTCAAGATTAATCCAGTTGTTTTGCGGTTTAGTTTTAAATTTTAAATTAAAAGTATATTATTATTTTTCAAAACTTTGTCCTCTATAAACCTTGAATAATAAAAATATAAGCTATATAATATAGATAAGATAAAAATTATTGATATCTCATTGTCTTCTTGTTACCAAGCCTACAGACGTCGTTTATTTTAGTTATAATATGTTGTAGATACTGGAACACTGATTACGGCGATCTTTGAACGTTATTTTGTGAGTGTTCATTCTATCTTCTGATCTTTATTCTTAGAAGAAAACCTATAGAAGGATAAACCAGTAATATCCAGATCCATCTAGTCTAGTTTATCCTTTTGGCGTCATAACCTCTAAATTCATCCTGCGTATGACTAACCAATCAAATCACCAAACTACTCGCCAACTAAAGGTCACCTTATTAAGTGAATAATGCACATCCATTGCACCATGCAGGAAGCTTCACACTAGATGTAGTTATGTGTGGTTATGGGTGTTGTAACATCAATCAAGTCATACTCAGATAGGGAAAGATTTAATATCCTATCACGCAATTGCTAAATAGTGATTAACCTTCCTTCATCATCCTTTTCGTGAAAATACAAATAGACCAGACGGCGGTTAAGATTTTTTTAAAGTATTTCATTTTCACAGATGATATTATCTATCATACAATAATCGTATTTAACTTTATCAAGAAAGAAAACAATATTAAAAAAAAAAATTTTAAATCCCATTTGTAATTCAGGAGATCCAAAACTTGATTTGGATCCGCTATCAGTAAATTAAATTCCCATAATATGAATCTAAATATAACAAATATGGCATAGTTAAAAATATATAATCTTATCCAACATATAAAAGAAAGAAAAAAAGCTGAACAGTATTATTTTAACTTCAATGGTTACATTTTGGGTTTACAAAAACTGTTTATTTAATGTAATAAAAACTCTCAAGAAGCGATGTCTATACAGTAATTCATAGAACGACTACTATCACTGTAGTGAGTGATGGCAATCTCGAGGTACCCTAGCTAGATCTACATCTTTTTTCATGTTGTGTTGGGTTTGATCCCTCCTTCTTATCTTTCTTGTCAAACTCTTAATTTTTTTAACCAACTCTTATTCTTTTTCGAACTTGTCGCTATTATCTTATTCGAAGATCAGGGGTCTTATTTTATGTTGTTTACTAGGTGTTTTTATAAGGTGATGATGATCAAGCTGTTTTTAATCTTAAATGATAGAGCGAAAAAAGAATTATGGTAAGAACAAACAATTCAATCGAAATTACAAAACAAAATTATCTGAACATACAAAACACATGTTCCAACAAAAAGAAGCAAAATCAATGGAACATAAAAGATCAAATAGTAAAACTCTCTCACACCAAAATGAAACAAATAATAACTATCCACATATGAAACAAATAAAAATAAAATGTAATACGAACCATTAGAAAAACATTCTCTAAGGAATTTTCTTAATATGCAACAGTCTTGTGATAAAGTTGCCAGCTTCATATTATTTAGGAATCTATTATAAATTTTGGGAGCAGTGAAAAATTAAAACTGTTTTGAAAGCTGTCTTAACATGTCTGTTTTGCTTTATAGGCAATTTAATTTATCGTCCTATTTTCACTCTTGAAGGAAATGTATTTTAGTGTATTCAGATTTACTCTTGAACATAATTTTGTTTCACTTGTAATGCGTTAAGGCGATTTCGAGATGTAGGATAGCTTACGTCTTTCTAAGACGTTTATTACAATTGGTTTATTTTGCATTGTTTAGCCGGTAACTTTCAATCCAGCATTTTGTTTTGGAGATGTCACCATTGTGTTATGTTTTTATGGAGAATAATTTGAACAAAATTTAATCATATTCGTTAAAGCTGAATTTGATTAAAATTGTTAAAACTGATTTTAAGAAATTTTGTGTTGTAGTCTTATGTTTTGTCAATGTTTTAGCTATTTAAAAAATGAAACGCCTCGAGTCATAGCCAAACTATACGAGTATTCCAAATTTGATTAAAATCTGTCAACCTGTTGGATGGACTACCGCCAGACAAACAGTATTATAAAAAATCACTTTTTTAAAAACTCATGGTGCTTAAAAGCGAAGATTTCCTTGAAAAACTAAAAACTAATTTCTTAGCAAGATTATTTTCTACAGTGTTAAAGCAATTTTTGGTTTGTTTTGGTTTTAAAATATATTTTGAACGGCCGCCATTTTGAAAATATACAAAATAAACTTGTTGTTTAGGTTGACGTGTAAAACGTAACATAAAAATACGGGTACTAAATCTGTACACAATAATCTATTTTCATAGTTATAAAGTTTAAAAATTTTTTTTAACAAAACAAAATGGCGCATAGAAGGGAAATTTCGTGTTTTCGGCCCTTTGTTTATATGAACTTCTATATTTTTAACGATAGAACAAGTTGTGAAAGTCTCCATTTCTTCGTGAATCACCCTGTATGTAGTAACTTAGTCACGCAGGTCTGAGTGCACGTATCCATACTCATTTCCTAGAATTCAAGCTGTATATTAAATAATAACTTTTCAGAGAATGACTAGCAGAAGCGTGGAAGACAATATTGCACCTGTTTTATGGTTGAGAGGGGTCACCTGGTGGTCTTGCTTCGTTTAACACGGCGACATAATCAATTGAAAGCGTAACAATCGATTATCACAACCAGAGTTCCAACATTAGCTTTTGTTTCTGTGAAATCAGGATAAATTTAACTTGTTTACTAGGGACGGTTCAGATAAGAAATGGACATCAAAGGATTCAGGAAGTCATGGAGTAAATATAGCCAGTGGTCTCTAGATCGCGATTTATGTGTTGTCGAAGTGGATTTCCAAATAAATATGGTTATTTATGTTGTAAACTTAAAATTCTTTTAAAACGTGCCGGTTAAAGATATGATTTCCAGCTAAGCACGTTATTTAAAAGAGCGTGATTAACGTTTATAATTAAAATTATAATTAATGTAAATCGTTTATATTTTACAGTTTGTTTTAAAACAAGTACATTTGAAATGAGCAATCCTTCAGGTGGTACACGGGCTTGACAATTCCAAAGTGTGCTTCTTGAATCTACATCATTTTAGGCTTCGTAGGTAAAAACAAGGACCTTTATAATTTCACGCGCGTGTATGAAAGTCTACTCAACAAGATGATAAATAATTCTATATATTATTTCATACTTTGAATTTATATTCTTTGTATTGCCCTACATATAAGCAAAATATAAGGGTGACAAAAATGACCTTGGGGTACTTAAGGGGCTAAAACTATCGGGTTAAAAAAATATTTTGTCAATATTATGATTGGAATTTTAAATAAAAGTTATTCTGATTACGAATATTTGTGTTTATTTTACGAAAAAATAATATGCTGGCCAAGTTTGAAGTGTTGGATATCATGTTCCGCCCTCCTCTCTAACTTGAATATAACGTGCCCTACAAATCCGGAAAAAAATATTTGAAATTAAATTGCAATGCGAAATCATATATTATAGCTTTTTGACGAATGCAAATTAATTGAAACACAAAACACAAACTTTTTTGTGAGATGTGAGACAAACAATTCAATTTCCATTAAAAGATAGATTGGTTTTTTATTTATTTTTCTTTATTAGGGTCCGTAGGAAAAAAAGGACCCTTAGAATTTCATATTTGTGTCAGTCCGTCGGTCTATCCGTAACCACTCTGCACAGTAAGACGATAAGTCCTTCATTATTTCAAATTTTAAATTTATATTCTTTGTATTGTCCTATATATAGGAAAAGTATAGTGAAAGAAAATACCTTGGGTAGTTAAGGGTAAAAAACATTGGAGTTTTAATTTTTTTTTTGGAAATATTATGTGTGCGGTATCAGATTGGCACGCCTAACCCTATTTCGCCTATTTCCCCTATTGGTAACCCTAAGTCGCCTAGTTTTAACACACGTTTGACCTTTTAGTTTGATGTAATCTTAGGTTAAAGTCCTCTCTTTCATTTTTCGTATCAGGTCTTTAATCAAGGACGCTATTTTTTAAATACGACAATAATTACCGAGAGGTTTTTCACCTTTAAATAACAAGGGAAATAATTGAAATGAGCAATTATTGTGGAAACTTCAGTGATCAAACGAAAGAAAATATTGTCCACAATAAACGATTTTATGTTTAAGACGAAATTTCAACGATTAAGTCATCCTCACTTTTTACATGTGCACAAAATGTCTTGCTATTGAACTACAAAAGTTAATTCTTTAATAGTGAAGCGTTGGCATGCTCTGTTGTAATTTAATATCAAGATGGTTTATGTACATGTAACAACTGAAGATGATGTCTTAGTCATTGAAACGTCCCGTTGTTTATCAACAAATCAAATTTGTATTGTCGGAAATTGTTTTTTTACATTGGTCTCACTCTAGTTTTAAAATATGACAAACTTCTCAGAAATGGACGTTCACAATAGCTCAGAAAAGCTGCTAGGCAAATTAAACGGCGCATATATTTTGTCACAAACTAAATCCTGATCAAAAAGTCAGCATCTATTCAGATTCCAGGAGTTGTAAATAATCATATATAAAATGTGTCAGCCCAAACCACTTTGACCAAAATAACAGTTTGTTATTAATTAGACAATAGTGCAATTAGACAAATAGTAAATTGAACCTGACGAGGTCATTTTGGTATTTTCTAAATTAGTTTCAAATTATCATTTTTTTCTGTTTAGAAACGAATTTGGATCATAACTTCACATTTCTCAAAACTGATGGAAATCAATGCTGCACATTTTGAGATATTTCACGTTTTTAGACTTTCTCGTCCACGACTCATTTTCACTTTTTGACTCATCCAACGACCAAATCGTCTTTTTGGTTTGTTTGCTATTATTTTGTTGTGGTTTTTAAACATTACATTTTACTTAATAGACCTGATTGTGAATATTTTTATGAAAATAATCTAACGAATTCATTTTTATCTCAACAAAATTTTCCAAATCACAATTTGTTATCAGTTTAAAAAATTGAAATACACCATAAACGGAATTTTAAAATGTACATTTCTATTCTTGTTGTTTAAAAACTATTAACCTCTCGGTCGTTATTGTCTTATTTAAAAAATGAAGAAAAGAACGTAAAATAAGACTTCTATTCCTTGAATTTTCTAATAGCGTCAGGGTCGGAAATGAATAAGACTTGGTTAAGAGAGACCTGATGTGAAAGATGAAGCAGACGGTTCTACTCCAAGACTAAATGAAAAAGATGTAGATCCAGCTATGATCCCTCGGGATCACCAAGCCCTTATTAGTTTACATATGTTTTTATTTTCTCACACGCCCGTAGGTTTAAAGTTTCTTATTCTTCAAATTATCCACGAATTGTAATTTATTTTCCCAAATTATACGTAATTTAGGGATAAAGATTCCCGTGAGAATATATTAAAGAGAAGTATCAAGTCCTAGACTACATAAAAGAAAGTGTACATCCAGCTAGGTTCCCCCGGGATTGTCAAGCCTGTACTTACTATTTTGAGACCCGAAAGTAGCCCAATAATTTTTTTTTCAAACAACAATAAAATCCCGCGTCATATCATTCACCGTATTTATACTTGCTGTTTGCTAAATTGATTTGGATTATGAACTTTACTATAAACACTTGTGTCAATTTTTAAATATTCAACCTTTAACGATGAAAACCACGGTTCATTTTAACTTTCTGACTGATGGCTGCCGTACACTCATTTTGGAGAGATAGCAACCCGGACGTTTTGTTTGGATTCTTAGTCGTTACATTTTTAGAAAATTCGATAAAAAACGGTGAACATAGATTTTTAGTTGATGTAAATATAGTTTTACCTTTTTCCTATCCGTCACGTGACTTTACGCTTCTGACCCGTGTCGCAGTGTCTTCTCCGTCTAAAGATTTCTCGCTGAAGATGGTGAAGATAGTTCGAAATGTGTCAGAAATATAAAGGAAGTCACGTGACAGATAGGAAAAAGGAATCAGTGTATTTTGTGTTTTGGCCTGTTCCAGAACCCCTAAATGGTACATTTCAAAAATCGCTTATATAAGAATCACGTTCTTTAATTATTGGGCCGAATTTGTCTGGACTAATAAAATATAAATAATTTGTTACTGTAAAACTCCGTAATAAAGGAATGTCAGCATTCTCCGGTGAATGTCGACACACGTATTTGTTAGTATATCATTCAAACTTTCGTCAGTGTATTATCGCTTTGGTAGGTGTTGGAACTGATGTAAACCTAACCTAATTTAAACTAACCTAACCTAACAAAACGAAGTGTCATAATAGTTTTCGCTTTTGTAAGAAGTAAAACTGCAAAATAATTATCAAATGAATCCTTTGGATGTGAGTACAATCTATTTATCTGTATAACATAATAATTTGTTTAAATAATAAATTATGATTAAAGCATAAGTGTATTTGTTTTAATTTTATAAAATACGATGTGACGACACTTATTTTTCAACTTACACCAAACGACATTCACCAGAGAATGTTGACATTCCATAAATTTTAACAATTTTCAGTAATTTATACATTTAGCTTAAACCGTTTGATGAAAATATAAATATTCACAATTAAATATTTTTTAAACCACTTTGTCTCACATACAGATCAATTTAGAACTCCATAAATAACCACCCAAACAGTAATTCAAGCTGAAATTTAGGTGTAGGCTTAACACTATCAAGGGAAATAACACAATGTGCATTGCAGTTGATGTATACCACCCCGGCTACAAGGGTGATTAATCAATTACGTAATTTATCATGTACCCCTCCCCCAACCCCCACTGTGACTATCGTTGGGCTTTTGTACATTTGATTCAATTAGCAACAAGGATTGGGGTTAACAATATAAATCATAGGCTTCTTATATCAGCTAATCCGGTATTAACTATATTCTTCTCAACTATTGACTGTTGAAGTTTTTCCTTCTTGTTTAAAGGTCGTCGTTTTATAAAAAAGGGAGGAAAGAACATAAAATAACCTTAGTTCTCGAATACTGTAATAGCTTCAGGGTCGGAAGACAAGATTGGTTAAGAATATACCCAATAAGAAAAGGATCTAATACAAGACTACATGAAGAAGGTGTAAATCCAGTTACTCTTCCTCGGGATTGTTAAGCCCGTACGATTAAAGTGAGCCCATGAAGTCAGGTTGCGTTTACTTGCGTACGTAAGTGTTGCATATTTAAAATAAACAATGCAGTTACTTTCTCACACGCACGTAGGTTTAAGGTTTCCTATTTTTTAAATTATCCACAAAGTGTAATTTTATTTCCCACATTATACATATAGAGAAAGTTATGTGATGGTGCCAAATATAGATGTGGATTTTTTCCCAGATATGTCCGGTTTGATGTCCCCCTGAGTCCAAAAACATTACTGTATGTCTGTTGTGTGTGGAGTGCTATACAGCCACAACGTAAAAACCTATTATATTGAAATATTTGGCCATATCTCCGACGTTTTGTTCATTTTCTGAATACATAAAATTTGGCGCTATCTGGCTTAATGAAAAAACAAAATTTAATTTTCTCACTCAACATTTTTCTAATGGTTTTGGTCAAATTTTGCTCAAGTGTACCTCTAAAGATTGAAAGAAAATGTAATGGTCACCACGTCTCGAAATGTGTCGATTCAGGGGGTTAATAAAGGTGTAATTTCTCAAAATTTGTTCTACCGATTTTAGTGAAATATGAACATTAATGGCTTAATCGTGCAAAATTATCAACACGATTAAATTGCAAGTCAACAAATATTACGATTATGGATTATTGGCAAAGAAGCTTAATGACTTTGGCAGTCGTCATTAAAGCTCTATTTTAACCAAATTTGATTACGATGATGATTCTATTTACGGGGAAACTGAAGCAAGTTTAGTCTCAATTTAAGTACTGTATATAAATAATGTATTCTGATGACAAGTATCGAACTGACGTATCTGAAGAAGATTAGTTTTTATTTGGTTATGAGGTTTGGTGTGTGAGAAAGTTTGTGCAATGTTTTTGTACCGTTTATTAAGTAAAGTTTATTTTATATACACTATATACTTTGAATTACTCAATATTTGAAATTATAAAATAAAGGCTTCTCTTATATTCAATACAATAAGCGTATCTCTGAACGCGTATCAGGGACCACTGTCTGTCATCAGTCTATTATAAATTAATTTGCCCCTCTATTTATGTTGTACGCAAGACTATTTGACAATGCGTGTTGCATATATGGTTAGGGGCATTGTTACACATCTGGTAGAGATATTTTAATTGGAAGTTCGTCACTGTACTTTTTACTTTCTGTATTATTTAAGAATACAAATGCATATGTATGACTCTAATAGCCTAAATAATATTCCATTTTGTAACTACGTTACTCCATTTGTTTTTTTGTTTAATTCCTATTTTATTTAGACGTAGTAGAAGTATACTAAACAATATTTATATAGAGTATAAACATGTGTAAAATACCCCCCCCCCCACTATGTTATTTTATAAATGTGAATGTGTCGAAATATTTAATTGAAAATACATTGTTTTACGTATTGCAACCGATGACGTATCAATGACCTTAGAAAATCAATTTAAATTTTGTGTGCAATTCATTGCAGTAATTAAAAAAAAAAAAAAATTAATCTTCTTCTAGGTCCATCTTGGGTGTTGAGAACAACTACTAAGAAATTATTTGTTTCCTGTTTTTTTGTTCATAACTCGGTTATCCTTTGTCCTACAGAAAAAATACAAAAACCGTGATGCTAAAAACAACATTTTGTCTCTTGCGAATTTTTTGTAAAGTTAATTGTTTTCAAATATTCAATATTAAATATTTTGAACTGCCCCAATTATTTTGAAAATATACAATTAAAGTCTTTATTTTCTGTAACACACAAAATTCGTATATTAAATCTGACCTCAATATCCTTTCTATTTCCAGTTAACTTTTTTTGTAAAATTTCAAATATCACGAAAATAAACGATTTCGAAAAATTGTTATTCTTAATTTTTTATTTTTATCCTGGCCCACAGAATCATTTCATAAAGTTTTCAGCTTACTTACGAGACATACAGTATATTTGTGTGTTATTTTACACTATAAATGCAACACCTTTTCCAGGTTTTTATCTAAAATTTGAACTCCATGCCATTCACCTATAAAAATATATTAATTTTTTGTTAAAATACAAAAAGGCGGCTATTTAGAAAATTAAGGACTTTAGGTAATATTAATTTTTTTCCGTTGGTTTTTATATGCGGAGTAATCTCCTGGAGATTTGGAACGATTTTTAAAACACCCTAGTACTGTATATATTTTTATAGACGTTTATTTTCATTTTTTGATTGACAAATTACCAAAATTATGTTTTTGGTGACATTAATTTTTGTTCGTTTTTATATGGTTTTGGGGATGGATGAGTTGAAAAGTTTGTGCAGTGTTTTTGCACCATTTATTAGAGTATACTAGACAATCACCAAAATTATACGTCGGTTAAACTATATCGATATTAAAACATAAAACCCTCCGAGCTTCACTAATAGTGTACACCCCTGGTAGTCACGTAGTATCTAGCTGGATTTACCCCTTTCTTCATGTAGTTTTGGGTTAGATCTCTCTCATTCATAATTCCTTTCTTGATCAACTCTTATTCTCTTCCGACCCGGATGTATTACAACATTTAGGGGCTAGGTATCTTATCTTATCTTCTTTTTTTATAAGGTAATGACCGAGAGGATTTTCACCTTTAAAGAACAAGAAAAAAATCAATATAAATGTAGCCAAGCAACTAAAACTGTATGGTTTGTGTGTATTAAATAGAGAAGATAATTTTGTTTGAGTGACATTTTGCAATCGATGGAACAATATACATTATAGACAAGACATAGCGCAGCCTGGTGCCAAGGTTGACAACTAACGACTTCTATAAAGCAATGATTTATTGCCAGTATTGGAATCGTTTTGATTACACGTGTCATTCGTAAAGAAAAGCAAGGTTATTTGTAGGCTAGAGTGACTTAGGTCCAAGTACAATTTGCTATAGAAGGTATAACGTTATGATTACCCTCGTGGATACGTTGACACCTGATACTATGAAATGGGCACTGGTCATTATAAAAAAGGGAGAAAAAAATCATAAAATAAAGTCTCCTAACCCACGAATACTCTTAATAGCACCAGTGTCGGAAAACAACAAGAGTTGGTCAAATGAGATCTGATAAGAAAGGTGAAAGAGAGGACTAAATAAAAAAGGTGTAGGATCCAGCTAGATTCCCTCGGGATTGACAAACCTGTAATCACTGTATAACCAGAGAAAATTTGCTAAAGGTCACAATTTTAGTTCGATTTTGACCAAATTTGGTAAACTAGCTCGGTTTTACAAAGTAATAGAAGGTACATTTAACAGAAAAATGGATCAGTAAAAGTACCCAGATACTCAAAAGTAAATATAGTTGAAGATTATTTCAAGAAGTTAATTTTGTGGAATTTTATAATCTAAATACAGTGACGCCTAAATGCGGTTTCTATAAAATAATAACCCCCTTGACAATCCCGTTACATTCTAGTTGGATTTCATCTTTCTTTCGTGTAGTCTTGTTTTCAACATTCCTATCTCAGGTCTCTCTTGACCAATTCTTGTTCTCTTCCAACTCTGACACTATTAGTGTATTCTACAGATGGAAGGTGGTTTTGGTTTTATGTTCGTTTCTTCCTTTATTTATAAGGCGATTATTTCCGACAGGTTTTTAAACAACAAAGAAAATCTACAATAATAAACAATAACACAAACTGTTAAAGTTAAAAGTTAAACCTTAAAGTTAGAATGGTAGTAATAAAAATCGTTAAAAATAAACCTTAAAATTAGAATAGTAATAATAAAATTTGTTAAAAACTAAACCATAAAACTAGATAATAATAAAAATCGTTAAAAATAAACCTTAAAATTAGTTTGTAATAATAAAAATTGTTAAAAACTAAACCCTAAAACTAGATAATAATAAAAATCGTTAAAAATAAACCTTAAAATTAGAATAGTAATAATAAAAATCGTTAAAAACTAAACCCTTAAACTAGATAATAATAAAAATCGTTAAAAAATAAACCTTAAAATTAGAATAGAAATAATAAAAATCGTTAAAAACTAAACCCTAAAACTAGATAATAATAAAAATCGTTAAAAATAAACCTTAAAATTAGAATAGTAATAATAAAAATCGTTAAAAACTAAACTCTAAAACTAGATATTAATAAAAATCGTTATAAACTAAACCTTAAAATTAGAATAGAAATAATAACTGTAGTAATTATAATTTTAGCATAGACAAGTAGGTTTTACTATCTGTTCAATATTATTCAAAAAATTACACAAACTTTCTTACACACCCGTTCACAATGGAAACACAGGTACCTAAACTAATTTGTAATAATAATGTCAGTTCTCCGTGAAGAAGTGAAAATTATCAATAGACGTCGTATTTTAAAACAAATTTTTATATATTTCTATAGGGTCTAATCTTACTTAGCTTGTGCCATTAACTTCATCAGGAGCTCACTATAGTGACTTCGGTTCTAGTTGGCTCTACAACTTTTTTATATGGTCTTCTGTTAGATTCGTCTCTTTCATCTTTCCTATCAGGTCTCCCTTGACCAACTCTTGTTGTCTTCCCACCTTGACGCTATTACAGTATTCGATGGTTTTTATGTTATATTGTTTTCTCCATTTTTTTTTTTTTTATAAGGCGATAATGACTGAGAGGTTTTTTTTGGCTTTTAAACAATAAAAAAACGTACGTAAATCGTATTTGATTAAAATCGTGCGTAAATGACGGTGGTTTAGGTTAGGTTAGGTTAGGTTAGGTTAGGTTAGGTTAGGTTAGGTTAGGTTAGGTTAGGTTAGGTTAGGTAAATGACGGTGGTTTATGTTAATTTTTTGTGTGTGTGCTAATTATCGTGAACAGTATTATTATTTACTAGGGATTTTGCACAGTTTTGGGTCATTAATGTTCACTCAAATTTCAACAATATCGGTAGATATTATTTGGTGAAATTTATTTCACAACAGTCCCATGACCTAGTTTTTGTTTTGTTTAGAGGGTATACTTGAACAAAATTTGGTCTTAATTGGTAGAATTGATTTTGAGAAAATAGTTATTTTGTTGTTTTTTCTCCTAACTACCCCGCCCCCGTCAATTTAGTTATATAAAAATTCTCGAAATTGGGCCGAAACTGCCCAGATACTAAATTTGATTTAAAATAAGTTTAAGCACTAGGTCTGTTATGTGCCACACACACACACACACACACACACACACACACACACACACACACACACACACACACACACACACACACACACACACACACACCCACACACACACACACACACACACAATACACATACAGAGATCATTCCAAAAATCACTTTTTTGGACTTAGGGGTACTCAAATGATTTAATCCGGAAAAAAATTAATATCTATTTTTGACCCATCATATAATTTTCCAATTGCTACGTATATATGTGAGATGGTAAAAATAACATTAAAATCGTTTTAGCCTATCTCGATGTGGAAACTATCGCGTTTTTTTATTTAAAAAATACACTTAAATGATAACAAAATAAAAAAAATTGGACTTCATGGCGGAGGAATCGTCCTATACGACTATTTACTGTATAGTCTTGAAATGCAAGAATAGAATCGTCTAAAAATATAACATTGTCATTATTCCTTAAAACCAATCATATATTTGATTTATCAATTATGAACGTCACTTGATTCACCTATTCTAACTTTATACGGTATTGTTTTCTTTTCTGGTAGTTGTACAGAATGACGGCACGTGACAGAATAATTGCGTAATTTGTGTTCGGCACAACAAAGCGACCAGAACGCATTGTTGGAACCCACTCTGCTTCTCTGCCCTCATGTCCGGCTCTCTGGAGGACTTTTTTAGAACACCCACCGTCAGTCGCATCGCTTTTAAAACAAAAGACATTTACGTAATGTAACATGAGGCCACTCCACTGAAACAAAAGGGCTTTGTAATTTGTTATATGCAAATCATAGAGAGACATCTTTGAAAACCCACAGAAATATGCATGACAAATTTGGGAAATATGTGATTCTTGAGAACTTCCGAGAATTAAATAAAACTCACCACGCAGACGTTGTAACTCAGGCGTTACTTTTAATGCCACTTCTGGATGAGCAATGCGTTAAAAGTAGTATTTGCAGATTGCAATATTATAAGACAATATAGAGATTAGAAGAAACTTTTCAAACTACCGTTTTTTAAAAAAATGTTTGTACCTTTATTACCCAGTATACGACATTTAGGGTAAGTTTTGGTAATCATCAAAAGTTCCGACTTCCGTTTTTGACTGATTCATGATTTCTGAACACCGAAAAGTGGACATGTTGTTTCGTCTGCACATAAGCCCGATAACGACTACACAAAACTTAAGATAGAAAAATTAACTTTGCTACTATAGTGTCGACCCCAATTGAAATTCAATAATCTTTAATGGAAAATGTTAAAATGGCCGCCATATATCGGTTCATATATCGAGTGTTATTCAACTTATAACACGCTAAATTAGATTTTTATTCTGTGTGTAATGGTACCAGTCCGACTTCTCTATACGATGACAAACAGCGAATTTATTGTCAAAAATGTAATTTTGAATCCTGAACAACCAAGAAAATGTAGTATACGTATATTTACGAGATCTAGCAGGGCGAAGCCCCGCGGGGGGCGTGACTGATACGAGAGAAGCGAATGAGATTATTTATTGTATTACATATCTACGATGCCTATTGGGCTTAGTGGACGTCAAGAAAGTAGTGATATACACAAACATAAGGTTAAGGGAACGTTTGTAACAAACTTACTCTACATAATAATATACTGAATAATAATTCCTATAACTCCCAACAGACCAACTTTTGGGCATTTAAATTTAGAGCGTTTGGTTGTATTACATTGTATGATGGATCTAAGTAAAGTGATAGCGCACATTAACTTGTTTTAACTTATCTTACTTTCAAAATTTGACTGAATTTCAACAAAAAGTCCGACCTTAGTATATAATATAATAATTATAATAATATTTCAAGTGAAAAATATACGACCTAGACTGGGAATAGAATTCGGGAGCTTTGGCTTTACGCACCAATGCTCTACCGACTGCGCTTACCTAGTCGCTTCCCAGTACAGGGTGTAGACTTCTCACTTGACTTTACGTTTAATTGCTGCAATTTTGAGTTTCCAAATTTATTACCTCGCATATGCGACATTGAAATTAATTTTTACTCATTTTCAGCCCTTACGTATGTATTTTTTTTTTACATTTAACAATTAACAATTGCATAACAGACTTCAATATTTCAAAATGTGAATAAATAAACTGTTTTCTAAAATAACGTTTCACCTACACAAACTTCTATTGTCCAGTTTTATATGAAATCTACATTCAATGATGGCCAGTTTAGTCGAGTAAAATGACAGATAAATAAAATGTTAAAACCAGACGAGCGTCCTTAAGCATTATAGAGACAATGTTTATACTGTAAAGTCCTTTTAAGCGGTCTAGTACCAACATAATAATTACGAAGCAATTCTCCTGGGTAGTTCAGTGGCTCCTGGACATAACCAAACATATTTCCTAATTTCATTGAACTATTATGCCAAATTTGAAGAAAACAACAAAATTGTCTCAGTGGTATATGTAAGAATTCAAAGGGACGTGATCTTAGTGTAATTATCGGTCCAGGGTTCCACTTTGTCATTAGGTCAAGTGAAATATTTTCGCTATCAAACTCCGGCCAGGCTATAATCTACGTTGTACTGAGTCTGTGAGTAGTTGCAGTATATGCTAATATGGAATAATTACCATACTATGATTATATAATGTTATTTAAATGCAAATTTTTCGATCTACTTCAGATATTTCAGAATGTAACTAAGCGTTCACTTTAATTTTTCAACAAAAAACTAACAAGAAATATAGTAATAATAATGAGGTTGTCATCAAGTGACACACTGGTGGGATGTTGTTAGTTAATATAAATTGAAACATTGACTGTATTATTAAGAACTCATACTAGAGGGAAATTAGTCCGAAAAATTGATATGAAATGATGTAACTGGGAAGTTGAATGTTTTTTGTTTTTTTCTTTTTCTACATGCAACTAAGTGGGAAACTGAAAAAAAAAATAGCAAAATCGGACTGGAGCTTTGCTAGAAAAGTGCATTTTTGATCCATTTTGAGTGAATCGCTACACTATTTTTTAAATATCTCCGGGTCTATGGGTCGTAGCAAAATATTAAAAAAAAAATGAAAATGCTCGGAATTGAAGGGACTATCGAAATGGTAGGTTATAGTAACATTAAGTAACACTTCATAACCTCACAAAATTCGAATTAATTAATTAATTAATTTTTTTTTTTTACTTAATAATGCAAAAAATGGCGTAAGAATAATCAGATCTTCACAAAAGTTTGTCAAGTTATTGTGTCTTTACACTAGAAATCGGTTTTCAAATTTGCAAATAAAAAATTTCATTTTTACGGGCACAGTTGACCATTTTAGAATAATTTGAAAGCATTGTAATTTAATGAGAAGTGGTAGTAGAGTCATTCAAGGAATCTTACTGTATTGTCTGCATTAAATATTTGAGACTATTCTAAAAAAGCCTTAGGTGTGATTTTCAAATTTCTAGTAGTTTTAAGTACAAAAAGTTGGCATCTGAAAACGCCTAAACTTTTGTTTTTCACTAATTTGACCCTGTAGCTCCTATACAGTTGGATGTATTAAAAGATAAGAATAAAAAATTCTTACAATTATTTGTAGAACCTAAAACCATTACGAAATAGGTATTTCTGTAAGAAATTTTAAAGTTAGCTGCTATATTGGAAAAATGGCTGATGGTATCAAATTTTAAATAAGACAACATATAAATTTCAGGAGAATTTCCATTTTACTTTTATTTCAAATACTTTCCAATTAAAAAGCAGATGGCGCACTTACATCAATCATCCTGTATTTTGAAACTTTTATCTGACGTATACTTAGTGAAACTTAGTTTTTGTTTTGTTTTTATCGGGGGGGGGGGGCATAATCTGATCCATGAAAATCAAAACATTAAATTATTTTCCAAGTGGCCAATTAATAGAAAATCGACAACAATAATTTCATCAGCATTTAGATGTTGTTTTTCTTGTTTAAAAGCGAAAGGTTCTCGGTCAACATCACCTTATTAAATAAAAGTAAGAAAAGAATATAAAAAAGACCCTCGAATGCTCTCATTGCGTCAGGGTCGGAAAAGAACAAGAGTTGATCAAGAGAGACCTGATAATAAAAAAAAATGAAAGAGAAGAATCTAACCCACATACAAATAAAAATATTTATAAACCAGTGAAAAAAAAAAAAAAAAAAAAAAAAAATACTTCACCCAGTTTCAAACCTTCATTTCCTATTTGTACTGAAGTATCTTAATCACTGACCCAATGGTCGTATTTTGATTAGATTATGGAATGCTCAGATTGGCAACCTCTGGATTGGATTCAGATAAAAGGTTAAGTACTTGTCTAATCCTGTTTTAAAGACCATGATTAGTGCACATTTCATGGCCACAGATCTAAGTCTCGCCGTGACAACGGATACAGTAGCTATGTGTTAAGTTTTAATTGTCATGTTCTACTGACCTTTAGGAATCGTATCCTTTGCATAGTGGAACGATCTTTCCTTAAAGATTTTATCACTTACGTGTTATAGCGAGAGTTGTGAGATTGCTAAGACTTATGTCATCAACAAATGACAGACTAGAGCGAAGCAAAACTGTTTTCGTTAATATACTCTATATGTTTTAACTTATAGCCTATATTTGCCTCATGAACATTACAAGGCCGAAATTTTGCTTTCTTGGTATCTCTTTGAGATTTCCAATAAGTTTGGGCAGGCCCTGAATGACTCACTATAATGACTACGAGTAAGGCAGTCGTGAGTGAGCCACCTAGATCTACACTTTTTTCATGTAGTCTTGGGTTAGATCTCTCTCTTTCATCTTTCCTATCTGATTTCTCTTGACCAACCTTTATTATTCCAACTTTTATTCTTTAAAATAAGATTCTCTTTCTACCTTTATTCTTTAAATGAAGATTTTCTTCCTACCTTTATTCTTTAAAAGAATATTCTCTTCCGACCTTTATTCTTTAAAACAAGTTTTTATTCCGACCTTCATTCTTTAAAAGAAAATTCTCTTCCTACCTTTATTTTTTAAAAGAAGATTTTCTTCCCACCTTTATTCTTTAAAAGAAGATTTTCTTCCTACCTTTATTATTTAAATGAAGATTTATTCCTACCTTTATTCTTTAAAAGAAAATTATCTTCCTACCTTTATTCTTTAAATGAAGATTTTCTTCCTACATTTATTCTTTAAAAGAAGATTTTCTTCCTACCGTTATTCTTTAAAGGAAGATTTTCTTCCTACCTTTATTCTTTAAAAGAATATTCTCTTCCGACCTTTATTCTTTAAAAGAAGGTTCTCTTCCGTCCCTTATTCTTTCGGACTTTATTTTCATGGGCGAAGTTTGCGTCTTTAAACAATAAAAATAAAACAAATAGTTGCCAGTCTCTTGATCGTTGATTTGTGGAGAGAATAGACGATCTTCAACAAGCCATTTTTATTTTTTCCAGTTGTTTCCAGTTCCAGTGTGATCGATAAAATTGTTGGCTTACTTGGAACGTTCCAAACTCAATCCAATAGACTCTTTTTGTAGCAACCAAGAAGTAGGTTTTCACAATAAACCATGCTGTTCATTTTTGTCAATTAACCACCACTACAAAGGTAAATAAATAAATAACATGTATCACTATAGCAACCGCAAAAATGACATTCATTGCTAGATGTTTTGAATCTCTCAAAGTTTTTCTATAGATTTGATGCAGTTATATGTCAATTATGTGCTTTAATAAATATTTAATATAAATTATACTGTAATGGTAATGATATTCCTGGATCATCTTATATTCTTGTCTCTGTTGCGTCATTTATAGGCCTATTGTTGTTTTCCTCTGAGATGATAAAACTACCGGAATATCTTTCTTATGCAACTCACAAGGAAAAATTTTCAAAAAAAGAAAAATGTTGTTTTTATTGACGATCATTAAGGTTTTAATATATATTAAACGAGAGATTTGTTTCACTCTTGTCCATGTCATTTGATGACGACGTAGTTTGTAGATTTTAGCCTTAGAGGTTAATTTTTTAATACTTCTTTGTTAACGTACATGATTTCTTGATAAAGAGGAGATTTAGGCTGGACACTATACATAGCAATAGGATATTTATCGAGCGATTGTTGCGATGCGCGACTTTTATCTTAAGATAATTTTGATGCACACCAAAGCGATACGATCTGTTGGCAGGAGATAATTTTTCGAGTCAGTTCATCACTTGTATTTATGAGCTCTCCCAGTGAAGAATACCTTTTCGCTGGTAACTGGTATTTGAAAAACAGGATAATGGAGAGAAGAGAGTGCAGTTTTATAATTTATTGAATTGGAGGAGACACAGTTACGCAGTGCAAGCTATCTCAACACGAAAAGGAAATTATAGGATGGGCCCTGAATGTTTCCATTTCTAATTGGTACTCTTGATTGTGATTTATCACTAGTGTCTTTTAATTCGTTCTTCTTCTTAAATAGTTGTGACGTTCTTCTAAGCCAAACCTATAACGGAATTTTGGAAGTATGGTAGTTTTTCAATTTATAATTTCGTGTCAATTTCAATTTATAAATTAAGGCTACGGTTACTATGGATGCGAATTCTGACGAGTACATCCGAAACCCTCGTCAGAACAAGGCGGTTACACAGTGCGCGTTTTCTGATCTTCTGATAGTCAGTACGTGTCAAAGCCGCCCAGCAAAATGGGTGAACTCGATGAACTATATTTTCTTGACAGCCCGTTATTAAAGTTACTGTTGTTAAATAGTGGAAAAACAGAGCATGTTAACCAGATATTTGTTAGTAGAGACGAGAAAGGAGAGTTTGAAATGTTATTTAAAGATTTGTGGGACCAACCGGAAAGGTTTTTTTTGAATATTTTAGAATGAAACCAGCAACATTTGAATACATCCTACAGGTCCCACAAACACCTGTTCTCGTACACAAGACGGATTAATTTATCATTATCCATGGTGAAATAAGCTAATAACTCGAAATTCACCGCACTAACAGGCCCAAACAGTCGCAGGTCGCACGAAAAAATCAAACTTGTTTGAACGCTCAAATGGTTCTGACGACGTAGTGTCTGTTCTGACGTCAAAGCCGCTGCCACTGTAAACACACTCATTAGATAACAGGCGTTTGTTTGTTCGTATGACTTCGTACGAAATCATCAGAATTAGTCAGAACAAAATTTCGTCAGAATTCTCATCCATAGTAACCGTAGCCTTAGTGTCACTTTGAATTATCCTACGATATTAAGGGAATAGATAGACAGAACGTGTCGCCTAATACATATATCTTATGATAGGTGTCGTTATCGTACTAGTGTTTAACCACCTGTTTAGGTATCGCTTACGACCTTAAGATATATATCGAATCGATCTAGCGTGCAGCTGGTCTAAAGCGCAAAAATTCCGCGCATCCGTTTTGTTCATGATGCAACTAACTTCAAATGTCAAATTTAGAACAGCTGTTAAGTTAAAATCATACGGTGGGGTTTAGTTGTTAGACTAAATGTCAATCTCATATGACTCGGAGCAAACCTACACAACAGATTTCTATTTCTAAAATACGTTATTTTTACCGCTGCTTTGTTAATCGTAGCCACGGATTTTCGAGATGCGGTTTTGGCAAAGAAAAATGCTTAATATTCCTGTCTTAAAGAAAAGACGTTTACAATTTAAAAATTTAATTTGATCCCTTTTTGTTTCTAAACTAGACCAAATCCAAACAAGTTGATGTGCGCCATTCAGGAACTTACATCCTCTAAATGAACCTAACCTAACCATAAACAAACATTTTAATATTGTATTATTTGTATAAACAAACGTTCATAACAGTATCCAGGTAAGTCCGGCATCTTGTAGAGGACAGAAGTAAGAAGCGATGCTGCGAGTCTCGTAGTTTGTCGGTAAATGATGATCAACTGCATTTTCTTTGTTGTTTAAAGGCGGAACACCTCTCGGCCATCATCGCCTTATAAAAAAAAAAAAAAAGGAAAAAAAGGACATAAAATGAAAACTCTTAGTCCTTGAATACTCATAATTAACGTCAGGGTCAGAAAAAAAACAATGGTTGATTAAGAGAGACTTGATAGGAAAAATGAAAGAGAGGGATCTAACCAATTACTATATGAATAGAGGTGTATGATCGTGCTCTCTAGGGTTTGCCAAGCCCGTACTCAATTAAATATAACTCCTGAGGGGGAATCAGTTGCAAGTAACCTGTTCATAATATTAACTTACTGTATTGCGGAATTGTTAACGCTGCTATTATCGTTTCGAACCCTATCCTTCTATATACAAATTTAAAAAAATTTGAAATGAAAGTTTTGCTATTTTTTTCCTCTCGGTATCGCTATTGCCATTGTTAAACCCTGAACAAATGTTTGATACTAACTTTTTTTTATTTCTGCGAGACAATTTCGACGTATCAGTAGTCTTGATTGTTCTCTACAGGTACTATTATAGTTTCAAAACACGTATACATATATAATTACAGTATACTCGGGTAAATTCCCGAGAGTGCTGAAGTTTCCGCATTCTATGTTTAATTGTTAATCAGTGTTCATTGTCAATTACATCCAAGCCTACTCAATCTTCATTACTTGCTTGTGGTGGTTCTTCGATTAATTTCTAATAGTCTGGATTTCTTCATTTTGAAAACATCTTTGTTTGCAGTATATTGTAGATGCAATTCGATTTTAGTAATGGCTAAAATTTAAAAGAATTTCAGATCAGTTTGATTAAAAACGTATCGATTATTCATTTACAACTATTATATGGTAAACCAGTTGTTTGTCTGGTGCACTATCTTACAGTGTGAGGGTTTCTCGGAGGCTCAAAAGGTTGAGGTGTTGATTCAATATCGTGAGGTAAATTGGCGAGCTAAATTGGTGACGAATGATAGAATGGCGGTGAATGAGATATGCTGATTATAAATTATTCTATCGAAAAGCCGTCTAGCAGATATAGGCCCTTCACGAGTTGTTGCAGCACAAATTAGTAATATATATTGCGTAGCAATGAAATATAAAAAAAAAAAATCAGATATTGTATATTAAAATAATAATAAAAATGTTCTTAAAATTCATCGCGATCTGTTCATCGACTTTGAGAGGGCATTCAATTCTATTAATCGGAACAAAATGTGGGTTGCTATGAAAACCTTCGGTCCCACAAATTTATACGCTTGTGGTGTCACTTGTCAAGTGAAGCCCATTGCTGTTGGATCTGGAGTGAGGTAGCGATGCCGCCTGTCACCCATCGTCTTTTTTGACTGTATGTTGCGTATTGCATCTAACAGAAATAGAAGTATTATATGGTACTTTGCGAAACGGCTTGTGGACCTTGATTTTGCGATCGACTTCTTGCGGAGAGATTTCAGAATATGAAAATTAAACTGAAGGACCTTAAAGTAGACAAATAGGATTAAAAATAAATACTAAAACGACTAAAGAAATTAGGCACCAATCATCTCTATGATTGTTAATGGTATAGCGCCGACATACAGTAAGTTGAGCAGTTTTGGTCTTTCGGAAGCATGGTCAACCAGGACGGAAGCAGACAAAGTCATGGCAAAGGACGAAGGCGTGATTTTGTTGAGGACCTAATTTCCGTGTTAAAGGAATGATAGGAATTAGCAAAGTTTAAGTAAGTAAGATGTCATTCTTGAGCTTGTAGTTGCGTTTTGGGTTTCTAGGTGTATCCCCTCGTTATTATGCCTTCTGAAAAATCCATTTATAAACGAAGGGAAATTTTGTTTAATTATTATTATTACAGCTAATTTATACAATCACTTAATAATTTCTCTTTCATAATTTTACATTTTTTACATAAATAACTCTGTGGTTAGTACCATTTAAGGCAGAAATGATTTTTCACAAACAGTAATGCATAAAATCTAGCAGTTTAGTTCTCTTTAAACTATATCGGTCTCTTACCATCAATTTTCTTATCTCGACGTTTTCATGTTGATGAATCCTTCGTACATATTTCACTGCACAGTTGTTTATGACCTAGGGTAAAAATGCTAATTTATACTTGAAGCATTAGCATAACGATCAGTTTAACAAAGTTTAAAGTGATGTTAATTATCATGTAATTTTCCCTATAAACTGTTTAAATTTTATTTTCTACCCTTAGTTATTCATTTTTATTGGGGTAGATTTGAATTCGAGGTCCCTCCACGTCAACCAAGACTTTTGTGCTCCCTAGTAGACATACCAAGACAGAGAGTAACTTTTGTATAATACTAGGATCATCCTTCGCTGATTGAGATGCTCCAACGAGACTTTAGGTTCCAGTCCCTCACAATTCAGAATAATGACCGGGGCAGTCTCTTATCAGGCTGTTTGCGTAGGAAGTCTTCCTCAATAATGCACAATTAAGGAAGTGTTTTCTGAAATGGTCATGTCCAGTAATAAGCGTCCTCTACTCAAATTCACCAGCCAGTCGGTGAGTTAAGCACTTGCGACTCCCGTAAGTCTTTTGGTTAATTTATGTTGTTTCTTCAGAGTAGTTCTATCATAAACGATGTGTTGCACTCTCAATAACTTTTTCGTATAGACTTGAGGAAGTTTATTTGTTAATGTCACGTACAGGCTCTGGTCCTATGAAAGGTGATGATACATTCTTTCTAGCCAGTTTGTCTACAATATAGTTTGTCTTCTATAACTCTGTGTCCTCGCACCCTGCCAAAGAGCACATTGTTGAGACTGGGAAGTGATAAAATATTTCGAAAACATTTCGCACAGGGATTAAGGAAATTTCAGTTTAATCAAGTCCCTAGAAGGCGGCCTGTCTATCTGATAGTATCAGTATTCACTTATATAAGTAACGCTTGGTTTGCACAACTTGGATTAGAAAACTTTATTGTAGCCTCCAAGATTTGCACTGACGGCTGGTTTGTGAGACGAACTGTACACTCTAAAATCCTGTCTTAAGCGACCATTTATATACCATGGTTCATATTATTTACCCTTATTTTAAAAACATGTTTTATATTATTGGTGCAAATGAAATTTTGTGCATTACCAAGTACCAATTCGTTAATACAAATTTTATTTGTACGATAAAAGTACAGCTGTTAGTGATCTCACACTTGGAAACCGACACCCGACGTTGTGCGATGCCATTGATCCTAAAGATTTCGTGGAGACACTTCTTTAACGGTCCAAACTTAAAAACGTATTCACGCCAAAAAAGATAAAACTTACGTTCTCTCAAGAAAGTGTTATCATCAGCTCATAACGTTTTAAACGTTTCTATAGTGCCCCCCCTTCTGATTACGTAACGTTTTCCATCAGAAAGTACATCTAACATCCACCCATTGAGATAAAAATTCAACCCCATTTTGTGTTTGCAAAGTTGTCAAACGATCTTCTCTGATTGTGATTTCACTGCAGAGTTACACCTCTTGATGTGTTTATCTAAACGTTAACGTCCTTCCATAAATAGAGAAACCTCGTATTTTTATAGAGTTGCTCTCACTATCTTTCTTGTTAATATCCGTCACATTATTCTTCTGTATCAAGATATTTGTATTTCTTCTTCAACAGGTTTTTCTTTCTTGTAACTACTATACTGTCTATTCTATGATGTTTATTCGTTTATCTTCTTCAAGCAGTCAGTCATGTAACTAAGTTATTGGCAATGGTGTAGTAGTTTGAATGTTTGTCGTGTGATTGTTGTCGATTTGTTCAATTCATTCGTTATGTTTTCTTAGACACTCTGCATTATTACTCTAACTCTGTTGATATCTGTCACATTGTCTTTTACATACCACGCTGTACCTGTATGTTGTCTGTCTTTCTTGTATCAGTTGTATATGTTACGTAGTCTGTTCTTTGGTAGGTTATTCGTTTTGTTAGTGTATATCTTCTAGCTGCCTGTCAATAGTACTGTCGTCTATAATGTTTATCTGTCTGTTTGTCTTGCTATCTGATTATTGACGACATTTCAATTCATCCATTATACTTTCTATACTTTAACAATTTGTTTAGCTAATGTCCTTATTGCAAATACAGTTATTACGTACTTCGTTGCGATGAAATGTGGATTGCTCATGATCTGTCGAGCCTGTTTTAACGGGTTATTAAAATTTATATATATATATATATATATATAATGTTTATTATAAAATTGCTAAAGCTAAAATTGTATACGTTTATCACCGCCAACTTTAATCTTGACAAAGTAAGTCAAACATCCCCCCCCTAAAATATAATTTTAAGACCCCTATTTTTACATTTAAAATTTTTTCATAAACCACCCTATCCCCAAAATATACCTTTTAGGGCACTGTGTTTTGAAAATAAATATCTTCTCTAGACTCTTCTGGTGCGATCTATAGTGGAGTTTCAGTCTAAATTAAGTATCTAAACTGATTTGTTTGCTCATCATTCACACAGCACGAGTGGTCTGGAACACCCTGTACATTAACGTTTGGACACGATCACTCTTATCTAACACTTTCTCATCTGATACCAACTAAACTTTATACAAACTATATTTTTATTTATGTCTGTTATTTCTAACTCCATCCTAGACTGGAGTTGGTCATTATGTTTGATATGTTTTTGAAGATTGAATTTATTTTGAAAGCGTCAAATTATTGTGTCCAAAATACGAATTTGTGTACGTTATTTATTACACAACGATTGACGATTAGAATTGATACTAATAAACTGACAGCATTTTGTTATTAGAAGAAGAAACTTTTCGTTATGTAACATACGTTCAAAATACATCCAAATATTTAAAAGCAATTAAATTCTTTGGAAACAAAATAATTAATACAAGATATAAAAATCTACTAAAACATTCCATGGTAAAACCCAATGTTCATACCAACTTTGGTATTTATAATAGATAATCTGCCTCTGAAATAGTTCGCTCATGTATACTAGATTGCATAACAAGTTCAGAGCGAGTAAACATTTATGTCATCTCACACTCACGTCACGTCTCTTCAACAGCATTTTCCAAAAATAGAAATTAATACAAATTTTTAAGCTTTTAAAAATTTGAATATTTAAATCCTTTACAGAAAGCTTTTTATAAAACTAGATTTCGTGTTTTCAAGATTCAAAATGGTGGATGTGGTTAATATAAATAAATCTGTATATTTAATTTCCTGCTTGTTTTAATTAATAATTGAAATTTATGATTTCAAATAAAAATCGTGTTTTGTAAAAATTAAACATTATTAGCATTGTAGGTTTACAATTCAAATTAGTGGCATTAATTAAGAGACAAAGTGTGTAGATTAGTATACAATATCCGTTGCTAAGCAATGCGTAAACAACATTTTACCGTAGGCTTGAGCTTATTGTATCCAACCAGGTTAGGTTTATCTATGTATCATTGATCGGTTTTGTAAGTGTAGTAGAGGCAAGCATGACCCAGTTTGCTATCTTCCCCCCTCCCATTTGTACTAGAGGTGTTATCGTTCACTTTTAATATCTTCAAATTATATTTTAACTGTAGTTTTCAGGTAATAAAATATAGCACTCTACAGACGGATTAGGAAATCTAACGGGGGGAAACCAGAAATCCAAATAATTGTATGCTTCAACGTTTATCTTTGTTGAAAACAATAAACTTGTATGCATGCCAAAAAGTGAAAAAATCACCCGGATGTAATAAAAGTTATAAATACATAGTATAATTGTATATATGAATGCAAATTATCTTTATATAAAAATGGAAGTATGTACATAGTAAGTTCCGCATAACTCTGAAACCCCTCGAGCAATTTCAACCAAATTTTGTACACGCTTCACTTTCAACATGGAAAAAATACGGTGTTATGACCTAGGGTTGAGTTGGGAAAGGGGTGACATGTAAAAATAATCGAAATTGTCCGATATTTTAACACTTTTGGTCCAATTTCATCCCTTATCGGTTTTGTGGGTGAATTAAAACTCTGTATAACCTTCTGGAAATGTTTAGAAATTAATAAAATTGTGTAGAACTTTTTAAAAGATTGTGGAAATGAACAGATTTTGGTACTTAACTCAAGTTTTAAGTTCGATTAACAATACAGTGAATTTGTTAAAGACTTTACTTTATAATTTTATACTGTACTTATATACTTTTAAATACCTGCAAAAACATTACGTTGATTTTACACTATAGATAGAATTCATTCCTTTTTCTGTTTAATAGAAGATTGGGATATAAATAAATACCGGATAATACGCCGGTAATATAAATAATTACAACGCCAAGTAATCAGCTAGTGTTTAATAAAATAAAAGAGCAGAAATAATGATATACATTTGCTTACAATGATATACAATTTAGCATTATTAAAATCACGATTTTTTTTTCAGGGAAAACAGCTTGTAAGCTGAAAAATAAGTGATTTTCAAAACAATAATGTTTATCTTGAATCAAACTACATGTAGGTATATTTCCAGATTTTTTTTTTTTTAAATCGTTTTATACATTCATTTTCACCGTTGAAATGTTAGCCAATTTTATGAGTTACGAAAAATCTAAAAAAATATCCAATTTTTTTGAAAAGCCATAAAGCAAATTAATTTTTGTAATTTTATGATTCCTTTCTGATTTTTTTAATTATTTCCCCTCCCACCTTTCTAGACTTTTTCAAATGGCTATATCTGGGAAAATATGTACTTTTTTCGATAAATAAAACCGTTTTATTTTTAACCAAATTATCTTCCTGATATAAACAGAATGTAGAACATTTGATTGTTTATAACAATCATACATATTCCAACATCGAATTTATTTTTTGTTTTTTCTAAACGTTACTACATATAAAGTAATTTCACCGGTTAGATCTTTATTTCAATCACTACTGATTTGGTAAGTTTGATTTTGAAAGTGGATAATTTGTCTGGTCTACATGTATTTCAGCTATCGAAATTGCGAGGCCCAAAGTCCGAATTATGAAACGTCCATCGACATTGATCATGGAGATGTGCAGAGATCAAGGTACGAATATATGGAACACGTCGTACATAATTGAATGTGTAAATATATGATAGCCTACCTGTAGAATGAGTCGTTAAAATTTTGAGTGTATATATTTTGTATTATGAGTTTTGTTGAATTTATTTGGTAACACGTTTGTTAACGAGATAAATAATAAAATTGGAACTTGGTTTGTATTCCAATTTCATACAATATATTTGTCAACAATAAATTCATTAATTGAGCAAATAGGTTCATTATGGTACTTTCCAAATTATTACTCTCGGCGTATTTACTTTTACTGGTTTGGCATATTGGTGTGAGTCAATATATATTGTGTATTTGCCCACTGGAACTTAGTTATAGTGAGGACGATCTTGGCAATAACGAAGAGATCCTACCTAGATCTATACTTTTATTCATGTAGTCTTGGTTTAGATTTCTCCCTTTTATCATTCTCTCTTGACTCTCTTGTCTCTCTTGTTCTTTTATGATCCTGACGCTTTTAGAATATTCGAAGGCTAGGGGTCTTTATTTTATGTTTTTTCTCCATTTTTGTTTTAAGTCGTGATAAAAACATCAAAAAATAAGTCCATTTCACTAAAATTTTATCAAAAATATCTTGGCTTATTTTAACGTCTAAGATGTCTTCCCTTAGGTTAGATTGAAATGAGAGGTTAGGTTAGAACCCTGGCACTGTTGTCACTAGCCTATTGTGCAACTAAGCCTCTTAATTTTAGCCCAGCAGATTAGTCCCCTCTACGAGTTTTAATAGTCCACGCACTAGTTCGTCCAGCAAAGTTTATCAGGTGTTTGTAAACTAATCACTCTATGGCTATTCCTGCCAAGTGACTCACAATCATAGATTATCTGGCCTGTGGTACTACACACAGTTTCCCCGAGGTTTATTCCTTCCTATGCAAGTGCACCCTCAGACCACAGTGTCCTGTAATAAGTTCCGAGATCCACCTGAGTTGTCCTCTGCCCAAGATCAATACTGTCCCTCCAATGCCACTTCAATTAACCTCTTTCCATAGTATTTTACAATGAGAGTGCCCTCCAGGACCATCCCATCTTTGCTAGTGTCGTCTCCGAACCTACCTATTAATGGCTGTCCCGGTCAGACGCGCATGTATCTTTACTACTTCTGGATTTTATCGGAAGCTCTTTGTCACTGCCTCTTCTCTTTTTAGTTTGTGTCTTTATTCTTCTGAAAGACGCTTTTGCTTATTTCTACTAATGTTGAGACGTTCGACCCCATCTCTCAGTTTTTCAACCGCAGGTTGGATCGGTTCTCCAAATAGCCTTAGGTTCTACTGCGATAATTGGAAAGTGGATTCCATGGGGGTAGATAGTACACCACTTTCCTCCACCTGTATGTAATTGTCATTCATAGGTTTGTCTTTTTAATTTCCTCAAAGTCTGTTTTGTTAGCTAGGAAATAAACGGTCCATCCATGCAGAGCCCCATTAGAGCTAGATTAAACCTAATTAACCTGATGTCGCATGGTATCCAGAATCAGTAAGTTAAGGCTAAGCTCCCTCTTAGCCACTCAGCCCTCGACATATTTTGTTCCGTAAGGAGTTCAGCCGCACCAAAACGTTGTCCACTCTGGACCGCGTAGGATCTGATGAGTGTAATCTGCCCACAGATCCCCATCTCACCACATTCTTGAAAGGAATCCATGTACTGACTCTTCTCAGAGCAAGGCTTCCATAGTTTATTATAACTCTTTGAGTGATAACCATCTGACATTTTTCGGGAAATGAAGATGAATATTTTTAGTTTATCTACTATATTTAGTTTTCAGTGTGGGCGTACGAGAATGTTTCGTACGGTTTATTGTTTATAGTCTTTGAGATTTTGAGCTTTTAAGTAAATGGAACACTTTCAGAATGGTGTCTATCTTATATGCAACTGTGTATTTAGATTTTCTTAAAATGTTAATTTCATGGAAGGTGGGTGTTCTTAAGTATGATTGTAGTTATGACAAAATCGTTTAAAGATGTTAGTGAAAATAAGGGATCAGTAAAAAAAGTCATTACCACGTAATATTTCATGAACTGGATGACTCTCTTAAAAAAATATCAAAGGTTAATGTGTGTCTCGTGAAACATTTTCAAAAATTTACTACGAGGGTGAAATAAGGTCGAGGTTAAAAATTATTATATAAAACGAGTGGTAGTCTACGAATGGCCAAAATTTTTTTACTTTTTAATTGAGGTAGATGAGCTAAGTTTGTTGTTATAATGTACTTAAGGGTAGTGTGAAAGTTCTTAACTCTTATTTTTGAAAACGTGAATTGACGGGTCTAATTATATTGTATTTTTAACATCCGAGTTAAAATGTGTTAGTTCGTAATTTTGACACCGCAACTCGTAAACATCAAAAATAAACTTGTAAATTTGAAAATTTATATTTACCTTTTGATTTTGAAAAAAAAAAACTGATAATATGTAGTTTGAGTAAATTTGTTTGCCCTTCCTAGCATTATCTTATTATTTATATTTGTCAACGCGTTTCGGAGTTCCTCCATCTTCGGGTATTGGAGTAGGTTTCGAAGATGAAAGAACTAGGATTGTACTGAAACTAATTATGTAGATATTAGCAGATATAATTATGTTAACCATAATATTTTTAACGTACAAAATTATTTGATTATAAGATCACATCAATAGTTACATCTTATTAATGCAAATCAATACTTTTTAGAATGAGTATAACAACACATTATTATACATAACATAAACATTAGTCACCTTGAAGCTGGCAGACACAGCTGACACACCTACTTGACTTGAAATAGCACCTTAATATTAATTTCTTGGAAAATACTCAAAAATCCCTAGTCATAAGCAAGTACTGGCAAGCTCCTTCAATAAACATTTACTGAGTATGATCTGCAAGAGAAATATTTAAACAAAATGTGAGAGTGTTTATGTGAAAAAAAATATTTACACTTACTTCTTTCTGAGGAATATTTTCCTCAGATATCGAAATGTTTCGTGGAGCCGAGAAATGCATGATCGATTGTACAAAAGACTGGATAATTTTTATAAAAGTGTGAAAGTTTGATTCTGTAGATGACGAGTCCTAATTTTCAAAAGTGGGGTTAGAAACCTAAATTATTTAATGTTTTTTTTATAAACACAAAATGGCCGACAGAGGGAAAACTTTTTTTTTAAATTTTCATCTCTAGAATCAGTTCCCGAAATATTACCGTAAAATTTTGATTAACTCTGTTAAATAGGATTTTGTTTATGAACACAAACTTAAGTTCCGTGTATTAGGATTATTGAATATTTAATTATCTCCATTCTGAATTAAAACAACTTTCATAATTGCTAAAAAGATAATTTTACTTTAGAATTGCTGTCACTCTACTTTCAAACATATCGTTACAATGTTTGCTCGCAATAAATATATCATCTCCTCCACAGTTCTTCAGTTTTGTCAATACTGAAGTCATTGATTCTCCTAAACATAGGCATCCCCTCTGACCTCATAAAGGAAATTTCCTTCCAAGGATTTGGAATAAAGACTTGAATCTCGCTTCTCTTGGTCTTTGTAATTGCTCACTTCGCTCTTATTGTCTAAGTAGATTGAAATTGAGTTTTTAATGACAGTTATTTTCCTTTTTCTCCAGACCCGTATTTGCATGTGCTTGTTGTTTTGCGCAGGGTTTCAGGTTATTCATCAATTAATATTCATAGTTTACAAAAAATTGATAGAAATCGACAAACATTTTTTGAGAAATGGCTTATAAAAGTGTCATTGTTAGTTTTTTTTTTTAGTGAAAACGTAAGAAGCTGAATTTTAGGGAGGTTGATAATCGCTACATTTTTGGGCAACTGGGATTTTTGGGTGACCAATATATTTTGTTTGGGATTTTTAACAATAACGTTCAAAATGGAATTTTGAGGTGACCAGTAGATTTTGTTTGGATTTTTTTTCCAGTTACATCTGGACCAAAATTATTGAGGGGGTGAAAATAATATATTTTAGTTAAAACTTTTAAGCAGATGTTTAGACAATCGAATTTTTTATCTATCGAGTTTTTCAAAAGGAGTTAAAAATTTAATTGACTAAATTTACTTGTTTTTAATAACAAAATAAAGTATATAAAGTCCTTTGGAATTATACGGGATTTAATTTAAAAAATAAAAAATAAGCCAAATTCTTACTAGTTATGGTGCAAAGTCTCTTCCTGGAGAAGCAATAAACATTTCTCCATGCTATACACGGCATTCATAACGTATTGACATCTATCTCAGTTACGTTTTGATTAATTGCATCTTTCAGTTCTTTAACTTTTACCATTGAAAGTCTTCCTGGCCTTTTGATGTCTCCAACGAACCCGTTGGTTTCAATTTTATTAATAAGTTTTTTATACGCGATTACACTGCACGGTCTGTCCCTCAAATAATTAAGTACGAAACTTTCTTAACCCGGCTGATAAACTTCATTCATATTCATAATAACATTGAATAAATGCGATGCGAGTTTGTAGTCATGATGGAATAAAAATAATATCAAATAATTTATTGTAAACTACCTACTAGATTCTTGTATTTGAAATTAGTCAACAATGAAAAACTCGTTGCTATAGCAACAAATAAATAGCGATGACAATAACAGCTGATGTTTTAATAAATCGCAATTATATCTGCATAGAATAAACAGTTTTTTTCAGAGATTGGACAACAAATAACGAAACACACACACACACACATTTATATAGCCTATATACCAAGTGTCCTAAAAGTCCCCCCCCTATTATTATTTTTTATGAATGGAAATAGACGGATTTGCTTTGGGGAAAGTTTAGATAACAAAGGGAGGAGTTTTTGAAGTATAAAAATTTTCAACCCTTACCCCCAAAATGGGGTAGTTTGGGGTAAGTTAAGAATTTTAAATAGGAACCCCTATTGAGTGATACATCATTTTAAAGGCCTTTAAAAAAATAAGAATAATGGCGCAAACTAGAGGTCTCTAAGTTCATCCTACCCAACATAGCGACCAATTGAGTTGTGAATGTTAACCTACAAACTCCGGTTGTTTTCATTACACTACAAACTGCTCTACATTGGTAAAATGATGGTAAGAGCCCTACCTTGTTTTCTTAGCTAAGATTAAGTTCTTGAAATGGCTACCATTTACTTCTTGGCAGAAATGGATTCTGGACTCAAAAGCTTGTTGTACATTTCGTAACATTTCCGGTGTAATTATTAACGTAACATTTAAATGTAAACTTGTAGTAGGTTACAATTAATTGATTGATAAATATGAAATCAATTACCTATTTCTAGAATTATATGTTATTTGAGTTTCTTGTTCATTTTGATGTATATAATTTAAAAATGAATAGCCAGTTCACATTTTTCGAGACACTCTGTGTATTGTCAAAAACATTATCTCAACCATAAGCTTAGTTACGGAAGTCATATATAAAGTCTTCAGTTACTCACATCAGGAAATGGACAGTCATAAATGAAATTATAGTCACAAAGGATAGACAATACTCGAAATTCAATAGACATATTTAAAGAAAACCCAAAGCAAACAAATTGCAAATTATCTAATTTCCGTTTCGTTATATAATGTAAATCATAAAACAGAGTAAAGTTCATTTCCATTCTGCTTTAGGTCACTTCCTGGAGGTGTACACGTACAAAAAGTTGTATTCTATTAAATGTCAGTAATTGTTAAATTGTTCTAACGGCAATTAATATTCCTACGTGTGATAGAAAAGGCTTTCCAGTTTGATATACTCGTAGTTAGTGGGGATTGTATGGTCGAGCTTTTCAACGATTGTACACATTTACGAATAAAGTATTTAATAGATAAAAAGAACGATGGTTAATATTGGCAAATTAAGTGATCTCACGCGTTTATTCCACAATTGTGATTACCTATGTTTTCCTAATTTTAAGCTAATCTCAAAATTTAGAATGTACAGGGTGTTCGAAAAATGTGGGGCATTAATTTACGTAGTGATTCCTTGGGTCAAAATAAGCAAAAAGTTTATATAGACATATGTCCTATCTCGATTCGTTTAGCGTCTGTCTGTCTGTCTGTATGTGTTTTTTACAAAATAATTCTTAACTCTTTAACGGTTTTAGTTACAGCGTTGAGATTCTGCACAAATGTTCATCTCATTGGCCGAAATCTTTGTGCAAAATATGAATAAAAAAAATCTTTAACCGTTTAAAAATGGTGGCTATTTTTAATATTTCACGGCAATTTCACGAAAACCGTCAATTTTACAAAAATATTGCAAGATACATAAAATGTAGTAAGTTTTATGGAAATTCCTATTAAGCTTATTTTGGACGAAGAATAACAGAGAAATTAATTTCTTCCTTGCTATACCTACAGTTTTCTCCATTTAAACAATGTTAAAACTGTAACAAATATCATAAAATCACAAATTATCAATACAAAAATATTATTTTATTTTCAAACATGTACAAAATGAACACTTTTAAAAGAAACAACTTTTGTGATTTTATGATATTTGTTACAGTCTTAACATTGTTTAAATGGAGAAAACTGTAGGTATAGCAAGGAAGAAATTAATTTCTCTGTTATTCTTTGTCCAAAATAAGCTTAATAAGATATCGTTGGAATCTCCATAAAACTTACTACATTTTATGTATCTTGCAATTTTTTTGTAAAATTAACGGTTTTCGTGAAATTTGCCGTCAAATATTTAAAATAGCCGCCATTTTGAAACGGTTAGAGATTTTTTAAATTCATATTTTGCACAAAGATAGCGGCCAATAAGTTGAACATTTGTGCAGAATCTCAACGCTGTAACTAAAACCGTTAAGGAGTTATGAATTATTTTGTAAAAAAACACATATAGACAGACAGACGCTAAACGAATCGAGATAGGACATATGTCTATATAAACTTTTTTGCTTATTTTGACCCAAGGAATCACTACGTAAATTAATGCCCCACATTTTTCGAACACCCTGTATATATTTATCAGCTGATTTTAAATTATACTCGATAATTCTATACACATGGTAGCTAAAAAGAATCTTCCATCTACTTTTGAGTGTGTAAAATATTTGAATTCTGTTTGCGGCAATCTCTTTAGGCATTTAAAAAATCAAAGTTTGGCTTATTTTAATTTTAGAGAATGAGGTCGCTCAGAAATTTCAAATGATACGTATAGGTTTGTAATAACTCAGTTTAAACGTCTCTGTCAGACAAGAGAAATTATATTGTGATCGATCAAAACAAAATGGAGTTATTTTATTTACGGATCTAGAATGATATCGAAGATCGACTCAAAAGGCAAGACGCTCGATTATTCTAAATGTTTGTTCACTGTTTCAAATACAAGACCTCCTTGTTATTTGGGAAATTTCTTAAATCGCATTTAAAAGAACCGATAGTAAAAGAATGTAGAAGATGAACAAATCACACTTTTGAAAACATGTTTGAATAAAGATTGTGCTACAGCATGAAGAGAACAATTAATACGAGGTAAAAACACATTAATGTCATACAAGGGGAGGTATCGTACCTCTCTAGTTTCGTAAATAAAATAACTTTTTTGGCCACCATTTTGTTTTGGATGGTCATAATTTTATTAATGTCATTTTTCTTGTCTCTCAGAGACGTTTAAAATGTGCTATCAGAAACCTATAACCCCCCCCATCCCCACAATTAAAAGAACCTATATTATTGTTTTTTTAGGTCTCCCTTTCACCTAAAGAGATTGCCGCATACTAATTCAAATACTTCAGACATTAAAAAAAAAAAAGATTGTGTGATAGTTTCTTTTCAGCCACCCTGTATATGGTTTTAAATTTTAAGAAGTTGGTTATCTTGCTGAAAATTTTACAATATAACCTTAACATTTAAGTAGCAATGTTGCTCTTACTGATTTTAATAATATTTTGTTAGTATATATTGAAATTTGACATAGGTTGTAACTTATTAAGTCCTTACAATATCTCAAACTTCCTAAATATATTCTCAAATTTGAAATCAGAGGTCTAGATACGAGCGATACCAGTTAGACCATTTACTTCAAGGACGTTTCTTTAATTTTCAGTAAAATTTGTAACATTTTAAGAAGTTGGAGATTGTAGTGTAAAACATTTAATAAACCGACATGTAAGTACTACAGTAACAAATGTATTACGTTGAGAACGTAATATTTCTAAATTGGTTTAAATTTGAAAAGAAAGACAAAGATTTTAATAAGTTTTAAAATAAATAAATGTTGAGCTTGACTTGTGCGATAATATGAGATAGAATAAAACTCGAACAGAAGATCTCACAAAATTACGTTTACTTAATCAAACGCGTTTCAACGACAAAGTCGCCATCCTCAGTGATACATGAGCTACAATAACTAAACTATAACTATAAAGCGCGTTTGATTAAGAAAATCGTAATTTTTGTGTGAACTTGTGTGTTGAGTTTTATTCTATGAAACTTCAAAATGATGTACCCCTTTATCAATTAAAATTTTAGAGGTTGTTTTCACCACCGCTTAGGGATAAAATTGTCTCCTTTGAAAATAGTCTCCAAACTCTGGTCCCGGAGTTTGGAGAAAAAATGGGAAATCTTTTAAATCAGTACTTTTACTTTTAATGAATTTAAAATTCTCCAATATGATTTAGCGTCTACGCTTCTTGCAGATCATTACCCTTTATTAAGTAACTATTGGTCAATTACATTATTACCTTTATTTGTTATACTAAACAAAAAGTTTAACAATTTATTTAAGAGGTGCTTGTGCTATTAAATACGTGCACAAAGAAGTGCGTGCCTAAACTCATTTCATAAGGAATAATTTTAGCTTACAGCCAACTTGATAGACGAAATTCCAAGAATAATTTAAAGCTACTAGAGCTATTAATGATTATTTTTCTTTTCTGGTTATGTGATTAAAAAGATTTTTTTTAAAGCGATAGCTTTCTCATTCTTTATTGTAGAAAACAAATCTATGTATCATTTAGATGCAGATTTTCTAGCTTACATTGAGCTAATGACGGGAAGGTATTTAAAATTGTCACCATTTTGAAATTTATTAAAAAGTAATATATTTATAAGAGAGACAAGGGGGGGGGGGAGTGAGAGAGATAAACGATAGTTGTACCACTGTTATCACATAAAATCATTAATTTAGTCATAGTTCAAGTTTAGAACTGATCTGACCTACAATATTAAGAAACTAGACAATTCTAAAAGTATAGAAAAGTAAAAGTAAGGTTAAAGAGATAGTGAATTAAGCAGGTTGGACTTCAGGTCAGGTTACCAAGTTGTAAATAATCAATGCTATTAAGGAAAAGGAGGTCTCATCCTTTCATTGATCGTTGAAGTCACGGAATAGTTCACGACACGCGCGGACTGTCATAAAACTAGTAGGCCTAGTAAGGCAGAGCTCCTGTATCCTTGTTTGTGTCGAATTTTGTGAATAGGTAGTAAAATATTAAGCTTCTTTACAACATGCAAAGGACTTTGGAAGACTTAAACCTTAAATCTCTATCATTAGGGGAATCAATTGTTTAATAGGGATCAATAGTAGTGGGGGGGGGGTCCCTGAGTTTAAATATGTATATTATATTCTTCTATATAGCTTATGTCTTTATTGTATCAGTTATCTCAAAAGTTAGAGGTCTTTATTATATTACTTTTGATACAAATGAAATAGATTTTTATAAAATCGTAATTTTGTGTAGCTTATTTTAAAAAAATGCAAAAGTCAGATTAAATATTTTACTGGGAAAAAAAGTTTTTCTCTTCTTAATTTAAGTCTGAAAATATGTTAATTAAATTTGAATTACAGTTGCCCAAAAATTGGCTCCCTACCCCCTACTTTCCCCCATTTTTTATTGTTTAAAGGTGAAAACCTTTCGGTCAAAAAAGGAAGAATAGAACATAAAATAAAAATCTGTATGCCTCGATTAGTGTTATAGCGTTATTGTCGAAAAAGAAGTATTTAGTTGTCAAGAGAGACCTTCTAAGTTAAGATTAAAGAGAGGGATATAACACAAGACTACTTGAAAAAAGTGTAAATCCAGCAAGGGTCCCTCAGGATTGCCATTTCCGTACTCACTATAAGTGAGTCCCTGAGAGTTACATTTCCCTGTAATTTTCATCATGTGTATTTACGATCAAATGACGTTTTATATCTAAACCCACAGATGTTTTATAATTTTTGACGCCATATTTGATTTTAGTCATTTAAATTTTAACATGGTCGTTACATTATGTAAACATCGTCGTAGAATGACAGAGTTAATTTAAAACAATTTTTTAACTAAAACTATCTGAAATTTGACTTTTTAAAATACTCCCAAAGGTACATTTAATGTTTAAAATTATTGTGACATAAATAATACTCAAGATTTCAACATTCATCTCATTAAATATTTATTTACAACATATAAGTTGATAACATAAGGAAATATTACATCTTGTAAAGTAATAATTTCAAAATTGTGTGTACCTAGTTTTCTTGGAATGGGTTGTAACTTCAAGACAGGTTAGGGAAACAAGTAGAAGGGAGGACACACCTATTACACCAGACACACTCCTAGTCTGAGGCTACAATAGTCTTGGTAATGTTACTGTATTTATACAGAGTTTACATAGAAGTCGTACATCAGCCGACTTTCATTTTTACTTTTTGGCTTTTAACTCCCAAACAACCATTTTTTTGATGAGATAGAAACTAATACTTTTGTTTGAGTATGAGTGTACATAAAGTACGGGGGGGGGGAAATGAAAACCCCATTGTTGGAGTAAACGTTTGGAAAATTTTAATTTGACAAATATTAACCGTCGTTATTTTTATTTATTAAATAACTTTCTATGTTAACTTGTACACATCTTGTAAAGCTCGACTATACAATGCCCAGTAACTATGTTAAACAAAGCCTTGTCTACCGTACCTATGGAAAAACATATAGTGGCAGTTCAGTACACGTGCCAAAATACGTGCACACCTCCAGGAAGTGACCAAAAGCAGAATGGAAATGAACTTTACCCTGTTTTATGATTTACATTATATAAAGAAACGGAAATTACATAATTTGCAATTTGTTTGCTTTGGGTTTTCTTTAAATATTTCTATTGAATTTCGAGTATTGTCTATCCTTTGTGACTATAAACTAATTTATGACTGTCCATTTCCTGATGTGAGTAACTGAAGACATATATATGACTTCCGTAACATTATAACTAAGCTTATGGTTGAGGTACGTTATTATTTTTATATAATAATAGATACATATACTACTGAAGTTCTTCATAATATACAGGGTGTCCCGAAAAAGGTGGACTGGCTATTCATTTTTGGATTATATACATCAAAACGAACAACAAATCTCAAATAACATATAGTCGAATTCCGCTTCATTATTCGTCATTTTGTTATTGTACAAAAATAGATATGATATTGATTTCAGATTTGATAAACAGTTGTAACTCCATTCCATAAATCGGTTATCCTTTGACCTAAATAATTTTTTTTCCGTCATAGTGCTTCAAAAACAGTTGTTTTCAATACATGCATTGAGATGCTAAAGTTGTGTATAGTTTTCATATATGTCCCATTAATAATATGAACAATCCATGATTTTCAAATGAATAGAATAGGACTCTCTTGACCAACGCTTGTTCACTTCCGGACGCTATAGAATATTCCAGAACTAGGGGTCTTTATTTTATGTTTGCTTCTTCTTCTTCTTCTTCTTCTTCTTTTTCTTCTTTCTTCTTCTTCTTTTTTTAAGGAAAAATTTGTTTTATGTAATTAGAAATCTGGGTTTTTGATTAAGTTCTTATTTTTTAACATTAAAAACGCATTTGGGCACCTTTGAATGCAGTTTTTTTGACGTTGCACATTTGAGCCTATATTTTACACAGGAGAAAAGTTATTGTCATACAACTTTTTTTTTTAATTTGCAAATAGTCCAAGTTTTCTATATTTCTAGTGAGCTAAAAATGGTAGCAACCACTTCCATGGTTAGGATCTGTGAACATTTCATAGTCTTGTATGTCAGAGTTTCCCTGAGAAAGATTACAATACTGAAAATTTTTATTTTAGGAATTTGCTAATATATTTTATGTAAATTGTGCGTAAAGAATTATTTCAAACTGCAGTTGAACCCTTTTATGTCGCATAATCTGTTTATGAACCTAACGCTAAATTATTTTAAAAATTTCAACACATTTAAAATCATTAATTTAAAAATTACAATAATTAATGCTTGTTAAAAAAAAAGACTGTTAAAAATCACATCATAACTATTTCTTTCCAAAATACCTGTTTTTAAGAACAGCTTGTTGAAAAATAATTTTGTTTGTATGTGTGTAGATTAAACCTCAGTTACTCTTTCAAAATAGATTAGCGATGCACAAGAAGGAGGTTGCAAAGTATTTCACCCTAAACACCGTACACAGCTGACTGCATTGTTGTAGTGAACAAACGCACCGCCACGCACTTCACTACCGGATATGCTAAACATGCACATGACTTGAACACGCAAAATATCTGCGCATTCCTCACTTCTATTTATGTTATTTGTTTTTAGAAACATAGTGCAGTGCAGTTTTCTGCGAAATCTGTCTTTCTCTGTATCTTTTTTGTTGAAACTCAATTTTGCGATCGTTATATAAAAAATTGTTGGGATTTACTCAAATTTCAAATGTACACTCGCCTTTAAAAGTTGGATTTCAAAAAAGATCTGCTAAAACATTTGACATTTGATCTTAAAAATAAAAACAATAAATCGTATCTTTTTACTATAGCAGTATAAATACATGGAAGGGGGGGGGGCGATACAATTTTGTAATTTTGGTGTGGCGTGAGGTTCTCTCGAAATAGACCAAATCGTTTAAGAGTTTTTCCTAAACGAATTCGATGGAGTGAAGAGAAACATGACATTATCTCAAGAACGTGTAAGAGCTTGTAAATTTTAACGAAACAATTAAAGTTTTGGACTAAATCTCTTAAAATTTGAGATTCAAATAGGTCGGTGTCAAATTAATGAAAATTCCTATTTTGTTTTTTATAAAACTAATAATGTTTATAAATTCGAATGTATATATATCCCATATCTTTAAAATAAGTTACATATTTAAAAAACCTATAAAGATTTAAATTATTTTAAACTTTGATTTACAGCCATTTTGAGTTTAACTATACATTTTAGTTGACAAAAAAATATGAATTAATTTAGTCCAAAACATAACCTCTCCCTCTCACAAAGTGTGTCAATTTGTTTCCTGATTAGGCCTAACAGTCTCTTATCAATATATAAGACAGATCCAGAAGTTTATTTCCAGATTTTTTTTGGTAAATATTAAAATTGTGTGATTTTTCAGTTTTCAAAAGTAGTTTTTCTAAAGTAATTCATGTAAATTCTGCAATAACTTCATCATGTGCAGTTTTAAAATATGAATACAAAATTTCCAACTGTGTTTTGCTCTATATACAAATAATATTAAGAAAAATAACTAATGTACACAATATAACTTCAAATTCAGAATTTAATTTAGTCAAATTTGGCATATGAACTAGTTTAACTATTCGATGAATATGATTGTTTGATTGTTATTTAAAACCATATTCACGACTAAATTTGAAATGGTGATCTTAAAGGTCTACTTCTTATAAACAGAGTAGATCTCTTCTGTGGTTCAGTGGTTCAATGCCGGTTGGGTTTAATAGGATCCATATGAAAGTCCTTGCAAGGGACAATTCTACCTCACATTGGTTTTTAATGGATAAAAGTATTAGATTCTTTGTATCATCCTTTATTCCATCCAGAGACATTGCAAGTGATCTAGAGGCTTCATTTCTACTCTCTACTCTTTCTACTGGATGGTTGTTTTCATATATATATTTGAGTGTACCATTCTTTCCAGAAATTATCTACATTCGTCCGTTTTACTCCACTCTCGTTTTCCACCGTATGAGGGTTTACGCGTTTCTTAATCTACTTTATTGCGTCCTCCATTTTGTCTAGATATTTTACAAATTAGTATTAAGATGGCCAGAATGTTCCCTAGTTCCTACACCATATTTGAAATAAAAGTTCTTACTTTATCTATCGTCATCTCCAGACGTAAGAATTTCCCGAATCTAACATCTGGTTTCGATTGGACTGCTTCTTCTGATAAATTTTATTGGTTCCATTGTTTAAATCGCAAGACATATTTATAACGTCTCTCCCATATAAATTAATTCAATATTATCCTCTTCCGAATTCGGACTCCGATTTTTTTCGCCTCTAAAACTGGGCGTTTCATTGGTTTCTTTTAGATAAACTTCGTTTCATTATCATTGTATATACCTTTTAAAAGCAACTGATTAATGAATATCTCTCCCTCCCTCTCTCTCTCCCTCTCCCCCTCTCTCCGGTCCTCTCTCCCTCCCTCCCTTCCTCGCCTTCCCTCCCTCCCTCCTTCTCTCTCACTCTCCCTCTCTCCCTCCCTCCCTTCCTCGCCTTTCCTCCCTCCCTCCCTACCCCCTCCCTCCCTCACTCTCCCTCTCTCTCCCTCCCTCCCTCCCTCCCTCCCTCTCTCCTCTCTCTCTTGCGCTCGTGCACAGACTGTCGTGATGGACCTATGCCTACTAGGCGGTTTCTTAGTCAAATATTTTGTGGTCAGCATATAGTAGCATTCCTGTCGCAATAATTGTAGTCATTTGAATCAGAATTCATTACCAGTCTTAGCTCTCTACTGTAATTTTTAACCCTCACAAGGATTATACTTGGAACCTTTCACACACCAAACGAAGGGTACTACGAAATTAAATTATTCAAATCAGCAATTTTCGTACTATAAATAACCAACTATATAATATGTCACCAACTATCCTTTTTTCCTCTCCCACACTAATTCTCTCACTTATTCTCCAACTAATTAAAACTAAGTACCCACTATATTATATTTAATAACAAATTACACTAAGTGGTCAGACGAATCGTAGGGCGTTCATCTTGACTGGTCGCGAACAATTCACCTAGGCCTATTAAAATGCAAATGTTGGCACCCCTTAATATGACCTTCGTAGTTTTAATTAATAGCCATACATTATTTAATTGGGTACTAATTGTTATTGCGTAAAACATGTTTTATTACTGCACTTTTGATGAACTTTACTTCGCTATTGATCCGCTCTTACATGTCTAGACTTATACTGGACAATTACCTTGTTAATGTTGCCTGATTAGGTCAAATGCTCTTCCTTACTCTTTAGTGTTTTCTTTCTGAATATGAAGTTTTATTAATGCAGTGAAATTCAGTTGGTTCGAGTATTTATGGCGGGGTTTCCCCGAACAACGGACATGGATATATTATATGCAAATATAATTGCTTCCTTATTTTTAATTGAGAGAGCAATTTATATTAAAAAAACCGTTGTTAAATGTAAACTCAGTACTTTAAAAAACTATAAATTATTAGTTTCATAAAAATTGGTATATTAAAGAAAATCAATTTTAGATGATTTTTAAAGATTTTTTTAGTAAAACTGTAAATTATAATCGGTTTCATAAAAAATGATATATTAAAACAAATATTTTAGAAATTTAACAAAAATATTGGTTGGAGTATACGTATGTTTAAAGCCTTGCAAAAATTCAAATTTCGTGCTCAAAAATATATAATTATGAGTTTCATAATAAATGGACCATTATCTTCCTTTATTCTTTTAAAAATCTATGTAACTCTTGATAAACTGCAAAATATCCAGAATCTTTCAGACCAAGCGTTTTTAAAGAAAGTATATGACAACCTCTTTTCAAGGTCACTCTGTTTTCATCCCTTTATAGTTCAGGTCATTTACAGAAAAAAGGGCTTTTTGGTGATAAAATTAATAGTAGAAGAACACCAACGTGATCTAGGGATAAAATATAACTAATTGGCATAAAACTGTAAAAGATTTCGTGACATTTTTTAACTACAAAAACCCCAACAGATTGCTTAAATTTTAGTTTTTTGCATTTCGCAAGAAATCTACTTATAAAACTGTATTTGCTACTTATATATGGTAGAGAATTGAAAAAACCTACAAAATGAGCTATTTTGTACTCCAAAAGTTTAAAGTTTTGGATTAAATCTCTTAAAATTTGAGATTCAAATAGGTCGGTGTCAAATTAATGAAAATTCCTATTTTGTTTTTTATAAAACTAATAATGTTTATAAATGTTATAATGGTGAATTCGAAATTGATATCGGTTATTGTTCCTCTTTTAGTACAAAGTCGAATTTCACTGCATTTTTTATTGAGATAAAAAAGTTAGACACGTTGTTTGTTTTTAACCGTAGATCGACAAAACCCGAAACTTAATTTGAGATATCTAATAATATAAGAAAACCAATATCTCTAAAATAAGTTACATATTTAAAAAAACCTATAAAGATTTAAATTATTTTAAACTTTGATTTACAGCCATTTTGAGTTTGATTATACATTTTAGTTGACAACATATATCGAGAAAAAATATTCACTTTAGCAAAAGAAGTATTTCATAGGAAAAATATGAATCAAATTAGTTCAGAACATAACCTCCCTCTCACAAAGTGTGTCAATTTGTTTCCTGATTAGGCCTAACAGTCTCTTATCAATATATAAGACAGATCCAGAAGTTTATTTCCGTAGTTTATAACGACAAATAGATTGAAGGCTAGACTTGAATTCAGAATAGAATGAAATGATGCAATATGACAAATCGTTGCTATCGGGATATCATAATCTAATTAGAACAACTATTTCTAACATAAGTGCCTAGAGTGGGTATTTTAGTCAACTACCATTTGTATATTTAATTCTAGGACGTGCATTTATACAAAATATGTCTATTGCACTTAATAATTCTGTCACTTAAGAAAAAAATTGGGTTGTTGTTTGTTTTGCAATACATTTATTACGAGGGGTAGCATAATAATCCTTTCATGGATGGGATTACGAGTAGGCATATTTGTGCAAACATTTTAAACTGTTCCAAAATATCTGTGTTTATAGCGTTTGTAAAATAATTTGGGATTAAGGGATAAGGACAAATAAACTCAAGGGGATAGCAGAGGATGATAATTACATCTTCATCCGAGGAAGCTACGGATCGCTGTGCGAGAGGTAACACCGCATTCTGCTCGAGGTGACACTGCTTCAACAAAACACAGCGGATCTAGACCGGAAGGTCAATAAACATTCTCCAATCTAAGGTGTAAAGTGTCCTTAGGATAATCCTAAGGTTAACTGTTCCAATTGATGAATTGTACAGGGGTAATTGTGAATTAAACGGAGACTAAGAAGGGCCAGGCGACCCTTCATAGTAATTAGCCACTTTACAAATGTTATTACTTGTGGAAACAACTATGGATTCATCACAAAAACAAAAACAAAAGAAAAGTACTGTAGCGTGTTCAGACATTGCTACTGATAATGAAGAAGAAACCACTTCAGTTGCTTCCACCAAATGACAAGATGGAGGGAAAGCGTATAAGTTATACCAATACTGAAATCTCGTCTGAAAAAGAGGACATGATGTTGGAAACAGACAATTCCTCTCAAGACACCATCACAACTGAATTAATTGATAAAGCAAACAGATGAATGTGAAGGTAAAATATACCAGAGCAGAAAAGGGAGAAAAAGCTCTTGGAAAGACTCATAGAACAGGGCATTGAATGGAATTCTAAACTGTGGGGAAGAGGGGAAAAGAAAGGTAACGAACCCTCTAAGGAGAATACAATAAAATCTAGCGGCTTAAAAGAAGTCACTCAGATGGCAGTATCTCCACAGAGAGTGTAAAGAAAAAACCTAAAACGGCAGAAACAAACAAACCATTTACTAATAAACAAACGTTTACAATCGAAAGAAAATGAAGTTGTCTTTAACTCCATGACGTACTCTACGCAGTAGGTCTATAACTTAATAAACTCATTGTATTCAATTTGCATTAATTGTAATATGTAAATAACATTTATGTAGATCAAAGGATAATCTTCAATTAGAAAGGTTATTCTTCTATATTACGTGAAGATTATCCTTTGGTCTTCAGTAATTAGTGCACGTAAGCTAAATTTAGAAAGTGACCACAATAAGATTAAATGTGTTTGAATTAACTTCCTTAACTCACCGAAGCGAACTCTTGTTTAAACTTGACCATTTAAACAAAGTCACTATGTTTTGAATTAATGTTTTTTTTGCAATTAAGTATAATGATGCATGTACAAGATTGTTGTTTGTATTTTCCGTTTTAAAATGGCGGCTACTCAAAACTGTTGATGCTTGATTGGACGACATGAACGCGGGAACGCCGATGAAGAATTAGAAGCATTAAATATGATGGTGTGAATGAGGAAAACAATGAAAACAAAATTTTAATTTCCCACAAAACGTTTTATCTAACCAAAACAACTTCATCACTAGTTTTTTAATATTTTAAAATGTAATTGAAATCTTTTCCAGTTCCATAGGCCTACGGTTACAAAAATTGCAAATAAGTTATTATGTACATATCATTTATACGTTTTTTCTACATGAGATTTCTTCTAAAACCTAATACAACTTTACATTATAGTAAGCAATAGTCGGATCGTGTACGCTTCCAATGATTTAAGCCTCCTGCTCACAAAGTGACATTCATCAATATTCAAAAACTAAGATGTACCAATAAATGTTACTGTACACAGGGCTACCACTCACAGGGAAAATAACAAAAGTTGAATGCTATTGGCTGGCTTTTTTTCTATACTACACTATATAGAGGACGGAAATGCTTTACGCATGGTACTTCCATTGAGTTTGCACAGTGGTATAGACATACCAAAGGACCACCAAAAAGCATAACTTCTCAATCAGCCAGAGATCAAGTAGAAAAAGGATGCGTCCGAAGTACGCTACTATTCATTTCGCCCACATACTACGTACTATCCTGCGTAAAGACATTGATTCACAACCACTCATATCATTACATAAAAATGCTTATTGAAATTTATTTATAAGGTATAAATAACTTTAGTCATGACAGAGTGTCTGCATTTTTTAAATTTTTTTTATTTATTATTACAATCTTAATCCATAGATTAAATAAGTAATACATATAACATAAAATAACATGTATTAAACCTAGATAATAACTAAGTCCTGCGGTTTATGACGCTTAAGTCGTCTTTTGTCATATTCCACGTCTAAAAGTTGGATTGCATCCACGTCCACATGTCGATGAAGTCTCTTTTCATGGCGAGAAGCGCAGTCTTGAATTACCTCATACACACTTTTCAGGTTTAATTCAGAATGAAGGTCATCATTACTTTGATACCATCTTACATTTGTAATTGTACGAATAATACGATTTTGTATTCGTTGTATAATTAGTTGATTTGAGGGTTTCGTACATCCCCATAATTCTGCACCATAAGTCCAAATAGATCTAATAATTGAAATATACAATAATCTCTTGTGATACAAAGCCAATTGGGATTTTCGTCCAATCAACCAATACAGATCGAGCAGTTTTTGTTTTATTTGGTCTGCTTTCATACATACATGATGCTTCCAAGTAAGACGTTCATCAAGATGCATTCCAAGATATTTAGCAGATTTACTCTGTGGGATTAGTTTGTTATTAAGATAAACTCCAAAGCCTGGATCTATGTGCCGCAATGAGAATGTCACTTGAGAAGATTTTAGTTCATTAACCTTAATTTTCCAGTTTTCTGTCCATTGAGTTATTTTATTTAATGCCAACTGTAGGTTTCCTATTGCTTCAGCATGTGATTTATTCGCAGCCAATATGACAGTATCATCGGCAAATGTAGCTATTGTGGTTTTTATTGTAGTTGGAATATCTGCTGTGTATAACAGGTAAAGTATTGGTCCTAATACACTACCTTGCGGAACTCCTGCTTTCATTGTGTAGAGAGTTGACTCAGATTCTTCTATCATCACTCTAAATTTCCTGTCAGTTAGGTATGATTTGAGCAGACGGCAATAGTTCCCCGGCACCACTCTGCTAAGCTTAAAAAGAAGTCCCTCGTGCCATACATTATCAAAAGCCTGTTGAATGTCTAGAAAGACTGCACAAGAAAATTGCTTTTCCTCGAATCCCTTTTCAATAATAGCAGTAACTCTATGGACTTGGTCTAAGAGTGTCTGCATGATAATTTATGTGTAAAAAAGTTTGAGAATATTTGCTTCAACTAGCTAAACTTTTCAAAAACTTCGGTTGTACACGCCGGCTCTGACATTTATAATATCCAGAAACAATATTAATATAGTATATGGGGTATTATAGTCACTTTATTGAAAATTCTACTAAAAACACCCCACTCGTACTTAATATTAAGTATTGGAGATATAAGTAATGGATAATTGATTGGGGAGTTCATTTCTGGATAGAAACCATTTTTAAATAAATCCAACACAAAGAATTAATTACGTAACATTTATTACGTAAAGTACTTACTTAATCACAGTAGCGAAGGGTGGAAGGGGGTTTGTTTGAATAAGTAGTGACAGAGAGGGCGGGTTTTAGATAGTCCGGAATATCACCCCTGGGAAATATTTCTTAACTAAAGTCCAAAATAACTCTTGGGAATATTTGAGGCTGGTGTTTTTCGTCGTTATTAAATTGTGAGAAGTGTTTGAGCGTCTTAAACCACCTCCTTCGGGGTGTTCCTCCCTTTCTCTTTCCCATTGTTTTACTTAGTCCACTAATATTTAGCTTATACTAATTTGTATGCCATGTTATTTAGATTGCTTACATGTTAATTTACATTATGTAAAATCTAATAAACGTTGTAAAAATATAGTACAATAATTTTCTTAGACATCCTTTTACAAACCCAAATTATATAAAAAAAAAATGTTTATTGCCAATTTCCCAAAAATATCTTTAATCTAGATATACGTCGGACAATGCAAAAATTGTAATTTTACCTAATTCCTGATCCCCCTCCCCCTTGTATTTCATATCGCAGATAAGTTGGTATTTTTGAGATACCGAACTTATGCTTCTAAGTTCCAATTTATGGCAGACAAGGTAATTAAAAATAATAATAATAATTTCTTTGCTGTTTATACAAGATTCTTCAAAAAGGACTTTATAACTTTGTAAATTCATATAAATTTATTCAGATAACGTACTGACCCGGTTTTGTTGTTATTTTGTAGATCAAGTTTTGACTCACGTATTGAATACTGCAGAATAGCATCACTGCAAGCACTAGCGACAGTTCTAACAAAAGATGGCTGCCTTCACTGGTCCCGAGCACGCTCGCTGGGTGTTTTGGTTTGGACAATCGAAGTCTACGAACAAGTGTACAACTGAATTTTCTTACCGAGTATGGTAAAGATCGCAGAAGGGCTACAATTTATGAGTGGCGTAAGTGATAAAAACAGGATGTTCTGTAAGCCGTAAGAATTCTTTAACGCGTCCCCGTGAATCTGACGATGTTGTAAAGCAAATGAAGCAAAGCTTTATTAACAGTCCTACAAAATCAACCCGACGTGTTCTAGCGAGGTGGGAATTCCACGTGCAACTGTTTGGTGAGCGTTGGGAAACGATTGCAACTCAAACTGTAACGTTACAGATTAACAATGGCGATAAAGTTACGTCACTTATAGGGTTGATTGTAAGGAGTTTTGTGCGGAAATGTTACATCGATTGATGAAGACCAGGATTTCATTGCAAACATAATCTTCAGTGATGAGTCGACTTTCTATGTAAGTGGTAAAGTGAATACACACAACTGTCGGATTTGGGGTAGTGAAAATCCACGACAATCCTTGGAACATATTCGTGATAACCCAAAAGTTTTTGCTCTTAAGGAAGAGCAACGTTTACGGCCCTTTCTTTTTGAGAGAGAAAATCATCAACGGAATTGTGCTGAAAACCTTTGTAGTCCTAAAGATTGATGTGGACAATCGAGAACACCGCATACGAGTACACTTCTAGCAAGATGGCTCATCTCACCAAGGTCTGGGATTTCCTCAATAATTGTTTTCCAAATAGATATTTGGACTGATCTCATGGCCACCTCGTTCACAAGATCTGACATCTCTCGATTTTTACTTCTAGGGATTTATCAAGGGTAAAAGTTATTAACCATCCCTACCGGCTTCTCTCGCTAACCTCAAAACAAGAATCTACGCCGAAGTTGGATGAAGTTAGCCTAACATGCTGCTGCAGACTTGGCAGGAAATTGACTTCAGATGGGATGTTTGCAAAGTGACCAATGGATGTCACATTGAACATAACTAAACTATAAGGTAAAAAAAGCAATGCACTTTGCTACAAAATAACACCAAAACCAGATATGTAAGTAGTCTGAATAAATTAACAAAGTTGTAAAGTCATGTTTAAAGCATCCTGTATAATTAACAAGTCAACGCATGCTTCGTTCTGCCATAAACTTATCTTAAACATAAATCGTATTTGATTGAAACAGAATTTTTAATGACGACGGGCAAGGAGGTACAAATTGTAATTCTTTACATTTCACTCAAAAATAGGGTAACCGATTTTGAGAAAGTAAATTTTTTATTAGAAATCCATGGACAATATTTTTAATATTGTATACATAATTCTGGAGCTAGTATTTTTAACGAGACGATTATTATGTTTTATATAGCTACATATAGGCAATATTTGTACAAAATCGTTTAAGACGATTTTGAAAAAAATTAAAATTTTCAGTTTTTGTTTTATGGATCTCCTAAATGTTAGTACAGTTAATAATCCACTAAAATGGCCTGTAATTTATCTAGTTACAAAAATCAAAATCAAACAATAATTCCATAATCCTGAGCTACACATATTGAAAGTACAAATTGTGTATTCCAAGAGGGTGGGCGGAGCCGAAAACAAATTATAGATATGCACACAGAGCCCGATTTCAACGCGCTTGGAGCCGAGAGCATAGTTGGTATTGCATAAGAACGGTATCTATGGCTGCATTGTCTAATGGCCAGGAAGAACTGCTAACACACTAACAGTAAATGATACATTTCCTGTTGTAATATTCATTAAAACTGCCAAGAGCCATCGACGATCGTAATTTACAGACCTGTTACGACTAAGGATATCTTCCAGATGACCTGGTAAGAAATCTGCAGATCCATGGACTTTTCTTGTCTCAAAATAAAATTAGTTTACTTCCACCAGTGTAATTGGTTCTCGTTTAAAAGTTTAATCAGTACTGAACACTTTATTATTGGTAATCCCGAGGGCTCATGTAGGCTTGGGTTAGATCTCTTTCTTTAATTTTTGCAATCTAGTCTCTCTTGATTAACTCTTGTTCTCTTCCGATCCTGATGATATTAAAGTATTCCATCCAAGACTAGGGGCCTCTTAGTTATATTCTTTTCTTCCTTTTTTGATAAGACGATGTTGACCAACAGGTGTTTTTTTTGCTTTAAACAAGAAGGGGGAACATAAACCTATACGTTATAATATGATAGATGCTGACATTTTTTCTACCTATTTCCTGCCTGCGGATGAATACATTTCACTATGTTCAGAAAAATTTTAATGGTAGGTTAAAATTAGGGATTCACTAATCTGTATGAATAAATCTGGATCATATCCTCTTGAGTATGAACATGGAGGAAAAGTATGAGAATATTTCCTTTTTCCTGTGAATAACCTATACCATTGAATTTATACTTATACATATAGTGTGGGAGGAGTTGGAGCATACAATACGGAATGCTGTTCTTAAAGTTACTAAAAGTGGGATGTAAGATGGTAACACTAGAACCTATAATTTCTGGATCTACATTTTTTTTTTGTAGTCTTAGGTTAGATCTCTCTCTTTCATCTTTCCTATCGGGTCTATATTGACCAACTTTTGTTCTTTTCCGATGCTGACGTTATAGGAGTATTTGTGGGTTAGATAGCTTTATTTTACGTTTATCGCTCTTATTTTTTGACCTTGATGATGACCTTTAAACAACAATGTTAAAACAAAACAAATTCAATTAATTACTAAGTACAAGTTTATCAAGCAAGTGAAAGCTCTAAAATAGTATTCACAAAGTTCACTAGAACAGTGTTGATGGTGAGCTAAGCAAGTTTCCAGTTTAAGACGCGATGTCGTTGCGCCTGGCCAGGTATTTAACAAATTGTGAAATAGTTTGCTCTAACAAATAGCAAAGTACTGTACCTATAAATGTGTTACTTGTACTTACTTTATAAAATATGTAGTCTACGAATGAGAAAAAAGCACCTTTTAGACTAGTCACAAGTAAAAAGTAAATTTGGTAATCGAAAACAAATTCCATCTCAGATTTTTGACTTATCAACACGTTCATTGCCTCAGGAAACGGGGAAAGATATTTTCTACATGCTTTCCATCAATAAAAATTAAGATAAGAATATAAGATTGACAACGAGGACTATAGTGTGCTCATATGGAAACATTATTTAAATTTAGAAAAATCGAATTGAAAATGTTAAAATTGCGGCCATTTTAAACAAGTTTTTGTTGATATCTCATGTATTATTCAACTTATAAGACACTAAAACAAATATCATTTTGTAGATTAAAATTCGCACGTCATTATACAACCCCACGTCTCTACGAAAGCAAATAACAAAGTTATTGTTAAAAATGTAATTTTTAAACCTGATCTACCAAGAAAATATGATATTCGTATAATTATGAGATTCGGGATTACGAGGTATAATTATGAGATTATGAGGGCCGAATTACCGACACGAGCTTAGCGTGTGAAGAATCCTTCACATGTCTACAACTTTGAGGTCCGCCAGGGCTTATGAGTGAAAACTCTTTAATACATACACATCTACGAAGGCTGCCAGGGCCTAGCCAACGTCAAGAAATTAGCGATATACTTAATCAGGTGGTTCAGGAAACTTGTGTAACATCTGTTTTAAACTAACTGGATAAAATCCCTCAATTTCCCAATTCAATTTATCATTTCCTACAAGGCCCAAGAGTTCAACATTTGCGTGTATTACATTGGGGCTGGGTACGTACTATGATGGTCTTTATCACCTTGTTACAATCTGAAAGCAAAACTGTTTTCCCTAGACCAAAATATCGTTATGGAATTAAACTATACGAAGATGATAATTAATTACGATTTAACTTTTCATTTAACGTTTAAGCCTTTATTGGGAAGTTTGCAAGAATAATCCATACATGGGTATAATGTAATGAAAGACCTAACCTATTGTAGATACAATAGACTGAGTGTGCAGAACTTTGAACGGAGACTATGATTGTTGATGACAGTGTCCATCTATAACCGATTGATTTGTCAGCCGAAATTGTAACTGTCTAAAGTGTTGTATAATTGTCTAATAAGGTAATTTGGTTTCTCGTTCAATTCTGTGGGAAAGAATTACAGTTGGAAATAATAATTTTATGAACGCAGTCGTGATATTTACCCGGCCCCACTAGCAATGTAATACAAGCAGATCCTCTAAATATAATAGACTACACACAAATTGGTTTCTTGGGACTTGTAGGAAATATTAAATTATATTGGTAGAACAAATGGTCTTACAGTAGGTCTTTTGAACCTCGTAATTGTTCATATCACTACTACCTTGACGTCAGTTAGGGCGTAATGAGCCTCGTTATAAGTGTGCGTATTAAAAACTCTGCACTCGCTTCGTTCATGTCTGACTAGCAGGCTTTGTCAGAAGGAGCTTCCAGTAGCAACGCTTGTGTCGGTGACACGGATTTGTAGCAAAATGAATATAAATTTTTGAAGTGAATACTTCTTTACGCCCGGTAGGAAATTTTTTTGGTGCTGTTAAATCGATGTGGTGAACGGAAAAAACGTCACAAAAATAATAATAACAGTATACGTACAACAACGGTTATGCTGCGTATTTAAATAATCTACTTTTGTCTACAGTTGTTGACAAAGTGGCATTTTGTTCATTTAAATTAGTTTGCAAAACAGCTGATTTCTCAACAGTTTCACTTTGCCCACTACTTTGCATACTTCTTTGCTCACTCCGAATGGCAACCGAACAAAACGAAATTTAGGTTAAGTTTATTTGAATTGATTTATAATATACAGGAAATATCCCGTATGTAGGTTAGATTAATTCTTACATGTAAAATAACATAAATAAACAACAAAACAACTTTTTAAAGTTGAAAAAGGAAGTAATTATTCATGAAGATGATTGACAGTGTATGTACACGGAGAGTATTTTTCGTTTGCCGAGTTTTGAAGTTGGCAATCCCGTTTCCTCCACAATACACCTAAGTTATTTGTAATATTCATAAATAACCTCAGTTTTGAAGTGAGAACTTTTACTCAATGTTGATGTGTTGTTTACCACTACTGTTATATTTTGTGTAATTGGTTTTAAAATATGGACAGTTCAGATTTTTAAATAATCTGAAAAATAAGAAAACGCGGTTATTAAAGATCTCGTTTAAAAAAGTGCCACTTTGCTCACTAGTTGCACAAATAACTATTTTTTGTTTTACGACGTTTTCAGACGAACGTAAATCTACGAAAAATATTGCACTAACTTTCTCAGACTCTCATACATAGTCGAACTAATAATCAATGCAGAAATATTGCACTAACTTTCTCTGACTCCCATACATAGTCAAACTAATAATCAATGCAAAAATATTGCACAAACTTTCTTACATACCCATACGTAATAAAACTAAAAATCTACGAAAAATATTGAACAGACTTTCTCAGACTCCCAAACATAAAAAACTATTAATTTTAAAATGTGAAATGAAACTTCTATTAGCGTGCTTTAGCCTATTATTAATATTTAAAATTTTATAGTTAGAATATTCACTTCTGTCTACCGTCCCGCGACGATAACATTTATTTATTTTCTTGGGAAAACATGATTTGAAATTACATTTTGATTTCTTACTATATGTGGTCATAGAGACGTGGGTTTAGTATCATCACAGGCAGAATTGAATTCTGTAAAATTGCATCTAAATAGAGTAACACACGAGATATGGACAAAGAACTGTTTAAAATGGCCGCCATTATGCGTGCAACAGTGTTCTGTATGAGCACACTTTAGTTCTCATAAATTTCATGTCCTAACCTAACCTAACCTAACATAACCTAACCTAACCTAACCTAACCTAACCTAACCTAACCCACCCCCTAACCTAACCTAACCTAACCTAACCTAACCTAACCTAACATAACCTAACTTAACCTAACCTAACCTAACCTAACCTAACCTAACCTAACCTAACATAACCTAACCTAACCTAACATAACCTAACCTAACCTAACCCAACCCCCTAACCTAACCTAACCTAACCTAACCTAACCTAACCTAACATAACCTAACTTAACCTAACCTAACCTAACCTAACCTAACCCACCCCCTAACCTAACCTAACATAACCTAACCTATCTTATTTTTTAAGGTTGTTATCGTGCTTATATACAGACGTCAGCGACCGACGAAGAGCATCAAAAATAACTTTTTCAGTTTCCTGAGGCCATGAAACGTGAAGAGAAAAAAACCTAGATCGATTTTTTCCGATTAACATTCCTACCCTATCTTCGTATACTGAGTAAATGAAAGTAAATTTTAATGAAAAATATTCTGTATGCAGTTTAGGCTAGCATGATAGGATGCGAAGTTTATACCAACTCGTTTACCCACGTCAACCTTGGCGTAATTTGCAGATCAGGAGTTACATAAATTAGTAATTAATGCTCATGTTAGTTCTAAACAAGTGATGGTGTAAAAAACATTGCAGAATTAGTCACTCACCAAATTCAAGTAAAAACCAACCATGTAGGCGTTTTTGAAAAGATTTAAATAAGTGCATAAACTTGTTTCATTTTTGTGTTGTAAACAAGTCCTTATCGTAATTCTTATTCAAATCGATTAATTAATTGGTAGTATTAAAATAGAAGTTTTAAAAATGACAGTTAAAATTTATTTTTTATTTTTGCCAATTATTCCTGATAAGTAATATTTTTTTACTTCTTATTGTGCACACAGGTTTGGTCAGTAATCCACATATCGCGTTAAAATTTAATCGAAATCAAAAGAGCTGTTTTTGAGAAATTACGTGTTTTATAAAATCGTGGCAGATTTTTTGCTGATAACTCACGAAATGGAATTTTCGGAGAGATGGCGAACAATAAGTTTTGTTTGGGTCTTTTAAAGCTACATGTGAGCATAATTTGATGAAAATCGTTTGAGCATATTAAGAGAAAATCGTAATTTTGTTTTTCTTATATTTTGTGTTTAAATTTTTTTTTTTTTTTTTTAATGACGTAAACAGAATATACCTATATAAAAATTTTATTACAATCAGTACTCAGGTTTGTATTGTAGAGCGCTGCACATGCACAGACATCACCCACAAAAATCGAAGACCTCAAAAAAGACATAAATTTTTTCCAAATGACATTTTTTTCTCTATTATTATGAGGGAATATAAAATTTAAAACTGTTTCAAACCGAGGTTATTTTGTAATTTTACCACCATTTTTCTAGATTATTCAACAATAAAAAATATTGTACACACTGTATGGACTAATATCCGACAAAACATTTCCATTGATAATATTATTGCTGATTCTTTTTGTTGACCTTTTTTAAACTATTTTGTTTTCAGTAATAACTTTCTTATTACTCCCCCAGTATACGAAGTATAGGTAAGTTTGGTAACTGCAAACACTTTCAACCACCGTTTTTTAATTGATCTTTACGTTTTATAACTTCAGGAAACAAAAAAAGTGATTTCCGTCCGCCGTCGGTACTTAAACATAATAGGTGTCGCCAAAAATAAGGTTTGGCTTAGGGAATTATAGTGTATTGATATAGAACCAAATTGAAATTCTGAAAGAAAAAAAAAAGATTTAACAATATCAACTGATGCAAAATTTATAACAGTTCCCCCCCCCTTTTTTTTCATATCTGAGGGTGTTGAATTTTCGACGACAGGAGTCTTTATTTCATGTTTCTTTCTTCCTGTATAAGGAGATGATGACAGAGAGGGTTTTCGTCTTTTAAACAACAAGGAGACATTTTAATTTCAAGACCATTTTTCATTCATATATAACGAATAGTAAAAAAATGTTTAACATGGTAAAATTAACTAAAATCTTTAAAACATTGTCAATATTTGAACTATTTATTACCGATTCTCTTCTAAGTTTTCAGTTATGTTTTTAGTGATTTTGTTTATAGTAATATTTATCTTTTCGTATCAAACACGTTTGTTTATTATTGTATGAAGATTTTAAAGCTCCACAAAATTATCTATTATGGTTGTTCAACATATGGGTGAATTATCTTCAAATATTGTTTTTTAAATTTGAAAAAGCCGCCAATTTTAAATTACTTACTGATTTTTGTTAACTAATTTTTCTATTGGTTTGTAAATCCAAGCTGACCTTCAAAAATATCATCAAAACGAACTAAAATTGCGACTCTTTTGTCCATTTTCCTAAATATATACAGAGTGATTCTCTTATTGTGGACATTATTGATATATATCGTAAACTATTAATCTGATGGAAAACTCGAAATAGGGGACCGTTGTTACGTTTTCATTTAACTTTAAAATTTGTTTTACAAATATGTGTAACAATTTTTAAATTTCGTATAAGGATCCCTATTTTGTGGTCTTTTCGTATTCTGTAGAATATTGTAAGACTCTTTTATGCTTGCTTATTGTTTAATAAACCTACTCATTTAGGAGTAAAAGGCGCTTAAAGTTTGGAACATTTGATTTTTGATATTTTCAGGAGGCGATTTTCTCAATGTTGAATGAAAATAGAAATATAGTCTAAAACTAAAATATAGTTCCAGGATCTGTAAATACTAATGCAGGACTACAAATAAAATAAATAATTTTATAGGCTATTTAATTCCATACTAAACTCATTATACATTATTACCTTACTTAGCTTACACTAGATTGTAACAAGTTTTTATCGATTGAACAAATTATTGGTTTTATTTGTAGACCTACATTATTATTTAGACATCCTAGACTATGATTACTTACAGTTTTATCTTGATTCAACAATGGGAAGTAAGGAAAATCGCCTCCTGAAAATGCTTCAAACTTTAAAGTGCCTATTACTCCTAAACGTCTAGGTTTATCAAACAATATCCAAGAATTTTTTTTTTTAATTTTGTTCTGAATCCGAAAACATAAACAATATGTGCGCCCATAAGAAATTAAAAAGTTCGGAGCCATATTAAAATTTTAAAAATTCCAGCAATAAAAGATATTCCATTTTTAATGGTACACGAGTTGAAGGTTTAATAGTGAAAAGAAATCATGGATGTAAATTGTTTTAAAAGATAAATAGCCTAATATGGACACAATTAGTCAGAAAAAGGAGCGAAATAATGTTTTGGGTTCAATTTTATTTAAAAAGAAACACAACCCTTTTTTTAGAGTGGTTACCTATTTAAAATTTAGTTCACGATATTGTCAAAAATCACCCTAAACAACATTCATATACTTTTGATAGATTTGAAATATCGGGCAATATTTTGAAAATTATAAATAATTGTCTACATTGCTGACTTGAGCGTATTTACTGACAGGAAATTGCCTGCTACAGGTCCACCTTAATTGTTACATTAAACTGAATACATATTGGTGATATTTTCTTGGTAATTTCTGATGTAATAACTTTCTTGAAGTAAGTCTATGTACAAAAGCCAACGACTTCCTTTAGCTTGGGGTAATAAAACCAATTAAAGTCCATTGAGGACATCCTTAACTTCCTGTCTGAGAACAAGGTGTGCATAATCCTTTTGCAGGTGATTCACGATAGTTTTTAAAGGATAATTTTCAAAGATATGATTTGCCTTTTGTTGTGACTTTAGTTGTTGATATCAGTTTCCATGTTTTATTGTAGTAACTTATAAACGCTTGGACAGATTTTGATCATTTTTAGTTTTGGACAACTTAAAATTTTGAGGGTAGTTGTCTTAAGTCCAAACGTAAACTTTACGAATTTTTCAAAAACTAACGACTGTCAGAAGGTTTATTTGTCTAAATTACGAACTGTAACTTTCTTTTATCTTCATAAATCTTAAATATGTTCAAAATTTAATCGAAATCCTTTAGGTAGAAATTTTGAGATAGAACTATTGAGATTGTATTTATCTCTTATTTGATTGGTTATCATTGCTAAACAGAGTAGATTCTGTTATTTTCTACACCAATTTCTCTTTAACATTTAGAGTTATACTGTTCAAAAATCGCGCGGCGTCGCCGCCACACGCCCCCTCTACTCACCATTTTAGATACTTTAACCAACTAAGTTACCCCTCACTTATAGTGAGTACAGATGTAGCAATCCCGAGGTACTCGAGCTGGATCTACACCCTCGTTCATGTAGTCTTAAATTAGATCCTATTAGGTATTTCTTGATCAACTATTGTGACTCTTCTGACCCTGACGCTGTGGAGCAAGGGTTAGGAGTCTCTATTGTATTCTCTTTTCCTTTTCTTTTTCAAAGCAATGACCTTAGGTGTCACTGTTAAATAATAAACCAAAAACAACAAAATCGAAATGATTACATTATCCTTTTTGATAAAGCAATCAATTTTGACATTTTTTGGTCACTAGAATTTCGGAGAGACTTACTTATACTGGATCGAATTTAAAGATGGAATTATATATATCTGTCTGTCTGCATACCATATATTTATGTTATAACCCGAAAGAGTGCAATGATTTGGTATGTGCTCATATTTAACTTTATCTCCAAGTTTTCCCCCTATTTTTTATATCTCAAAAGTCGTTGAAACCTGGTAAAATAAAAACAAATACCCTAAAATTTAGCTTTAACTATTTTGGTAAAGTTTCGATAAATGTAGCAGATTGGCTTTCATTTCTTAAAAAAATAAAAAATTTAAAAAATAAATAAAATAAAATAAAACTGTACGGGTGTTAAGGATGAAAAAAATAAAAGTGGACCATAAACATCGTCTTAGAACGGAATCTCAAAATTGAGGTTTCAATATTTCGATTAAATTTTGGAAAAATTAAGGTTTTGTTACTCAAAAAAATAAAACCTAGCCGTTTTAGGTTTAATTTAGATATTTTAAAAACACTCTCAAATTGTTCTTTTATCTGTAATTTTTTTCATAAACGTTACCATATAATTAATTCCAAATAGCTTCTTGAAATATTCACCCTTTTTGAGTTAATTTACTATTTTTCACAAATCCGGATATTTTGCGGATATGACGGTGTTATGTGAGGAATTTCTACGATTTCCCTTTATTAAACTGACTCATCCGCTTTTCTGTTATTTGATTAACACCAACACACGACACTTACTGTACTATTTTGAGCACCCCCCCCCAATAACTGACTCATCCGTAACTACATTATTATTGACTCAGGTGCTGTATTTAGCTATACATGTAGCTGTTTAGTTTATCATGAAAAATTAGTAAACCGCCCAAGAAAACACCACATGTAATAGCCGGATTGCTATTACTGTATCTTTGTGTACTTTATTTCATATAAATAGTTTGTGTTTTGTTTGGACGGTTGTTTATGGTTTTGCGGTATATGAACGATTGTAATGTGTTTAATAGATATTAAAATAATTGCGTGTTTACCATAATGGACATAGGTTCACGATAATTCCTAATTTACAAGCTTATTTTGGGGGAAATGTTTCTAAGTATAGCTTACTTATTTTTGAAAATTATCCAACGTTAGTTTTTACTTTTTTACATATACGTAAATATAGAAAAAGTTATGTGTTGGTTCAAATAATCAATTTTTGGAAGTCCTCTTATTTCAAAAACAAGTTATTTTTCGATTTTATTAAAAGTTGATGTGTGGGCTTATTTGATCATGTATAAAGAACTGTTATATTCATTACTCAAATTTTGGAGGTAGTTCCAAAAAAAAAAAAAAGAGTTAAGTGTGTACTAAAACCACACAACTTAGGGTTCAAACATTACGGCCAGTTATTTTTATAAAGTCTTTTAAGCGGCAGTTTAAATTGTACAGAACCACGCGTGAAATTATAATAATCATTGGTTTTAGCTACGAACCCTAATAAAGAGAAATCAATGGAAATGCAATCCATCTTTTAGTGGCTATTGAAGTGTTTGTCTCACATTTCACGAACCTGTTTTAAAACTTATACCCAACGCATTTCTCATTGTGTGTTTCAATTAAGTTGTTTTTGTCATACAAAAACATATAATATACGATTCCACACTGCAATTTAATTTCAAATCAAAATAATTTTTTTAAGATTTGTAGGTCTCGTCGTGTTCAAGTTAGAGAGAGATAGAGATAAAGATAGATAGATGGATGGAGAGAGAGAGAGAGAGAGAGAGAGAGAGAGAGAGAGAGAGAGAGAGAGAGAGCGCATGATATCTGACATAAAGTGTTGCCTAGCGCAACATATTAATTTATTCGTCAAATTAACGTACATATTCTTAATCAGAATAAATTCTACTATTATTTGATACTCCACACATAATATTTTCTCAAATTTTTTGTTCAACTCTATAGTTTATGCCCCTTAACAACAAACTATTGTTTTTGTTATCGCAATATTTTTCCTGTATGTGGGACAATACAAAGAACATAAATGCAAAGTTTGAAGTATATGGGATTTATCATCTTGTGTAGACTGATTATAACTTAGAGACAAGCGGACAGAAAGACACGCACGTAAAATTGTAAAAGTGTTCTTAGTTTTACTTACGGACCTTAAAAACTGGTCACGGTATTCTTTTTTAAAATAAAAGAGGCAGTACGAACTTTTTTCACCCTACCCTTTTCAAACTAGAAAATTTAGTCAGTTTCAAAATGGCTACCAAAAATTCAACAATGCAAATAACACAAACTCGGTTTGAAGTAGCCTCTTAGTTTTATTGGGTGTGTTCAATACACATTTTACATCCTTGTCGATGGATTACATAACCTGTCGGATGAGTAAATTACACTCAGTCAATGCAAGTCTTAGTCATGTCTAATTTTTACTAATTTGTAATGTCGCGGAAGAGGAAACAAATATTTCTAAAATTGTTCACATTTTTACAATCACTTGCAATTTGTAGTGTATGGCATTGATAAAATACCTACTCGGTGTCTCATATCCTGAGACAATTGGCCTACTTTCTGGATTTGTAAGAGTAAGAAATGGAAGCGATTGACGTAAGTGAATTTAAGTCAATTTGGTAAAGGAGTTGGGTATGTGAAAGGATTTTTGGAGTATCTTCTATTGGTTATGGTTGGAGATATTTGGTATGTTTTAGATAAGGGGCGTGGCATATATTCAATGAGAGTAATGGCTCCTTGTTTAAATGTGTTAACATAAAACATTATTCGGTTATCCATCTCAGTAACTGATCAAAATTGGTTTATGGTACAGGGTGATTGAAACATGTGTGCCAGGTGTTTTGTTCGATAAATACAAAAATAACTTTAAAAAGTAACTACCCAGGATTTTTTGAATTAAAACTACGAGTTATTACCAATTTTTTCTTATCACACTTTTTTTTTAAATATAGCATTTAAATTCTCTTTTGGGAACCCCTATTTTTTAGGTTGATTTTGCATAAAAGCCACTATTTAAAAACTTTTTTGTTCTTGGGAATTTTTCTATATCTTCAACCATTTAGGAGCTACAGGCACATAAATGTTTCAAAAATTCTCAAATTCAATCTATTTCCATAGACGATTTGTTTTTGTTTTTTTCAAAGTCAAATCAAATTTAAACTAAATCTATTGTAAAAGGTGTAGTAATGCTACTGTTATTTTTATTTGTTCTAAAGGCTAAGGAATAACAACAATGCAAGACAGTTATAGATAGAAAACAAAAATCATAAATTTCTGGTAATTGTCTAGAACATCCACTAGCTTACACCAGTTCTTTATTATTATTAAATGTATTACAACTTGTGAATTAAGAACAAATTAACCACTGTTAATACATTTGTTTCGGTTGTACTGTTATTCACAAAGTCTAATACATCCAGTTGTTACAAACTGGTGTAAGCCAGTGGATGTTTTAGACAATTCCCAGAAAAGTTTAATAAAAGGAGTCGGTAAAATAGCATAATTTTTCGAAACGGTTTTGCATGATAAAATTTACAAACAGCTGTTTTAGAGGATATATTAACTACCTGATAATTAATTATAATCTGTATTGCTAACATTATTCTTATCCAGAAAAATTATTATTAATTTCTCAAAAATATTACCGTTTTTAGTACTGGCACGTGAGTAAAAATGAAATGTTGCTTCCAAACCTTTAACATTTTTTTTATATAGAGATTATAGTCTATCCATGTTTAAATTTTAAACTTGGTTTAACTGTTTTAGGTATAGGCCTATAAAATGTGCCTCTTGTTTTCTTACAGCTTTGATCGCTTATAACTCCTAAACGTTGAAAATGTCGAAAAATACCCAACAATAATAAAAGTCTTAAAATAATGCGCTTTATCAAAAATCGTTATAAAAACAGGGCTTCTCATAAGAAAATTTGGATTTTACCGTCGTGTTAGAAAAATGATGGGTGATATGAAAAATATACCAACAATTTTAACTCAAAAAATCGTTGGGATTATTTTTAACTTTTTTTTTTTGTAACTTTTATACTTATCGAATAAACCAGCGGTTCACTCATCTCCTGTATATAAATATACAAACTTACGTTTACAAATCTTGAATTTATATCCGTCTTTTGGACAATTTTATTACAAAAGAACGAAAATACAAATTCGAACTAAAAAACATATAATAAAATGTTTATTTTAAATCAAAATATAAACCGTACAAAAAAACATTTCACATGCTGCTTTGAAAACCAAATAAAGTACATCTAATCGCGACCTAAAATGTAAGCCGTATTTGATTAAAATCGGGCTTTAATGACGACGGTTCCATTTTGTTTTTTACTAATTATTCCTGAACGGTAATATATTTCTACTTGCGATTTTGCACACGTATTTGTATCATTAATCTTCAGATTTAAGTAAAATTTAATCGAAATCTGTAGAGTCTATTTTGAGGAATTACGTCTTTATAACAATTCCACAGCCGAGTTTACCGATATCACATGAACCGTCTCAATATGTTTTATTTGAATCTTTAGAGACTACATTTGAGTAAAATTTGATCAAAATCGTTGTAACTGTTTTCGAGAAAATCCTAATTTTATGTTTATCTTTCGGTAACTACCCCCAAATTTTAAGCGATTAAAAGTAAGTTATTTATATCAAATTTACTTAAAATCGGCCCACAAGTTTAGGCTGTAAAACTCTGCACATACGTCAGATATAACATAAATGAGGCCCGAAGGACATCAAAACGTATATTTTCGCAAATAACTGTACATAAATTTGTTTAGCCCATCGCATAACGTTTTCTGTACTACTTACATGTGGGAAAGTAAAGAGAATGTAATTATTCAAATTTGAATAAGGTCAAACCAATTAGGAATAATGTGTGGCCTAAGCTAAATTATCGATTTACTCAACAAGGTCAGAAATTGCATACCCGTTGAAAAGAAGGAGCAAGAGCTGTTCCTCGTAGCAGTGTCCTGTTACGAAAAACTGCTACCAATGAAATAAACATAACGCTTCTTCATACGTGGCAATGTTCTGTAGTCTGCAAAACTAATTAGAATTATGTTGAATTAACAAGATTGTTTATAATTTGTTCTGGTTTAGTTTGAAAGTAAAGGAATGAGATTTAAAATTCCTTTTAACAATTGATAATCTGAAACTGTTTTTTTTTTGGTTTCTTAGTAAAGCGAAGAATAGGATAAGTTTGGTAACAGATTACGACCTCAGTTTTTGATATTTTAAAGGCTCAGGTAACACAAAAAGTGATATTCAACACACCATCCTTCTTTCATCGTTGTCGTTCTTCTATTTAAGCAAAATAGCACACACAATTTAAGATAGGAATTGGTATAGAGGACACTATAGTCTGTGGCCATATAGAACAATATTGAAATTCAGAAAAAATCGAATTGAAAATATCAAAATATCGGCCAATTTAAACAGTTTTTTATTCATATCCCATCTGTTATTCAACTTATAACACGACAAATTAGATATAAATGTGCAGATTTCAATTCTTTATGTAATGCTACTAACCCCACCCATGGGCGTACCCAGCGAGGGGCAGCTGCCCCCCCTGGAAGCAAAAAATATATCTTTATTATACATTTTGTTGCTGGAATTTAATACAATTCTTGAAATAACTATTTAAATAATCAATTGTATATTGAATGACCATGGCTTGCCCCCTCCCCTAGTTTTGATCCTGGGTACGCCCTAAACCCCACCTCTCTACAATGTCAAATAACCAAGTTATTGTCAAAAATATAGTTTCGAAATTTTACTCCCCCCCAAAAAAATGTGATACTCTTATATAATTTGAGGGGTTTAGGGCGTTCAGAAAACCTGTGTAACAATTGTTTTAAACAAAGTTACACTATTGGGTGTGACTACTTAATCTACCAATACTATTTTTAACATTTCCTACAAGCACCAAGAGAAGTTGAGGATTAACTTTTTACTAAGTTATATTCCATAGTATGGACTCCTAGGGGCTTCCTGTAGTGAATACGGTCTTAGCAATTCTGAGACACCTAGCTGGATCTACACCTTTTTCATACAGTATTTTGTTAGATCCCTATCTTTCATCTTTCCCATCAGGTCTTTCTTAACCAACTATTGTTCTCTTCCTGTCTTGACGCTATAAAGGTAATCGATGGGTAATGGTCTTTCTTTGTAACAATGATGATGACTGAGGTGATAACTCACGACCTGTATTTTTTTTGCGATGGGGACACAATAGGAATTTTTGTGGCCTTAGTATCTACACTTGAGCAAAATATGATCAAAATCGTGAGGACCGATTTTGAGAGAATCGTAATTTTATGTTTTATTTCAACTGATTACGCAATATATGTGAAGATTTTGAATCGAGAGTTCAAAGCAGAGATTACATAACATTTTTCACTGCTGTTAAAGGTAGCATATCTCAAAATTCCTACATTGATTAAAATGCTATGGAAATAGAAAGGTTATCGACCCAAACAAATACAGAAATTACCTATCTGAACCCGCATGTTCAAGAGAGTTTACGGTTCGGTAGTTATTTGGGAAATAGCCGTTTTTGAAGGCTCTTTGAAAGAGCCTTCAAAATAATATTTTTCAAAATTCCTATATACACATTATAATCTAAATAAGAACATTTATGCTTTATTTAATTCAGTTAGGAATGTTTATCCAATATAAATACACTTGCATGGATAGGCTGACATCCGACTCATCGTGTGACCTCCAAGGACACCGGTTCTAATACATAGTTTTATCTATAAGCTAACATTAAAATTATACAACCACTCACCGATTTATTCCTTATTATTACAACTCTTATCAAAACATTTCCTTTTAAAATTAAATCATTCACAGTAGTCTAATGTGTAAATTATAATGTATAAAATGTGGAACAACAATTACGTCTTTTGTAGGAACCATACATTTGTTTATTCCATTCCTAATCTAATAGAAAAGTAGTGGGGGACGCTTCGTGTTGTTCCGTCAACGTTCGGGTCCGTTCGTGTCGTAAGCTCCGTAGCTTAGTATTGTAACAACGTCTGTCAGAAAGCTTCGGAAAGTCGATCGAGTGTGTAGGTTTTTGTCAGTTATGTGTCTTATCTTAATCAGTATTTTATAACATAATTTATTAGTGATTTACTTAATAAGTTAAATAGTTTAACTATTTTTATACTTATCAGTGTAAGGTTTATATAAGTTTTAAAACCGGTTATAATATATCGAACACAACGAACAAAAAACATGTTTTTTTACTCGTTAAAAACTGATTTTTACAACTGAACTGTACACGATTAGAGAATGCAAGAGAAGTAAACAATTGAACATTTTGATAGTTTTAGAGAGAGGATAGTTTTTTGTGCTGCTTAGGGGAGTAACTGATGTGGAACTTCCTGTTGCCGGTTTTCGTCATCTGTTTGTGAAAACCATAGTGTGTTGGTGTTTATATAAATAATTTTTATTGAATAATTAGTGATGTCTACCGAATATTTTGTGAATTTGTGTGAAGTGTATGTTGTTGTGTTTTGGAGAAGGTGAAAAGAGCATCCAACGTTAGGATGTGGCATAGGACTTATTGCAAACTTTGTTTTATTGCTATGTCTTCCAGGTTTTATAGGTTCCTTGCGAGATTTTCTGGTGAGTTGCAACATGTTTCATATTCTTCTAATGTAGAATATTTTGTCAGTAATTGTATAGAAATGGTTTATTGTAGACAACAACCGGGTATTTTTTTAAACAATATGATAATTGTAGCCTACATCTCTCAGTAAATGTAGAAAATTCTTATTTAAATTGAACTTATTATTCTTTCATAAAAAGATCATTTATTATTTTAAATATGTTATGTTGTTCTAATAATAAATAACCCAAGTTGACTACATTCTGAGGTTTTTTCAGGAATCATATGCACATTTTTTGCTGAAAATAATTTGATGTATTCTAATTAAACAGTACTATCCTCCTAATTAAACTTGCCCTGTAATTTCTAGCAATATAATATTGTTCATTTTATTTCATAAACTATTCTAACCTAACTAATTATATAACCGTAGTTTTAAGTTTCATCCAAGAAGTTAGTTGCAGCTTTATTACATTTATTGAAAATTAGTGACCTAATAATGTAGTGGGTTCTTTTTATATTTGAAACTGATAAACTTTCAATAAATTTTAATGTAGACCTAGATAACAATTAGGCCTATATTAAAATTTACTTGTCATCATTCTAAACTTTTAATTGTTTTAAATTAGTTCTTTTTTTTAACTATACAAGGCGTAGCTTAAGTTTGTAAATTGTTTAAGTATGAAATCGATAAAACATAATGACTTGATAGTTGCTCAATTTTATGTATACCGTTTTTATGTTAACATTTTGGTTAAGTTATATGTTTTGTAATTGTTAGACCAGAATTTTCATTATTCTGTTTACGTCAGAAAATATTTAGTTAGTACAATGACATGCCAAATTAAATTAATTAGCTTTAAAATTAGATAATGGTTTCTTTGCAAATATTTTACGGAGACGAATTTTTTTTCCAACATTTCATTAAATTAAAAATAAAATCACTAACAATAGTTATTTTTATAAAGAAATAAAATAATTTACTTGAGTAGGCCCCACTTAATTTTCGTGCAAAAGATCTTCAAAATTGTTTTTTAAACAGATACTCTTTTTTGTATAGCCTAGTAAAAATTGTGTAAGTTAATCTGAAATAGCGTAAGGCCTACTTTTATACTATATTTAATAATTATTTTAATAAACCCACTGTAAACAAAAATCGTGAACAATTTACTAGACCTACTAATCAACCAAGGTGAATTAAACATTTCACATTTTTTTAAAACAGAATGTAGAAATATGAGGAAGAATATAAACATTGTTACTAAAACTAGGCTTAAATCTTTTTCTTATCACATTGAGTTTATTATAAAAACTGCCAAGGTGAGTTACTTCCAAATTTTATTTGTTGCTTGAGTCATTGATTTTCACTTTCCAATATTTAATCAAAATCGGTAGAGTTGAGTTTGAAAAAAAGTTTTGGACTTCTATTTCCGGAATCAGCGTTGTTACACATAGAAATTGGCTCTTAATAATTGATCAAATGTAACAATTAAAAATCCAATCTAATATTCCTTAAGTGTAGACATATTAAACTAACCCATTGTAATAAGAAACCATTAATATAAACCATTGTAATTAATAACCATTAGACATAAACAAATTAAAAAAAAAATTGAGTTTGGCTAACTTGATTCGAGTAATAAGAAAAACCCGAATGTCTGTTTAAAAAACTATAGGCTATCTTTCTTTAGTCTAATAACTCCCTTATTTAATTAAATTTCAGCTTATAAATAGTAGACGCATACTTTCTTTTATATTACGGGAGGTACTGTTTATAATTTTAGCTACAGTGTGTTCAACGGTATCGTAATCTAGCTGTTTTACCACATACTGATAAATTGAAACTAAAGGGTAACGATTACTAAAACTATTAAATAACAATTTTATTTCATAAAATAAAACTGGAACACAAGATCTCACAAAAATTACGTTTACTTTAATCAAACGCGTTTCGACGACAAAGTCGCTATCCTCAGTGATACATGGGCTACAATATCTAAACAATAGATATTGTAGCTCATGTATCACTGAGGATGGCGACTTTGTCGTTGAAACGCCTTTTATTAAATAAACGTAATTTTTGTGAGATCTTGTGTTCCAGTTTTATTCTATCTAATATTATCTCACTAGTAAAGCTCAATATTTATTTATAATTGTATTTCACCGTACAAAATAAAATAGGGTTAAGTTTAACAAGTTTAAGTACAATTTTGCTTACAATTTGTTGATAAATATATTGTATAATTTTAAAAATCTAAATAAGTGGGTTTAAAAACTTTAAACAGTTTCAAAATGGCGCATTGACACAAACTCCAGTTTAAGATTATTTTCTTCCAGCTCCATTGCACACGTGGCCAAATTAGATTTATGGAGTAGGCCCAGAGATTCCTTCACAGAAGTGTAATGTGTTGTAAGCGATACTTTTAGCTGCTGAATCCAAATCAAGAGTCTAGATTATAGTCAGATCCAGGTAGTTGTTTAGAATACAGTAATTGATTAAAAATCGGTGAATTATGAGTCATTGGGGGGTGTATTTTTATAGGTTGTTTCATTTCTTTGGATTCAAACAGACTATTTTAGAGACTGAGGTTAAATTAATTTGTATTTCTACAACATATTTATTACAACATGTCGACGTTTCAACGTAAGGTCATCCTCAGTTGTTACGAACTTTACTAAATGTAGCCTATTTTGTTTTTTGTCATTATTTAGCGCACTGTGAGGAACGTGATAACGACTCTGTAGAAACAAAGATATTTTTGAAGCAAGATAGAATTTCTTCTACGTATTTTAGAGATAAATCGAATTCTGAATTTTATTATCAGCGACTCGAAAGTATAAAATAAAAATGGGCTTGTATAATAAAATAATATATAAACATCTAATTCGTAAAACTATGTGTTTGAAACTAATAGTCTGGATTTACTTTTATTCTGTTACCGTCTACAAGAGTACCAAAATAGTTTTTCCTTTAGTCCAAAAGAGAAATTCGTTGAAATCATTTGTGCGTGCCTATGTACGCCCTCAAGTTTTCTATACATACCACTACTGGTACCAATTAATTCATGAAGGGTGTAACGTGTAAATAAGTAAATGCGATTAAATATACCTTATATTGTAGAGTATAAACGTTTACGTAAAAATACATTTAAATTAAGTTTTCAATTTCGTTTAAAATAAATATTGCATTGCGTATTATTTTAACAACATTATTTTATCAAGATAGAATCATTAGAACGAATCTAGACGTGTGTATTACTTAATTAACTGTTTAGACTAAACTACTGTATTGTAATTAGACTATTTCCTCCCAAACATATACACAATCGTGTTTAAGAGCTCACGTATTACTTGAGTGAATTTTTTAAATATGACTTAGAAAAGTGAAAAAGCTACAATACGAGTTTTACCCTAAATACGGCAAGCCTGAAACATCTAACATATGTTTTGTAAAATATACTTCGTCTTGAAAATATCTAATTTTTAGTAAATCTGTGAAATTTATATAAATTTTAAAATACGATCGATTTACCAAATTCCTCGTAAAGTTGTTGTTATTTTTAACTTAACTCAGGATACTGTAAATTGTAATCCAAAATCTCTTTTAAAATCCTTTTTCTCAATATCTTGTATTGTTCTTATTCTCAAAAACGTTTTCACTCAATATTTCGAGTCCTACCTCAAGAATTGAAGTGAAAATATATTGATAGCTTATTTATAATTAGGAGAACTCTTTATCGTGGTCTAATTACAGTATAATTAACTTAATTAAGGTCTATTGTGGACGCCCGACTGTACAATTAAGATTTAGAAAGTCGCATTTTTTAGTTGTTGGATTTGCATAGCAAAATGCTAGCATATTGTGTTCCGCTTTGCACAATTTGTATGCTTTATATTTGGAAAAGGTGTTTGTTGATATAGGGTATGACTCTTGTTATCGGTTTTTAATCATATTTCCTCTTCATTTGTGTATTAAGATTGCAAATTTGTGAATTTTAAAGCTGCTCTACAATTTTGACATCAACTTTTGTAAAAGTGTTTAGATTGGGGGGGGGGGGTTTCTACACCTTTCACAGTAAAATCGGATTAAAAAAACTAAAATGTTCGTTTTCTGCCTGTCGATTTTAATGAGATGCTGAATAAATATGCTAAACCTTTTTTTTTAATATAGGCTAACCTCAAATTCTTGAATAATTCTTCTAAATTGTTATCTAATTATCTTATTGGCGTAAGTAGATGTAAGTAAAAACAAACATTAAAATCAGTTCAACCCTCAAGTTGATATTGTGATCTTTGTACCATTAGAAATACATCTAACTTGCATAAAACATTAGTTTTTTCATAATTTTATTTAAAAACACACCCAGATCAGCAATCTTAAATTGCTAAATAGAATAACGGCACCTCAGTTTATGGTTATCACTAAATGTACGATAAGCTTTTGGATAATAAATTCATCAGGTGTTGTTTCTCGCATAACGAAAATAACAAATGTTTCATGAACATATTTGTAAGAAGCGATATCATTATCCCTCCCGTCTATCTCTGTATCTTTCATACGTGCAAATTATAATTGTGATAAACAAACAATAATTACATTTGCGTGTTTGCAGTGGCATCATACTCCCCTCCCCCACTTCTGTTCATAGTCAGACGTGAGTCTGAAATGGCCTGTTTATTTCCTTATTTGTAATTTATTATAGTTTCTTTGTTTTCAATAACGAAAACTTAAGCAATGACAGTATAAACCTCTGTTTCTATTAAATAAGTTTTAATTTTATTCCTAATGTTTAATAAAATGGTCAAGTTAGTGCTCAAACCACGCGACTTAGGATTCGTCGGCAATATAGGGACCCAGTTATTTATATAAAGTCAAAGTCTATCGCCAACATATTTCCTCGTCAAATAAACATACATATTCGTAATCAGAATAACTTCTACTTTTATTTGATACCCCATACATTATATGTCCCTTGACTACTCCAAAATCTTTTTTTTTTGTACTGCTTTATTGTTCCTATAGTCTATGTGTGAAGAAGAATATAAAATCTTGGTAATTTATAGCAGAGCTGCCTCACTTCAAAATCAATTTTTATGGGTTTTATTCGTCAAATAAATATTGGAAAAATATTTTACTATCGAAAAAAAGTGTCGGAAAGATGATTACATAATACAATAATACAATTACACAAGTAGTTTTTTCGTGAAAAAATTAACTCTGTGTTATCTTTCATACTCATGACATTCACTTCAATAAACGTACGGAAGGTTTGGCCAGGTGGTTATATATATATATATATATATATATATATATATATATAGCAACCTGGCCAAACCTTTCGTGACATATAATATACAGCCCTACATTTGCGTACACTGAAGCACATACGCAGACAATTGAACGTCAATGGAGGGAGGTGCGAGGAAATGTGCCGCGATATGGAAATTCAAAACAACATTTCCATGGCCATATAGCCGAATTTATGTTTAAGAGAAAGTACAATGAGTATAATACTCGTTTTCATCATTTATGGCGAATTACGAGTGAAATACATTTAAATTCAATAAATTCCTCTTCTACTGAATTTGCAGCATAATTTGACTCTGATTAAGATTTTCTTGTGTAATTATATTATGTAATAATCTTTCCGACACTTTTTTTCGATAATAAAATATTTTTCCAACATTTATTTGACGAATAAAACCCATAAAAATCGATTTTGAAGTGAGGCAGCTCTGCTATATAATTACCATCGTCTTTTTTGTGTAGACTGGTTAGACCTACAGACAGACGGATATGTGCGTGAAATTGTAAGTGTCCAAGGTTTTATATAAAGTTATTTATATAAAGTCAAAGTCTTTTAAGCGCCCTAGCGCCAACATATTTCCTCGTCAAATAAACATACATATTCGTAATCAGAATAACTTCTAGTTTGATACCAACACATATTTCCAAAAATAACATTTTCCAGTTCGTTAGTTTGTGTCCCTTAACTACTCCAAAATCTTCTTTTTTTTTGGGTACTGCTTTATTGTTCCTATATGTTGGACGAAGAATATAAATGCATTGTCTTTTTTTTGTGTAGACTGGTTAGACCTACACCTCAGGTTTTTGGCGAACCCGAGATAACCTAGCTGTATCTACATATTTTTCATGTAGTCTTGAGTTCATATCTAACCGCCTCTCTTGACTAACTCTTGTTTTCTTCCGAACCTCTGACGCTATTTGAGTATTATAGTGTTAAAGGGTCTTTTCTTTTCTTTCTTTTTTTTTATGGCAAAAAAATGTTTGGGATAGTTTACATTTTTGCTTGCCTTTTTCGATTTATAAATTGTTGCACTTTTCCCTTTTAACTTATCTTTCTAGGCTTTGTAACATATGGAACGAAGGAGCACAAATTGAATTTCTCGGTATCAGTATTGTTTTAATAGTTATACGAAATACCTTTTAAATATTGAATAAAATACGTGTTGCATGTTTAATCTTTAAAATAGTTGAACTGCGAGTAGGCCAATCTTTTTTCTAGATTTGAATGTTTTAAATTATTGACGTTCATTCTTTTCGAAAATTATATAAGTTTTGCGATATGACATCAGAAATTTGTTTCTTAATTCCTTTGCTTTTGAACTTAATCCCATGCTCTATTTAGTTATAAAGTTTGTAACTGCCGTTATTATTTGAGTTGGGCAGTGAAACGTTACTAATTGTACATCAATAAAAAAAGTATTGTTTTACTTGTCGACTTCATAATATTTTTCATAAGATTTTGAAAAGAACAAGAATTGGTCAAGGGCTTTTAGTAAAGATAAATGAGAGAGATCAAACTCAAGACTACATGAAAAAAAACTGTAGATCCAGCTAGGGTCCCTCGGAATTGCCAAGTGCGTACTAAAGTGAACCTCTAAAGGTGACGTTTAAAAAAGTGATTTTTGTTTAACAACCTGTGTAAAACAGCGTTTTCGTTTTATTATTTAACAATTTGGGTGTGTTTCCTATAAAAACACACAAAATATAATTGTTAAAATTCAATTTTAAATAATTGTAAAATGACGCTTAAAAAGAAAATATTAAATTTTTCAATCTTTTGAAGGTTCTAGCTCCTAAACGTTCGGTTTACGAAAATTATATCAAGAATAAAAAAAGTTTTAAAATGTTTTGTAAAACCCGAAAACACCATAAAATTGAGGAGTCCCGTAAGAAATTATAAAATTGTCCCCCATATTTGAAAATGGCGGACGAATTTTAAAATTCCAATTTAATACTTTTAAATGTCACTAAAAAGTAAGTGAAGTCCCATATTCAAAGTGTTCTGTAAATATTGTACAGTAGTATCACGGCCCGATTAAAATGGACACATGGTCGCGCCTATAGTTAATAGAAGTAAGCTTAGATTTTAATCAGTTTTGCTACTAATCGGTAGGTAATATTTCAAAATTAATTTTTATAGTTTTACGGAGTTGTTCAGGACTTGTTTTACTAGTACAAAATAATATAAAAGTCTATATACGTCCAAAATTGATTCTTTCATCTACCATTTTGTTTTTAAAAAAATATGACTGGAAATGATAAAATATCGATTTCATATTTGATACACGCATTACGTTTTTCGTTAATCCGGACAAAATATTTAGCGTGTCTTAACTCAAGATTTATTCTATGTTTACATTTAGAATCAGTTCCCGATAATATAATACAATTTTGAATCACCTTATATAAAAAAGTTTAGTTACGATTATTTTCCTTACAGATTTTTAAAAACATCAACAAAAATATGATCACAATAATTTATTCTAATTAACGATGGTAGAACATAGTAAACTCTTTAAAAATAACAGTCTGACTTTAGGTGAAAAGCGAATAATAAAAAAAACTTAGTCGCATCCAATATCTAACCGTCCTTTGCAGGAGCCGTACCGACAAACTGGTCGACTTGGAAGGGGTGATATTTGTTTTCCCCCCCCTTCCTATTCGCACCCGACTTCGGCAACTCTTCCTTTGTCGGTTCAGTTAGCCTAAATTTGATCTCTCTCAAACTGAATCTTACCGCAATATTTTAAACGGAAATTGTCATTTCTGGGAAAAACATTTGAAATTATTTCTCGCTATTTTTACCCATAATTCGTTGGAAAAGTAGACATATTTAAATCATCTGATTTGTTCCGTTACTCGTTAGGGTATTTACATTTCTAACTAAATAATGTTTTATGTAAAAATAAATAATTATAATATACAAAAAAATATATATTAGGGAGTTCTTATTGAAAGATTTTCGTTGCTACTATTTTATCTAACGTTACACCAAAGATAACGACAAATTTAAATATTTTACACAGTTTAAAATAAATACCACCAATCTTCAATTGACCCCCCCCCCCGTTTTTAGTTGCTAAATATTTACGAGAATTTTCTAGATACAACCTTATTCCAAGTAATATTCATAAAAAATATACAGTAAACGTCAAAAGTTTCCATTGAAATGCCGGTACCAGTATAATTGCTAGAGAGTGTACATAGGCCTCCGGCTTACGGTACTATAATTGTGTAAACCTGTGTGACCTTGTGTGTATGTGTGTGTGTGTGTGTAGAGAGAGATAAGACTTTGTGTGACTCAGTACGGCGCTAACTACATGTACTTCATTCAATTATGTAAGTATCCACAGTAGGTCGCAGAAGGTTCACAGTAGATGGCAGTAGTGTCGCGGTCTTCGTAATTAATCAGGATTTATTATTGACCAATAGTTTATAAGTCAATTTTGTCTTATATTTTGTGGGCGTGGTTGCAAAAAAGTTCATGTCTGCTTTATTTTCAGATTTTCTTTCAAAAATTGTAATATTTAAAATTTGTGTGGACAATTTAACAAATAGATAAACTGTTTTTTTCAGAACGACTGGTAAATATTATTGGTTGGTTTAATTTCATGTAGTAAGAATTGAGATTCACCTAATACGTCATATAAAACTCTTTCTTCGCACCTTCCCCCCCCCCCAACCGTATTGACCAGAATCCGACCCCCAAAACAATTTCTATACTAAACTTGTTCTTTTTTTTGTCTTTTAATTGTTCATAATTTGACACAACGTGCTCGTACAAGCTATTTTTACTTGCAAACACGTATTAAGAATTGTTTCAAATATTTACTTTTTCTTTTTATATTTAAGGTTTTGACGTCCGATTGTCTCCTGTTTATAGGCAAAAACCTCTCGGTCATCATAACCTAAAAAAACAATAAGATGTAAAATAAAGACTAATAACGCTCGAATACTCTTATAGCGTCAGATTCCGAAAAGAACAAGAGTTGGTCAAGGGCTTTTAGTAAAGATAAATGAAAGAGATCAAACTCAAGACTACATGAAAAAAAACTGTAGATCAAGCTAGGGTCCCTCGGAATTGCCAAGTGCGTTACTAAAGTGAACCTCTAAAGGTGACGTTTAAAAAAGTGATTTTTGTTTAACAACCTGTGTGAAACAGCGTTTTCGTTTTATTATTTAACAATTTGGGTTTGTTTCCTATAAATTTAACTTAAATTTTAGTTTTTATCTATTCTTTCAAAATAAGCATAAAGCACAAAATACAAAACTTCGATATATTAAAATAGGACAGAACGACAGGATCAAATTTTCTGTAAAGGATCCTCGATGGCAAAATAACCCTTTCCTTCATAAAGACAGCACGAAAGCTATAGGTATAAAATAATAATAATAATGAACTATACACGTAGCTTTGGGTATTGATGAAAGCGATTTCAATAAAAAAGTTACCTCAACGACAAAATACCCCCCCCCCTCTCTAATGATTACGGACCTTGCAATGCCGAGGGTATCTAGCTGGATCTACACTTCATTTCATGTATAAATAGACAGGTTTCATCTGAGCTGTGGAGTTTGGTTGCGCAGTGGGTCTAGGCGTGGTGTAAGCAGCAGTGAGGTGGTGGGGGAAGCGGTCGCCTCAGTCTGTGTCGGGTGTTGGTACTAACAACGATGTCTGCAAGACCGCTGGATCGTGGACAGTAGTCGGCGCCGACGGTTTCCCCTACAATGCCTCAGTCCCCACGCGGCCTCGAACTACAAACTTGCGGCCTCCCTTCCACGCGCAGCTCACAGCTCAGATGAAACCTGTCCATTTATAGTCTGGTTATATTCCTCTCCTTCATCTTTCCTATCCAGTCTCTCTTGACCAACTCTTGTTTTTTTCCGACTTTGACACTGTTAGAGTATTCAAGGGTTAGGGTTCTCTATTTTAATTTTATTTTCTACTTTTTTTAAAAGGTGACGATGGCCGAATAAAATATCATTGATTACCCCCCCCCCCCCAATTAAAAGTCTCTTCAGGAGTAATAGGTCAAAAGGTAATCATGATTCGTCGTAGTTTGAGTATCTCAAAATTGTTCAAAGTGATTTTGATGAAATTATTTGACCCAAATTTTCAGTGCAAATTTGATAGAAACCAAAATGAATTCAATATTGATAAATGACTATCCGAATGGTTATTACGTTGTTTATGCACCATTTGTTCCGTGTGTGACTGGATATTTTGTAGGCTAGCGCCCTCTAGATCTTGCCGTCAGATTCCATCACTCTAACTCCACACTTTGGATTTCATTTTATTATACAATAAACAACTAACAATATTCAAGTGTTATGACCCTCCTAGGCTTCCAATGAATGTAGTCCTTTATTTAAGAGGATATATTTATGTAGGAACAGGAGTCGATGATGTCACAAACATGGCAGTCTAAAGTTTGTTTAGAAGGCACGCAGTGTCGTGATTCTGTCAAATTAGTTCAGAATTTCTTAATTTCCTTTGTTTTTGAATAATGATAATTATACTTTAAAACGAAGGAATCGCAAAAAAATTATCTTTGGATGGAAATTGTCTTTGCCGTGTTTCTTTTGGGAAGTTTCCAGTAGATGACTTTTGTCAAAATCTAGATAGATTTCTTGTTTAAATTTATACAAAGACAAGTTTTAAATTGTTAATTTTTTATAGAAAGCTACATAAGTTTAATATTGTTTTATTTTTAGTTGGTAGTTTATAAGCCTACACCTTTAACCTATGACTATATTTTATGTTAATTTTATCCTTAAAATTTTATGTAGGCCTGCTAATAAATTATTTTGGTAATTAATTAAACATTTTGATTATGTTTTATTTGTAAAGCGTGTCCCTGAAATACTGTTATACTAATTATTACTGATTGAATACTTATTACCTTTCGGGGGAGAAAATCGTCATTAGTAAACTTTCGGGTGTTGTAGTCAATTACCAAGAATTAAGATATCAGTTACAAGACACCCGGACGGACAGCCAGCCAACACCATTTTTTACGGCGCTTAAAAGTATTCTTAAAACTTGTCTACAGTTTCGAGGCCATCCAAGGTAAAATACCGACATGAGCGAAGCGAATAAGATAACATAGAAACTATGTCTAAGACAACAATAGCGTACTGAATAATTAGCGTGATTCAGTAGTCTATACTTGTGTAATGATTGGTTAGGTTAGGTGGGTAACAAGATGGCGACCAACAACTTGAAGTGAAATGACTCGAAGACAAGATAAACAGTAAACAGTGCGTTATCAGCTGACTGCTGACTTATCTTTAATAATTGAAAGCATAATTATTTAATACTGATAAAATGATTGTGTAACAAGCCGTATTGAGGTCTGTGCTCTTTGACCTCTAGAAGGGAGGTGTTCTCATCTTTGCCAAGCTCATTCTTTCTTAATATTTCAATTTATAAGTTACAATAGTTGTATTTTTAGACTCATGGTATTTCTCATGGTAAAGTTGAAAATTGAGATCACGTAAATGAGAATTGATCAAGATCCCTTGAACATATTTTTAGTGTTCTGTTCTATCAGTCCCTATTTCCGTCTAATTTTCTTTACAAATATAAATCTTGTAATAGCTTTGACAAGTTCATTAGCCAAAAAAAATTCGGTTGATTAATTTCAAAATTGTGACAGTTTTAAATAGTTATTTGATGGGGGGAGGGGTTTGTCTTTTCTATAACGATCTCCCGGTGAGACCTATACTAGCACGTACTCTTGGAATGAGAGAGATCACGTGAGGACGGAAAAGTTGTGGTGTTAACCCAACATTGTGGGCAGAGTTGGAAACATCGAATGGTAGCGAGTTCTGGTTGCGAATGATAGAATTACGATGACGGGAACTCGATAATATGTTTATCCCAATTGAATAACTGTCTAGCAGGCCTGGGATTATTATTTTTACTATCTTCCTTAAGTCCTACGATATCATAATATAATAGGGTAAATTTTCAAATATTGACTTAAAAATATGAAAAAGAAAATCTACAATAATCTCTCTAGTAGTTGGATTTTAGTCACGTAAGTTTGATTTTACTTTTCGTGTAACGTATTTGTACTCTCTGAGGGGCTAACCTGTTGTGAGTAGGGCTTTTTAATCCCGAGGGAGCATATCTGGATGTACACATTTTCATATAGTCTTCATTACAAATACAGTAGTAGGTTTATTCGTTCAAACGAGTTTCAACGACTTAAGGTGCCATCTTCAGTTATACTCGAGCTACATAACTAAACTATATCACTAGTTAGTTATTGTAACACGTGTATTACTGAAGACGGCAACTTTGTCGTTGAAACGCGTTGAATAAATTAACGTATTATTTGTGAAATTTTTTTTAAAAGTTTTATTCTATCGTTTAGTATTGGGTTAGATTTCTCTCTTTCATCTTTCATATCAGGTCTCTTTTGACCAACTATTGTTCTCTTGTGACCCTGACGCTATTAGAGTATTCGAGAGCTAGGAGTTTTTATTTTGTTCTTATCCTTCTTTTTCAATAAGGTGATGATTAAAAAGAAGGAAATAAAACAGTGCATTATTTGTTACTAAATAAAGATATTTATATGTTTTACTTGAATGCACAAATTTAGTATATTATATGTAATTATAACACTGATAGGCGCCTAAAATATTTATTTATAATAATATGATAGTTTTATCTCATTTACCTTCCACACAAGTCAGTTTACTTTTTAAAATTAGGGTTTTGAAAGTGTGTTGTAAATACCAACTATCTTAATAGTGAAAGGGAGGGAAGAAAATATAACAACTAGACATTAGAATTGTTTGCAAGAAAAGTTTCGAACTTCGGTAATCATAAATTTTTTTTCAGCCTGTTACCAACAACGGAATAATAAAAACAAATTCATGTTTCCTAAAATCAATTTATATTGAAAATTTTTAATAACAATTTCAGTTTTCTTTATCGAATGTTGTGTAACCATTGTAGGAAATTCTCTCCAGGAGAGAACATGAAACTAACTTGTGCATGTAGAGTAAATAGTGTTAATATGCTTGAGGGAATATTCAACGCTCACACGGTGATAAGTGCATTGTATTCTGTTGTTTAAGAACTGTTTTTATGCACAACATAACCTAACCCAACTGACAACATGTATCCATTAAAATAACTATGACTCATCCTCCTTGAGTATAGTATAGTATTTATTCAAGTGTATTCGGAATTTATTACATGTGTACATTCGTTGATTGTAACAGCATTTAAATGGTATAAACAGCCCAATACGATTGAAGTGTAAATTTCTCAAAATAGGTCTTGTTTTAGATAATTTGGTACTGGTTTCGAAAATCTATTATATATTCGTTTTTATTTTATGTGAGGGTGTATTATAAAAATTAATTGTAAATACTAGAGGACAATCACCTGTACGTCTTACAGGCCAAAGTATTGTGTTTTATTCAGTTTTTAAATCTGAATTACCTAACCTAACCTAAATTTATTTTTTAAATAAATAAGAAATATACATGTTAAAAAAAAGGAATTTCAACATCAAAATTTGAGGGAACAAAAATCTATAATAATTTTAGTCACATCTCTTGCACAAGAACGTTGGCCAAAACATGCTGTTGGTAAATTTCAAAATAGCGGACGTTTAAACCATTTTCTCACAGTATCTCATTTTATGCGACTTTAAAATCTGCATATATAATTAATTAATAATTTTATATATAATTAATTAATTTTATTGTATAAAGCATTCACAGATAATAAAGTTAATCAATTTTAACACCTAAATATCTTACTTAACCTAATTTTACATCAGATCATAAACACCTTTGTAGGCCTACCCTGTATGTTACAAATTTACATACTTACATTTATAGGACAACATAAGGTTCAGAGTTGACGGGTTGATAATATTATCTTATCTGTTATAGACATCTTCGATAAAATGGTCACGGTGAACTCGTGTCACATCAAAATTATATTTCCGTTTAAAACCGGAAGTCGATTTTTTTTTGCACGAAAACAGTCGGTATGCGTATCATTTATAAACTGGCAGAAGAATATCAACTCGAAATGTTTGTTCTTCAAACAGGACTTTATTCTCACGCTTGTATATATATATATATATATATATATATATATATATATATATATATATATATATAACATACATAAATGCCCGCCATATTTAATTTTATTTGATATGGGCGTGCTGTAGTCCTTTTTACGGAATTTTACGTTCGTGGCTTAATTTTTGTTAAAGTTCGTGTTACGTAAAGACGACAACGATAGACGGACAACATGTTGAAAACCTCTTTTTGGTTAAATGAGGGCATTAAACGTGAATCAGTCACAAAGCAGAGGTCTACACTTTTTGTTATTAACAAACTCACTCTACGCTTGGTCGTATTTTGTTGAGTGAAAGTAAACATTTTTGAACTTTTTCACGAAACTTAAATCTATTCTGACAATTGGTCAGTTTATTTTACGCCATTTTGAGTTTTACAATCTTAATATTTGTTAAAATCTAACGATAATGTTGACCTGTCAAAAGATAATATACAAGATATTTAATTAAAAACAAATATATTTGATAAAGTCATGACCTGTCACACGATCTGAGTATCGTATGACCTCGTTGACCTTCACATGTAAATAAATATATTTTCAGTGATAACAGACAAGACTACGCCTACTTAGGTTGTATGACACAATGTGCCGTAATTATTTCTAATCTGTGCAACTTTGTTATACAAGTTCTCACTGTCCCATTTGGGGTTTTTTTCCAGTGTGTACTGTATTTGAGATGATTTAATATTCACCAAGTTAAAGAAAACTCGCAGAATTCTACGTTTTTAAAATAAGATAACGTTTCAATGACTAAATCGTCATCTTCAGTTGTTACGTGTAGCTTACAAAATTTCTGTTTTTATTCATTTGGTGATTGAAGCTTTATACACCTTACTCGTTTCAAGGGAATTGTTTAAGGCTGTTTTATTTTGTAAAATATGGGACATTTAAACTCATTTACCCTCCCCCTCCCCCTTAGGAGTTGAATTATTTGCATTGTATCCATTTTAAAGATTCCATCACCACAAAATCGACTAGCTTTGAAGTCCAGAAATAGTATTTTTTTTATATAATAGGTTTGATTTTCTATAATTCTAGACGTGTTCTACTGGTATAAGTAAAGAAAACTCTTCATTTCCCTAATATTCGCCATTTTGTTTTCTAAAGAAACATTATAACTTGGGAAATAGATGGCGACATTACAAATTGAGAAGCCCTTAATATAAATGATAAAATTATGTTCAAATTTGGGAGTCATTATTTCCTTTTTATGTTACATTATACAAGCGTACCAAAAACAACGATTGTATTTGTTATATTTTCAATGGTGGTCGTTTAAAATATTTAACATTGAATATTTCAATTTTTAATTTTGTTTTCTGTAGTTTAAAAGATAACCAAGATATCTAATACTGTATTAATTAAATTTCTTGGTAAATGTTTAAAACCCCCAAAATTAGCCTAAAAACAAAACAATTTTGGATTGTGATATGATTCATTTATTTATAAGATTTAAAATAAAAAGATTCAGTGTAAAATTACCAGAATTCGAAATAGTTTATTTTTAGGCTAATCTTGGGTGTTTTAGACAATTAGCAAGAAATTAAATATTTAGTGTTTTGTTGATAACTCTGTTATCTTCTGACCGAGAGAAAAATTGTTTTGTTTATCGTTAAAAAAATTTATTATTTTGTCTCGAAATATTTGACGTTAAATATTTTAAACGGCCAACATTGAAAATATAAGAAATACAATTGTTGTTTTTGGTACACTTGTATAATGTAACATAAAAAGAAAAAATGACTCCCAAATTTGAACATAATATTATCATTTCTATGAAGGGCTTCTCAATTTGTAGTGTGTGATTATCCAATTATAAAACACCATTTCCTACAAACATGGGGGGGGGGGGCGTGAACGCAAAACTGGTGTGACTCCTTTCTAATTTCTGACATAATTGTTCTAAAACTTTCAAAATAAACATTTAGTCTCTGGTTTTATTTTGACTGTTTTAAGTTTTGGTTTATTTTGTATTTTTGTCCAAATAAAAAATTTAAAAAAGTTTACTAGTCAATCGCTTACAGAATTCTAGAAAGTAAATTTCGAAAAAGAAAGTTTTAAACATTTTAATTGCCGTTGTGAATGATTTTCTGTAAATGAAATTAAATATGTTGAAAATTCATTCAATCGTATAATTAGGCCACTTCTTGAGTCAAATTCGGTTCTGATCGGACCATTATTTCTTTACAAAAAGTGACTCAGCAAACAAAATTGTATTCATATTCATACAATGTGCTGCACACACACATAAATGGAGTGATTTATGACGAAAATTGGATACAAATTTTGTTCAGTAGCAATAAGCAATAATTTGAAAATAAATGTTTTAACTAAATGATAAAAATAGAAAATCACAAACCAAAAATGAAACAAATGATGTATAAACAAAACAAGTAATTTTGTATTCCTAGTTTTTAGCATTAATGATTATATCTTAAACACTTTAAAACTTGTTCACTAACTAAATTGGCGTTAATTAACATATGGCTTACGTTGTACCACGTGGTATAAAACAATATGATGTAACCTGACTTAAAGCCCACACACGCACGGGCTCTGGCGGTTCCAACTTGAGTCAGATATCTTTTATAAAAGTTTACAACAGTGTTTCTAGGTTACCATGGAGACGAAAACAGGTCACACGTTGCGCACAGATTACGCAATCTTGATTCATACATTATAGCCTCCGTTAATTTAATCTGTGTGGTGCAACTTATCTGCAATACATCTAATTAATATAGCCTACTTAGTGTTTTCCTGTTTTTAATGTCAAATGCAGTTTTGTTGTTTTCACACGTGGGTTTAACAATTTGTGTGCGTCTTAGCGTTAAGATATAATTAATTGTTTTTAGGTTATGGAACACGTTGGCAGCCATATTTCATGCGGGGGAAATTGCTATTTATCCACAATTTTTCTCAAAACTCAAAATCTGTGTAATTCTTGTACTAATCTGGGACATTAAATGTTTTCAATTACATATAATATTCTAAATATATATATATATATCCGATAGGAAACGAGCTTTGATTGATGTTTTTGTGTACTCATATTTGTCGCACTCGATCTTCGTATTGATATATAAGTTTTCGCTATTCTGCATAAATAGCCTATGAGCTATTAGGCCTAGTGACTCATTAGCACCTAAATAAGAGGATACTGTCAAGAGATATGGTTTCAATTCCGCCAATTTGAATTTTTTTAAACCATTTTCTCAATAGAAATTCATTGTATATTTGGATACAAATAAATGCTAAATTAAATAAAATTTCGACTAGTAGGCCTGGTTGTTTAAAATTTTTAGGTTATGTTATTGCTAGGCATTATTAGATGTTGTAATACCTGTATGAAAAAAAAAATGTCCTAGAAATATAATTTTTGTTTAACTTTAAATATTGGCTTCCATTTTGTTTTAACATTAACTGATTTTTCTGTTTAACAAAATTTAGTTAAATTATAAATACTACGCAACAAATGGAACAAAATTGGACCAGAATTACAACCACAATAACTACACATAGTTTAATTTATAATTTGTATTAAAAACCTTCTAAAATTGAAAGAATAATTTACGAATTTCTTCTTTATCGAATAATAAATACAAATTTCAATTTTCCCCAGAGAAAATATAATTCTGAAGCTTGTACAAAATAAGCGTATCCAACGAAACCTTTCAGGATGGGTTTCGGGTTATCTGAATGACCAAATTTCAGCTTTGTAGCAATTTTTAACATGTAAATCCTAGATACAATCTTGTTGAGCACTGTGGTGAAATTCACAATAATAGTTCGAATTTGCCCCTAACCACAATCATTAGAAACTTTAAAATAAAACACAATTATCTGATTAATTGTTCTTTAAAGGCATTTAGGGGAAATAATAAATAAAGAACAATTAATCAGATAATTGTGTTTTATTTTAAAGTTTCTAATGATTGTGGTTAGGGGCAAATTCGAATCATTATTAAGTTATGTAAATCCTAAATTCCTTAAAAATGGTGACAGTTCATAGCTTGCATGTCGAACTTTTCACATACAGAGATTTCAGTAATTATAATTTAGCTTAGAACAAGCGTTTAAATCAGGAATTTTAATGGTGGGACAAGAACGAAGTTTTATGGAAAATTGTATTTCAAAAGAAAATATTTCGCCTCACGATTATATTTTTCTTTGCGTTTCAAGTACTAAACTATTCTAACCCAGGAATAATAAAAGTTTTGCAAACGTTCAAAAAGCGTCTCTTTTTTTACAGTAATTAAAACAAAATCTCATTTTAAAACAACATTATTTATAAACGTACTTTAATTGCAAATTGTCCGCATTACAATACAATTGTCATTATTATCTGTAGATTTATTTTAACGAGTGTTTGCATTATAGTATTGCTAACATTGTTTGTCCTCTGTAAGATGTGGCTATGTAATTCTAATTGGCGTTGAAAGTTGATTATCATCTGAGACGATCTTATTCCCTACAATGGTAAGGGTTAATCCTTCTAGCATTGTTTGCACACGAGTAAACAACAAGTTAGTGTCGGCTATGCTTTGTTTCATTCGCACGTTTGTTTCCTTTGTTTTTATTTGCAAAGGAAAATTTTGTTAGAACATGAATTTGCATTCGAACTTAGACTTTTGAAATTGTTCCATGTAATATATATATATATATATATACAGGGTGTTACAAAAAGGTTGGGCTGGCTATGCATTTTCATATTCTATGTGTGATTTTAAGCTGAAAATACAGAATACATTTTTTTTTTCAATTTCCACTTTGTTTAGCAGTTAGACGCCATTTTGTTTTTTTACAAAACCTCACTGTAATTCTGGAAATAGATAAGATATCGAGTTGAAATTTGGAATAAGCATTTTAAATGTTACGATTAACAAGTGTACAAAGCACAAAGAATTTATTTTTATAATTTTCAAAATGACGGCCGTTACAAATTTTTAAAGTGGAATACCTTGAAAACCGTTAACTTTACAAAAAATGTACAAGAGACAATATATTTTTATTTTTTAACAACAGACACAATGCTTTTTTGTAGTTTCAGTAGGTCAAAGGATAACCGAGTTATCGACAAAAAATATTTTGTTTCTTGTACATTTTTTGTAAAATTAACGGTTTTGAAGATATTCCACGTTAAAAATTATGAAAATAAATTCTTTGTATTTGGTACACTTGAAAATCGAAACATACAAAATGCTTATTCCAAATTTGAACTCGATAACTTATCTATTTCCAGAGTTACAGTGAGTTTTTGTAAAAAAAACAAAATGGCGTATAGCTGCTAAACAAAGTGGAAATTGAAAAAATAGTATTTTTCATTTTGAGCTTAGAATCACACATAGAATATGAAAATGCATAGCCAGCCTAACCTTTTTGTAACACCCTGTAATTTAGGGGATTGGAGTGTTTTAACACTTGGTTAAAAACCTGTGTGTGTGGGCACTAATCTTACCGAAAAATAAATCGCGTATAATTTCATTTACACCAAATACAATTTTCCACAAAAATCTGAAAACAGAAGTTTTCTCTTTCTTTAAAAATCCTATAACAATACGAAATATTGACTCGAGTATAATTTGGGAGTAAATTAATCGTAGCCAAAAGTTGTTTCGCGCAAATCTCCCTCCCAAGTTAATCCAGGTGAGTATGTTCAAACAGAAAGGGGGGAGACTTTTCACTTGAAAGGGTCCTTATATTAAAGAGGCATTGTTCCTTGACATCTGTAGAAACCATTCACACGATAGTTAAACAAACAAATTAACAATGGTCTCTCAAAGCCAATTGTCAAAGCCGTCTTGATTCAACAGAATTTGGATCACAAGTAGTCTAGTAGGCTTAATGCAAATTATAGCTTTTAAGACGTCAGGTTTTTAACATGGAAATTATACATCTGTCTTCTTGTCTTCCGATTGAAGATGTATGCATGCGGGTGACCGCAGTTAAGTGAAAACATTGGGTGGTTTGCTTTTTTGGTTTTGCTTAATTTTAGGTTAGGTGATTGAAACAACTGTTTTCTAACGTTGGTTAAGTTTCTTTTTAATCACACAAATACTTTACGACGTTTCAATAACTAAGTCATCATCATCTTAAAACCAATATGCATAGTTCTTTTTAAGTTGGTTAAATTAGTTTATACTGTAGTAGTGTAAAGAAGAGTTTTGTCCACTTCATTAACAGCAGTTTGAACAATTTTTATTTGGTGCCACATTTAGTAAAGAACGCTTACCTATAGAGAAAAATTGCTAAAGTTCTTTCAAATCGTGTTTAGGTAAATTTTATTTTGGTAAACGAACACTTCCAATTACGTAAAACTGAGTCTACTTACAAATATTTATAGAATCTGTGACAAATTGGTGATTTGGGAAGCTACAATTGCTAGCGAACTCTGGTTGAGAATGCTAAAACGGTGACAGGAAATTTTAAATGTTGACCCAACATAGTGAGGGCAGTTGGGAAGTTACAATTATTAGCGAACTCTAGTTACGATTGCTAAAACAACGGCGACGGGAAATATGACTTGCTAATTACACAACATCCGATTGAAAAGCCGTTCATCAAGCCGTTACGCCTAGGAGTTTAGATGTTTGTTTACTCCAAATTGGTAGGATCAGTGGTTTCATGTGTCGGCGTTTCCACGAGGAATTTTGCAATAGTTAAAATTTCTTAGTAGATTCAAGTTAATTTAGTAATTAGTAAAGTTAAATGCTGACAAAATAGTAAAGGAAAGAAAGGCGACGTCAGAGGACAAAAATTGGAAAGTGATAAGATAAGGAATAAATAGATGAGAAGTTGTAGATAAACGCAGAGTTTATTGTAATCACAACCTTCAGAATGCCTAAAAGTGACAAAACCTACGTTCAAATTAAATAAAACGTCAACAATTCCTTGTATTATCACTTCTATTTCGTACAAACCACGAAACCGGTTTTTCTCGACAAATACGAAAGAGCAAAAATTGCATACAACTGCAAACATTCTTTAATCGGATTCCTTTTGTAATCCACTCTACAATGTTGGCAGCACTGGCTAGACTTAAGTTTTAGCAATAATTGGCGTTAAATATTGACGTTGAGGTATGTTATTTGGGGTTGAACTTCGGCTTTCCAAGGTTGGTAGGCCGGTGTGAAATCAGTCGCTGTATAATTTGATATCATAAAGTTGAACTAATAATTACTGTTTTAATAGACATTATACAGTCGCTGTTTAACTGTTTACTGTTTGGAAATAAATCAATATGAAATAGCCTTAGGCTTTGCCGACTCGTCGGTTTTAATGGCTGTTTGTTCTAAAGTAGTAAATTTAGTCTCGTCTAACCTAAATATTGGTTAAGCTAATCGATAATTGAGTTTAGTATTGTTTGAAGTTACAAGATAGATAACGGATTGTTAGGTTAGTTTTTTGGAAATGTTTGTATCTATCAAAATTTGATTACCTTTAATTTTTTTAACAGAATTGGTAACAAAATAAGCTTAAATCTACACTTTTTAGTTGGTCGTTATTTAGTTTTCTGTTTAAATATCAAATAGAACGTATTTTGATTTCCAATCGAAAATGTCGACATTGTGTTTCAGTGATGCTGTAGTTTACAAAACCTAGGCACTAATTTGGAAAAGATCCGGAGTGATATTAAAAATTTGGAAGTTCGTTGTGGGAGAGGTTGTCTTTATTTTAATGATTAGATTTTGGACAAAATAGCATAAAGTTTGGAAGGGTAAATCCAATTTTAAAGAAAATCTTAAAATTTATGCAGTTTGAACAGCTTAAGTCTAATTTCTCACAGTTTTGTGCTGATCTTTAATTAAACCCACGCATATTTAACCAAACTTTTTTTTTCGGAGTTTAGTGTACCTAATGTTTTTTTTTTTTTTTTTTTTTTTTTTTTTTTTTTTTTTTTTTTTTTTTTTTTTTTTTTACAAATAAAACATATTATTTAAATCAACACTTTTATTTGTTTGCCTTTAACCAATTCAGACGAAATTGAATTTATTTTTCTCTTGGAGCTAAATTTGAATCAATTGATTATTTTGATATAATTTTAAAACCACAAATAAGCAAATTAAATGAGATATTTTTTACTTTTTATTACTTCTTATCTATTTCTATATTTAAAATATCGTAGAAGTGAAGAACGTACATTTACCTAAATATTCTTTACTCTGTATGTCAACATGATTTCACTGCACAAGGAAAACTACAAATCCTTGTGTAGGCTATTAATACGCTTTAATATCCTGTTACATCCTCCTTGAAAGAACATAATACTAATTCTCCTTGTAGTACTTAAATTCAACCGCCCACAGCGATGCCTTCATAATAATTAAAGCAATAGAATGCGTTTGTCTCTTACATTTATAACATCGAATGATACCAACTTTAAAAATTAAAATATGATAACTAGAAAACGAACTGAATGTGACAGGTCAGGTATAATGTGTTGTCACAGCGGTCAACCCGTACAATTGAAAAAATAAAAGTAGGTCTGCATTATCGTAATCAGTAATTGTATAATTAAAATAAGTTATGAATGTAGGATAGTAAATATATATCGGAAAATATATGTTAGTCTGCTATAGGTAGTAGTTTAGTACTTGTGTATTTCGTATGCGCTAAAACTATCATTAAAAGTTAGGTTATGCTAAATTTGTTTATAGCCTCAGTCTTATAGCATTTCTCAACTGCTAGTTAGTTAATAAGAGTAAGAAATCATACGACATAAACATATAACCTAACCCAACATAACATAGTAAAACCCAACTACTAGTAAGTAAAAATATCATCTAACATAATCTACCCCAGCATAACAGTATGCAAATATATCTTACTATCCAACATAATCTAACCCACCATAATCTAGTTAAACCTACCCTAACTAATAATAAATTCAAGTAAAAATATCATAGGTTCTAACATAACACAGCATAACTTAGTCAATACTAATAGTAAATGTAGGTAAAAAGATCATACGAGCTACCCAACATAACCTAGTAAATTCTAACCTAACTATGTAATAGTAAACGTAAGGGAAAATGTCATAACTAATATAACCTAACCTAAAATAACATAGTAAAACCTAAAGTAGTTAATAGTACACGTAAGTAAAAAGATCATACGAGCTACCCAACATAACCTAGTAAATTCCAACCTAACTAATAGTAAACGTAAGGGAAAATGTCATAACTAATATAACCTAACCTAAAATAACCTAGTAAAACCAACTAATAGTAAATGTAAGTAAAAAGATCATACGAGCTACCCAACATAACCTAGTAAATTCTAACCTAACTAATATAAACGTAAGGGAAAATGTCATAACTAATATAACCTAACCTAAAATAACATAGTAAAACCTAACGTAACTAATAGTAAATGTAAGTAAAAAGATCATACGAGCTACCCAACATAACCTAGTAAATTCCAACCTAACTAATAGTAAACGTAAGGGAAATGTCATAACTAATATAACCTAACCTAAAATAACATAGTAAAACCTAACGTAACTAATAGTAAATGTAAGTAAAAAGATCATACGAGTTAACCTAACATATTAAAGCAAAACGTAACCTAATAGTAAATAAATAAATCACTAGAACACTGTGGTGATTGTATATGAACAAGGAAAAAACCCCAAACCACAAAATAACACAACTATACAAAACTGTATAATGCGTTTATATTACCTTATGTACATTTCGATAGCTCTGCATACACGTAGAAGTGTACTTCTGAAGATGATAGCAGAGCTATCGAAATGTACATAAGGTGATATAAACGCATTATACAGTTTTGTGTAGTTGTGTTATTTTGTGGTTTGGGGTTTTTTCCTTGCTAATAGTAAATAAGTAAAAATATTTTACTCCCGAACCTAACATAGTAAAACCTAACCAACAAGTAGTAAAAGTAAAAATATCATAGGAGCTAACATAACCTGACCCAGTATTATCTAACCCAACAAGGTCTAAAACGTTAACATGAGTGCAAAATTAACGTTATGTCGTTAAACAAGCTTTTTTGTAACTCGATTTTACAATAGAAAATTGTAGGTATAATATTATACAGATTTTAATCTGCTCGTAGAACAGTAAAAGTATTTTACTGTGAATCTTATTAGTACCAACAGTTAAAACAGGTGATGGGCACCATCATGGTACTTACCGAGCCCATCGTACGATGTACAAAGTGGTACCATTACATGTAGAATTGAAATCATAAAATTTGTCACTAATTTAACTTATTATAAATTGAACAAGCTTGATATGAACAAAATACTGTTTAAAAAGACCACCATTTTGAAATTTTCATTTTGATTTTTCTTAATTTCAGTATGGTTCTATACAAGTAGGCCCTACACTATAGTTTTCTATACTTAATTTTTGTGTCCGCCATTGCGCTTGGTACGGTCAACGGTGAAGGTCAAACGGCACATCGAAAATTACTTTTTCGGTTTCATGAGACCATAAAATGCTAAGGTCAATTTTTTGCGACATCAAATTTATCCTATACTTCGTATACTGGATATGTAAAACTACTCCATATTAAACGAATTAACTAAACTATACTAAGAACATAACCTAAAAATCTGATAAAATATATGTCACAAGGAAATCCTATATGTAAATCAGTTATATTTTTAAATAGCTAATAAAACATCAATTGCTCACAAAAGATATTAGTTTAAACGACAATCTAAGCTTCACGTAGAGCTATCACAGGTTCCCAGTACTGTATCGCTTGTAATGTGCTTATATGGTAAAACCAGTGCGCCACTGTCGATTGTTAAATAACTCTATATATGAACAATCTACTCGTCGGTCATTCGCTTTGTCCAGACAAATGATGTTTGAAATCCGAGTACGAAACACTGGAATCAGCTGATCTGCCTGACATGACCTTGTCTACTTGGTTTTGGCTACGTGACAACTTGAGAGTCAGACTAGACTCAAGTGGGTCGAACGTCGGGACGCCGAGTGTCGGCAACACCTCCGTCGCCAAATTCGTTCCCTTTGTATGTCAGACAGACGTATATTTACAGACTAGTCATGAACCATCATTTTTTGGTAATGCTAAGTTACTGATTTTGGTTTGGTTTTTTTGTTTGCGGTTGGAGCTTGTTTTTGTAGTTGTTTATTTATTTCTCTAACTAATATATCCTCTTTCATTTGGTACTCGTGTATTTTATTTTTATAAAATGGTGCGATAACTTTTTTTATTTTTATATCTAGCTTCTATTATACAACATTTAGTTTTCTTAATGTCGCTAAGTAAGGTTATTTTTAGCCAATATTTGTTTCGGTTATTATCCTTCAAATTTCACCAAATTTAACTTAAACGTAAGTGGAAGCGGTACTTTAATAAAAAGAGAAAGAAAACAGAATTCCGGCTTTGTTTTAACGCGTGCCCAGTGAATTTTGTTCACAGCTGTTGACTACATCACATGTCGTTCACGGAGAATCACTTGCTGCACATGTGTCATTGAACAAGGACGAGCGTAAGACTTGGTTTTCTTTCTCTTTTCAACCGACTCACACACAGTAGTATAATTTCTCTCTCTTGTAAGCACAATATCGTGAACACCATTATCGCCTTGTAAAACAAGATGATAAATTAAAGACCCCCTCCCCCTCCTACTCTCAAACAAATATTCTAATAGCGCCAGAGTCTGAGAAATCTGATAGCAAAGACGAAAGAGAGGGATCTAATCCAAGACTACGTGAAAAATCTCCGTAGTGGAACAGCCTGCTAGATTGCTTTACAGTCGGTTTATATGTGCTTAACACATAGAAATTTCCTTTCCCATTGTTCTATCTAGCCTCTTCAACTATGGTTCGTTACCAATAATATCTTTCCAATTGACCTCACGATGTTATCCAACACCGTAATTTTTTAAGCTTCCTTAGGGACCCGCGAACCTCTTATTTGTGAAGGGAAAGTCCTAACCACTAGATCAACTAGGGGCTCGAAATTTGATCCCCCCCCGATTTATAAAAGCATAATACCCCTTACTATAGAAGCATTACCATATTTTTTAAAATTTAGTCTAAAGATAAATTATAAACCTTACAAAATAAGTTTAAAAAATACAATCATAGTTTTGAACGTAGGCTATTTACTCGTATTTAAAAAAATTATTTTCTTCAAAGATATCACTGTTATATTCAGCTATTTCTACAATGACTAACCTAACCTCAATATTATTCTGTGTCAGCTGTTATTTTGTTTAAAACTTTGAGTGTCACATAGCCTAAACGAATTGTACACCTTTATATATATCGTATTTATAAGGCCAACATTTCAAAATATCCAACTATCAAATACATCCAATATAACCTTATTTTAACACAACTACAATTAAACAATCATTTTATCTGCATTGTTAACACCGTCCTATCCTCTCTATTGTTGTAGCTTTCACTGTCGGCCAATCAGATAACGTAAAATCAACAATCCCACACCTTAGTAGGTATATTACGTAGACTATACGATACGTAACGTTTCTGGCCTAGATAGGTTCCGCTACGTAAACCATACACGAATCATGGACCATTCTGAAATGGACAAATTTGTCCCTGACAATCAGCTGTGATTCAGTGACGAAGAGGATTAATTAATTGGGTAGGTCTACCGCTATCTACATCGGTAATTGCTACCTCGCCGGACCCCCAGTTGAAATGAAGTTATTTATTTAGGCCTGTCAGTTTGATTGGTTTCAGTGCAGTATGGAAACTAGTTAGTTTATTCGTTTGCCCTCCAAACAGAAACTTTAAAATGTTTTTCTAAATACTCGTTACTAGTTTTATTTAGGCCTATAGAAAAATATCTTATATGTAATGTAGACATTTCTAAGATTGTAACATGTTTTTAATTATATAATATACAAAAGAGCAAACTGTCTTTTAAATAAAAATCAATTGGTAAGTTTATTATCTAGATTTTGCTTAGGAAATGATTTCTCCTTATACTAGTAAATTACCGGATAAAAAACAGTTGCCTACTCTTTCCACATGATCTACTAAACATTTGGTTCACACTTTTTTTTAAACTTGACATTTTGTTTTTTTATCTTTATCAGGTTGGTAACAAATACAACGAACCCGTCATTGTTGAGTTTGGCTTGATCGCGACTCGACTGGCAACAGCAACGGGAAACCTACGGTTGGCAAAACATTCAACTCACAGCCCGTGAAGCTTTTCACTGAACATAGTTTTTCATCAAATTAGATGCATTTTTATGGAAATAAAACAAAAAAACTTAGAGAAACAATAATATTTGCGGAAATGGCTGATGTCTTCCGGGACTGTTGTGCATCGTTACCTTAGAGGTGCAGCCAGTGCAACAGTCTTTGATGCATTCCGTGTCATCGCAATTAGTTGCAACTTGTGGTAGGAAAAGAGAAATCTTTTGTTTAGGTGTCTGAGGTGTCTTCTAAGTGTAGACGCTACAAACGTTTTCTTGAAAACCATCAACTGTCTTCTTGAAAAGTCACGTAACAAACAAATAAATAAATTTAATTCCAGAGGTTTGGCCAAACTATGTCCACATACGGAATTTGATAAAAATCGGTCCACCCATTTGAACTGTAGAGCCCTGCACGTACGACCCCCCCCTCTCTCTCTCTCTCTCTCTTTTAATTTTTATTTTTATTATTATCAAGTTGTATTATATATTTTTATATATGTTGTTATGTTGTAATGGGGTTAGGTGGTAGAGAGGACTATACAGTCCTAACCTCGCCCCTAAATAAAGGCCATTCATTCTCTCTCTCTCCCTCTCCCTGTCTACAGTGTGATACCATGTGGTATCAATTTTGGTCGTAAGGATTCTACAAAGTACCAAAACGTAAGGAGTTCTTCCAAAATAAACATTCTTCTACGATCTTACTCTAAAACCTACTTTGTTTTGGGCTCTTTAGATCTCAAATTGGATATATCCTCAAAAACTTGACAATCATTTTTCGTGCCATGCAAACTACAAATTATCTCAAATATTATTATTCTGTATTCTCCATCTATATTTGTCAGTTATTATTATTTCATCCTGAAGAACTTCTAGAATCTGCCACATTTTGTGATCAGATGGTTAACAGTCATCCTCTTCTGCTCATCACTCCTTATTTTGTACAAACTTCAGATTTCGTGTTTTTACATGTTTCTCGTCGTCTCATCTTAATATTCTTTTATATATTTTCAGTATCTGTTTTCTTGACCTCCATTCTTCTTCACACCTTTATATTTCTCTTCGTTTCTCGTCGTGAGTATCCAATCTCCAGAAAACCATTTCAACCGCGAGCAGCTTTTCTCTTTGTTTTTCATTGTCCACAAGTGTACCCTGTACAGTAATACTCTAAGGATTTTTTAATTGATCATCACTAATCCTTCTGCTTATCACGGAGTAAAGAATACCAATTGTTTTCCCTACAACTACTAATTATCCTTGATTTGAATTAAAATGGAAATCCTTCTACTCTTTTTAAAATCACCAGTGATTAAAATGGTTTTACGCAAATATCTTTTTATCTATAGGTATAATCGCTTAAAATCCTGCATCCTTTGATAGAAATCTATGTTAATAAATCGGAAGTTTTTGTTAAATAACTAAATTTTAACCTACAAATACCGAAATAAGTAATACAGGCTCTGGTAGTCGCAATTTTCTTTCGACTTCGTCCACATTTTTAGTACGACACAACCTTGTATTATGAAGCACTCCGCTGTATTTATTTCTGCTCTTTCTTACATTGTAATGAACGTATAGATCGATTTAGTTGGTTCCAAAGATCAAGTCGGTTGAATTTCTACAAATACAACAAAATGTTTTCCTGTCCAATACTTTTTAAAACTGGAGTTTAAAAATTTCGATATTTAACACTGACGTCCTAATTTAATTCAAGAATTTCGAGATAAATCGTAGAATGAGAATATGTACAAGAATTCATTATTGTGAACACAAGTGTAAAATTATGTGAGAACGCTTACTTCAATAATTGTTTACTACGTTTTTATAAAGTTATGATACTTTTTTTTTATTAAACTATTAAATTTTAAATGCGAGAATAATTTAACCGCACCAATAAAAGAGAAAAAATCTAACAAAAAATTGTTAGTTAAATACAGTACACTGATTCGGTAACATTTAGTTTCACCTTCATTTGCCGACCTCAACCTTGGCATTGATTAGAGATCGTCAGTTGGACAAAATTAATTATTACAGATTCATGTTGGGCCCAGAAAAGAAGGAATTACCCAAAACCTTGTATAACAATCAACGAATATGAAAATATAAAGTACCCGCTAAATTTGACTAAATTTATCACACTGGTTTTTTTTAGTAATAACTCTCACAATTTTTCCAATCGTATTAACGATTATATTTTACAATACGAATATATATAATTTTTTATAGAAAAGTAAAAATTCTCATACCATCTAAAAAACCTCTAAATTCCATCTAGTCAATTGCTAAATTCCATCTAGTCAATTGCTAAATTCCATCTAGTCACTCGCTTTCAAATTTCTTCCATCGCGATTCATTTTCAAGAAAGTGTGAGACGCGATTCCAGGAGACATTGTTTTCCAACATTTTATCTACGATGATATTACGTAGGTCCCGTAGACCAGCTTCCGTCTCTCATTTACTCCCTCTGTTACATTCAAAGAAGGTGTAATTTGCTTCGTCTATATAAGAGTCGCCGTATAGGCAACTCGAGCTTTTCATCTTATTCATCCTTAAAACAGTTATCTAAAGAACTATGTTAGACTTCTCCATGTCTTGTGTTTAGTTCATTCAGCAAGGATCTACAAATATTAAAATCGTGCACAAATATTTCAAAATTGCTATTTTAGCTATTATTGCTGCTTTTTAAAATAATTTTGCGGTTATGTTTGTAGGTTTAATTTTTTTAGTACTAACTTTTGTTTTTTTGTCGTAAAAAAACACGCTTGGATATTATTGGGTGAAGAATTTTAAGCGGCACCGATTCCCTACAATGGGACGTTGTGGAATTTACAAGTAAAAACAAAATGAATTTCGATTTTTAAAAATTGTTTGGCGTATTGAAATTTACCGGCTTAGTTTTCTGGTTAACGAATATATCCAGTTCATATAAAATCGAGCATATATACCATATTAAGACTAATCGAACCAAAACTTCGAATGTTACGTTACAGTAAGTTGTGTCAAATTCCTCCTATGATCGTTATTATCAATGGCCATTTTGAAATTTATTAATCTTTCTGGTTAACTTGTCTATACGAGACAATTCGTACAAAATTGAGAAATATCAGATCAAATTAGTACCTTTAGAGAGTTTATTACTGAGACAAACGGTAGAAATAATGTCAAAATTTTGTAATAATTAGAACCAGTTCACATTTCATGGTCTGTGATGTGGCTATGAGGGAGATCATAATGGATAAAATTTCTATATTAAATATTTGCTATCTCTGATAAGAATATATGTATTGGCACTGCCATTTTTATCAATATGTGTCGTCACCTTCCAACACGTGTTTTGATCAGTTTACATACAGTAGCTAGTTTCTATGAACAATAAATCTTTCTACCTGGAATGTGCTCCTATGTTTTGTCCCCCGCCTGTGAGTTATTTGTTGAGTTGGAAGGAGTGTAGGCTTTGGTTGGCGAAGCAGAGAGTTCAATGTCTCTCTCATTAACTGTGTGACTTGGACGAGGATCGGGTCATGATCTCTCAATGATACGCTCCAACACATCCGATGTCATCTTTGTAAGGTACGAAAGCTCAAGAGGGTCGGGATAGGCATTTCGCCAACGCAGTGTTGCGTTATTTTACGTTTCTTTCTGTTGATGTGGAGAAGCTGGGAGATGTGTGACTCCATATCCCTAATAAAATTTGCTAATGAAATGAAAATTGTGCTACCTCATTACGCTTCGGAATAATTTAAAAGATAAAATATTTCTTTGGCACATTATTAGCTTTGTTCAAACACAGAATCACCGAGTAGTGATTTATGCGAACGTTGACTGTTAAAGTTGTTTTTTTTAAATAACACATTTCTTTTTAAGATATCACTATGAAACTCAGTTTAAAACCTTCAAAAGTAGTACAAGCTTGCTAAGTTTCATTGAGATCGGTGCAGTAGATGCTGTGATTACCGTGAACAAAGCTCGATCTTTACGGCTACCTTTTCCTTATGAAAAAACACATTGTCATAACCCAACTTCTAGTTAGAATATCGAAAAAATTCAACGTTAAAATGTTCTTCTGAGTGGAAAGAGTGTTATCAATTTTGATTAAAATCGGTCCAATAGTTTTTTCAAATTTGAGAGGACAAACATAGACCCCTTATAGATTTATTAGTCCAGATAAAGATATTGGAAAGCTACATTTCAAATTTAATAAATTCGAATTAGTTAAGACTTAAAGTTGGTATATTCCATAAATCATAGTCTTAATGTTTTCCATTTTAAAACTAAAAACGCAAACTTACTGGATCGAAGCTAAAAATTTAATAAATGTCACAAACATTGTACAAACTTTCTCACTCGTTCATTTGGCTATTCATATTCGGATTAAATACATCAAAAAGAAAAAAAAGTGAAAATAACATTTAGTCGAATTCCGCTTCATTATCCCCCTATCCGCCATTTTGTTCTCTTACAAAAAGCCATTATAACTCCAGAAATAGAAAAGATATTGAGGTTATATTAGGTGTGTGTATTTTGTATGACATTTACAGGTGTACCAAACACAACGACTTTATTTTTATAATTTTCCAAATGATGGTGGTTTAAAATTTATTTTTAAGTTAACGCTTTTGGAGATATCCACACGGCCCGCCAAAGCAGAGACACTGACATAGCGAACCGAATGAAGCCTTTTTAATATATATGCACATCTACGACGGGCCTGCTAACGTCAGGATAGCTGTTAATTACGATCTTCAGAAAACCTGTGTAACAAACTTACTCTACTGGTTAAAACTCCTTAATCTACAAATACAATTTAACATTTCCTACAAGACCCAAGCTACCAACTTTTGAACATTACATTTAAAGGATCTACTTACATTGTATATTGTACGATCAGGCTGCGTAAGTTCCATCATGGCGCCTATCAACTTGTTTTTATAATCACCATACAACTTGGTGCGCTCTTGTCTGTGTCATTTGTGATAACTTGGTTATTCTGTTATTCTGCATAGCCTGTAAGTAACGAGTGAAGTTCAATGTTTACGGAAGAAATCACGTGTGCTTTAGTAACAATATGATTTGTCCACGGCCACTATAATCTGAGTCGGTACGGCTGATTAAGGAGGCGCCAGATGCCGTGTACAACAGTCTACAGGAGGCATTTGCATTTACGTCACGGAAATAAATTCGTTAACAATAGAAAAGACAATTAAATAAATGCATTTATCTCTTGTAACTTGTCTGATATGCCGAGTAGGTGTTGCTTTTCTGTCAGCTGTTTAAAACTAAGTAGGGCCTTTGCTGGATGATTCAGAAAGAAAGAGAGAAACTTTCGGAAAGTTTTTTTTTTTACTGGCAAAAATAAAGGAAAAGAGTTACACTTCGTTTTCCGTCTATCCAAATAACTTGAGAAATAGATGAGATATTGAATTCAGAATTGGTGCACGCATTTTTTATGCTACAGTTTACAACAACCAAAAAGAAACACTTCACTTTAAACATTTTAAAAATAGCTGCAGATTAAAATATTTAACTTCAGGATCTTGAAAACCATTCATTTCATTAAAAATTTGCAGGAGACAAAATTGTTTCTTCTTTCACTGACAAACAAAATAGTTTAAAAAAACATTTTGTAGGTTCAAGGGTAACCGAGTTATCAACAAAAATTAAATTTCTTAGTAAGAATAAAATTATTTCCCCTAGTATTAATGCGTTATTTAGTTTGGTTTAATATATTCAAATTTCTGAATCGTTACTCTAATACAATATTAATTTACAGTATACATAAAGTCCAAAATAAAAAAGATTCGGAGATAAAATAATCAGAATTGCAAAATGTTTTGTTTATAGACTAAATGTTGGGTGTTCTCTAGACAATTTCCGAGAAATACAATTTTTAGTTTTTGTTTATAACTTGACGTAGTCATAGGTTAGGCTGAGGGCTATTGAGATCTTTATTTTATGTTCTTTTCTTTCCTTTTTTATAAGACGATGTTGACAGAAATATTTTGCCTTTAAATAATAAGGGGGAATAATTAATTCTTCCTGTTAAATCGCAAACGGATCCCATGAACATCCACACTATCAAAGAAGTTGTTAACCGTTGAACGTAAATTGCAAGCCGAAACCGGTAGAGAGAGAGGAAAAACAATGGTCATTACTTAATAACAGAAGGAGAAAGAGATATTGTCTTATGATTACTGCATACAATACAATAGACAATGCATGCAGTTTTCCTTTTTGTGAAACTATGGAGCAGAGGAGAAAGCTAGAAGTTACGGTAGCGTTGCATCAGACCGAGTATTCCAGCTAAAATTTCGCTGGATTCATCTCTTATTAGTATCGTTATAATTGTGTAAGGACTTATTGGGAGTTCTGTAGAAGTGTGATGATTACATAGGGAAAGAGTGATGATGGAGTGAAGAAAACCATTAATAAATATTGACACATAAACAAAAACAAAATGACGTGTTGTTTATCTGAAGTAACAAACAAAACATTGATTTGGGTTATAAATTTTCATTTCAAAAACCTTTTATCAATAAACTTTGTGCGTTTTTGAGATATTCAAATTTTTACAACAATTCAATTTCCCATTTTAACTAATATCTTCGTTATTTTTTGGGAGATATGGACCAGTGTTTTATTTTCGTCATTAGGCGCTGCTTTTTAAGTAAAATTTAATTTGATCAAAATCATTGCAGCGGGTTTTGAGAAATTGAAATTGTTAAATTTGGATATACGACAGCTACACCCAAATATTATTTATTAAAAAATTACCAAAAAAACTAGAGATAATGGCAAACATCATTATCGAAGTACTCGTTCGTAAATTTCTCTATATAATTACAAAAGTTCTTTTTTTGATTCAGATTTCTGCTAAAAATTCAACCTAGATTGATTGAGATATCTAATGTTACGTACATTTGACGACAAAAAAAAAAAAAAAAAAAAAAAAAAAAAAAAAAAAAAAAAAAAAAAAATAGGGATGCAAGTAATACACTCATGAAATCCTTGTTTTTTACATTCGTATTTCGACTTTGGCTAGAATAGGACCTATGTAAAAAGAACCTGATGAAAATTAATTCAAAACGGCTGCCATATTGAATTGTTTCGACCATTTATGAGTAACAATCATATGCAAGGAGTAGTCAAATTTTCAAAATTTAATTAAAATCCAACTATAACATCCTGTTCTTAGAGCTATATTATTATTATTATTATTTTTAGTAATAATATTCTAATTTTCTATCTTGGAAAACATTTTGGAATACTTTGGATGCATATTTTAAAGCCACTATGTGATCTGTGGGACGCTTTATCTACAGGTTACTATCGAAAAACAATTTTTTTTAATATTTGTTATTAGTTGAAAATGTGTTGCCTGATTTTGCAAATTAACAAACTTACCAACGGTTCGTAAAACCGAACCTATATTATACTAAATTGTTATAAGTAAAATGTTTTGGAACTTATCGAGTTGTTTTCTCTAGGCATCGACAAAAAATGTTTTTCTAGCCTTAAACCAACGTTTTAGAGTGGGTTACATTTCCCAGAGTAATTGATGACCTATATTTATTATATGCAGGTTAAAATATACGGGAACAAATATTTGGACTATATCCAGAAAGGAGAGTTATAGCTTGACATTACCCCTAAGAGACATGCCTTCGCTTTCTGATCAGCTCTTTTGGTTCTCCGGGCCGGATGTGAAACTCTAATCAATTACCGTAATTCATTATCCGGTTATTACTTGAAATCTATTTCATGAAAGATGTTATTCTTTAAAATTACGTGTATCGATTCTCCCGAAAGGATTTTGTTCACGGTTTGTGTACTGATCAATTAATCTAATTTCAAACAAAATTTTCCACAGTTTAAGTTTCATTCAAAATTTGCTTTGTAAAGTAGCTTATATGGCGCAGAAATTCTGCACTTAAGTTTTGCAATTAATTATGTAACATAACCTCAAATGTGCTAATATCTTTATAACAGCTGATCAGCTAAAAATATCTCCTAAAATCGTAGTAGGTTTATAAGTTTACAATGGTAACAAATATTATCTGTTTGTATCAAAACATTTTATAGTCTTGTGCTTATGGACGCACATTTTGAAATTTAAATAAACTTCTTACAAATTAAGATTTCAACGGATTGTTTTTACGGAGTCTGTAGGCGAATTCGTTTTCAACATTCATTTTTTTCCCTCGTCGCTTAGATTTGCATTTAAACAAATTTTATTATTTTTTATGGTAAGGAAATATCCTCATGAACTTTTCAAACTCAGATACCCGCATTCCTGTGTTGTACCGGACTATTACCGGCTAGAAACCTCCCCATTCTGAGCTAGAACTGCGTAAGTATTTCTTCAAGTTAGAGGAAATATAAGCATCAGCTAGTCTTCTAGTCGTTAGCAGGTTGGTTTTATCTGGTTTTAGGGTTCTTTTTCCTAAAAATCCTATTCAGGAAATTGTTCACTACACTCCTATTATTTAATACCCACCTCCCAGCGTTATTTAGTGTCTTCTGGAACCTCTAACAGCTGCTCTCTCTATCCTTTTTAATTGCTGTATTTCTAAAAAGTTATGCTGAGCTGTGACTTTTTTCTCACAGTACCACCTCATTGAATAATTGACTTTTCTCATTGACTAATACCACCTCATTGACTTAACTTTTCTCAGTAAAGTCTTCATTGAATAATTTAAACCATTTTAGTTCAGCTCCAAAAGCCCCATGTCTTTTAAGAAATTGACTCGAACAAGTAGAGCCTTGTGTTTTTCTTCCATTCCATGTCTTATAGCCGGGAACCAGATTTGTCGATTTACTCATTAGGCCTTTAATTATTTATATATTACCATAATCATTTTTATGCCTCGTGGGGAAGATTTATCATCTACCATTAACCTTACAAATCCCTAAATTTTGAGTTCTTTTACAACAACGTTTACGCTATTTTTAAAAACTCTGTTGGTCTTGGAAATATTTGCATAATTACTCCTGGTTAAACCCAACATTTTTCCTGGTGATATCATTAATTCAACGTGTTGTGGGGGAACAATAGGTCTAAAGTACTTTTATTGTTTCACATAGCTAAACCTTAGATAAGCCAATAATGGTAATCGCTATTAATAGAATTTAACTGAGAGATAACTCTTGCTGTGGCAATTATCCCAAGATATGTTTAGGCTATTCTACATGTTCCACGTTCCTTCAATTAGATAGGCCTACATTCTTTTCAAGAAAATATGTCAAGTACAATTTTACCTTTGCTAAAAGATCATTGGTTTTTATTACGATATCAGTTCTTGATAAGATATTGGTTTTTACAATGTCAATCTTCAGACTGAATTTTAAAATTCATATAAAAATCTAATAGTTTGGAATATTTTTGTTAGTTTATTATATTTTTTTTTTCGTAATAACCATAATTAAATAAACTGTTCAACTGGTGTTGTTTTTGTAACAGCAAAAAATATAAAATTGATTGTTTATATAACAAATCAAGTGATAGTTTTAGTCTAATTAAGGAAAATTTATGATGGAAACTAGGCTTTACTGTTAGTTAAAATCACAATTTGAATTGTCATGTGACGAACTAAATTAATGTTCAACTCAATAAACCAAATCCCTCTACATAAAACTGGGTAAACCAATCAACTCGTTATATAAAACCTATGCTATCAGTGTGTTTTGTACATTGCTTGTTTGACGTAAAGTGCTGTCTCCTATAGATAGTAAAATAATCACAAAACGACAAATGTAACTGATAAAAACACTGCACTGATAACGTTATCCTACCTGGAATATGGCATTTTTTTTAGGTTATGTTTGTATACCAATTAGCACTGTTAATGACGTCATAATGGTTTATTGGATTTGTAAGTAACTAGTAATGAATAGTTCCCTGGGAACACAAGGTGTGATTGTTTTATGATCTGGTTTAATTGTTCTTTATTACAGTTTCAGATGCAATGATCCGTGTTTGTTATATACTTGAGTTCTTAGAAGGATTTCAGTTTTTTTTTCTTTTTTAAAGCAAAATCCGACTCGGTCTCAACGTCTTATAAGAATAGTGTTTTTAGTGCGCGCGCATTTTTTAGTACGACGGACAGACATTATTAAAAAAAAATTAAAAAAAAAAAAAAAAACATTTTGGGCACAGGGAATCTAAAAACGAATATATCTACAAACAATTCGGCATTGATTTTTTTAACGGATACATTACTTTCTTTAAACTGTATACACGACATACGAGGGAGTAAATAGAAAAGAATAAAGCAGGAGAAGAATATAATAAATAGAGAAGGAAAGTGGGGGAGAGAACAATATATGATATACTATATTTGTAAATTACAGCAATCTTTCTAAACACAATGTAGGTTTCCGCTCATTTCCCCAGTAACAATAATCTAAAAACGAGGGGGTCATCCATCTCGTAAATTTGTCGCGGTTTATGTTGCGTGTTTTTTAAGAAGGGTGAAGCACGTGGAGTGGTGGAAGATGGGTTATTACAACCCTTAGTTAAACTATCAAGACGTTTCCCTTATTATCTCCCTACATCCGTTTACCCTGCGGCAAAACTTAAATATCTATTCTCTACCAACCGATACTTAAAAAGAACTCTTACAATTTTTTAATCGTAATTAGATAATGTTGAATGTTTTTAATGTACAGCATCTTTGAAAAAATAAAAATTTGTCGAAGCTTTAACTTAATGGAAGTTACCGCAGGGCAATGTGACGCACTTTACAATGCAACAAAAATTACTTGTTATACTAAGATTTTCTTATAACCTTACTTTTAATTTTTGACACATGCAACGGTAAATCTCGAATAAAATTCCAATGTATAAGTCGTAAACAAAATTGTATAATCATTTTCTGTTTTCAAACTACTTTAGCTTAAAGTATTGTTTTACTTCCCATTTATATACGAGTATAATTAGGTAATATTGACAATTTTAAATTTGTGTTTTCATCAAATGATAGTTTGGATGTTTATGAAAATATTCCCGCCTTATCATTAGTTTATCTTTACATTTTGATAAAAAAGTGATAGTATTGAAAACTACCGTATGGATAGTTTGTTTCTGGTACAGGACATCCTTCAATATTATTAATTGGCTACTAATATAGTAATTGTACTTTGGTGTTCATGTAAGGCGTATACAGATTTTTTTTCATAATTTTACGGTGTGCCTCGTGTGCTTGTATTGGTGACCATTCTCTTTCTGTTAATATTAATTCTCATATAGTTTAACTTAAACACGTACTTTAATATTTTAATTTAAAAACTTTGTGTTCAGGGAAATGTCAAGAAATCGAGAGATAGAGAATAATTAAAAAATAATGATAATAAATGGCGTATTTTCTTAAAGAATTAAAACAAAGCTAAATAACGCCACTAAAGTATGAACTGATTTTTAAATAGATTTACAGATGGGATATATATATATATATATGGCTTATAGATATATGGGTTATTTATTTATAAAAGACTTAAAAATTAATTTAGACAGTTACACTATTACAACCTTGAGGTACTCCACACCTCTTTCAATAATTTCATTTTCTCCTTTTCTTCTGTAATCAAACAACCCATTAATGTTCTCGTTTTAAAATTATAAAAAGTCAATTGGTTTAATAGCAAGCTATAATTCAACTTGTTTATAGATACTTGAGTGGTTATCCTTTTCTTCTGGTTTATACAAAAACCCCCTTGTTGTAATTAAATCACATCGTGTACTAATTGCGGGTCCAATTAATGAATAGTGCACGCATTAGTGCTAGCCGATGCTTTCATTAGTACCGCTCCGTTGCCATTGGGTTTTATTGCCCGATACAAATGGTGAAAGCTCCGACTTCTTCCGTGCTCTCTAGACATGTCAATCAATGTCGTCTGCGCTGCTCTTAGGTTAGTGCACTTGGCCGAGCGAAATTTTAAGACTTGTTGACATTTCGGCTGCATCATTGTTTAGAATAACTCACTTAAATCTTTCAGACCGGTTTTTCAAATTGAATTAATTTTGTTTGGTACTGATAATGTGTGGCAACAGTGGGGTTTAGTGTTGGGTATCATTCTATTCCACGGATTTTACTTTATCGAAATATTCAGGTTGTACCGAGCGGACATTTTGCTTATTATATTTGACAACTAACAAAATATTAGACAGCTAAATGAAAACAAGTGTTGTGTAGTGTAAACATAACCTCTAAGATACTGGTGTTACATAACCTGTTAATAAAAACAGCTGATGAGCCAAACACTGCCTTTTTGTTAGAGTGCCTATTAACTAGTTGCAATGTGGTTATCAATCACATTTTATAATATAGAAGAAAAATTGTGATGTTCCTAGGGGTTTTTTTAAACAGATTGAGGTAATTCCTTAGTGGTTCATATTGAGCATTATTCTTTATCTAGTTAGTTTTATTTGATTCTGTTTATTTTTAATATCCTTCCTCTTCCTTACAACCTGAAGTAAGGTCTCTCTCTCTCTCTCTCTCTCTCTCTCTCTCTCTCTCTCTCTCTCTCTCTCTCTCTCTCTCTCTCTCTCTCTCTCTCTCTCTCTCTCTCTCTCTCTCTCTCTCTCTCTCTCTCTCTCTCTCTCTCTCTCTCTCTCGATTTAAAACAAAGGACTACCATATCTCTCGAATCTACAGTTTCGGAATCCTTTCGTTTCATCCTTACATTGCTTTTTATTAAAGACTCTTTTTGGTGTTCTTGTGTTCCATTCTCACGATATGGCCAGCCCATTGCAATCTCTTTAGTTTTATGTGGTTTTTTACCGTTGTTTCTTCAGCTGTATATCTCAATGTTGTACTGTATTCCCCGTTTCTTTTTTCGAGGATCCGCTCAGGAGCTTCCTTTATCATAGGATGTCTCGCATTATAGTTTTGGTTTGCTTGTGAATATCCCTTAAATTGGGTTAAGATGGGAAATGTTCTCAAACTAGATTTTATTGTCTGAAGTTATCTTTTTTTCTTTTCTGTGCTTTTCCTTCTTCTTTTTTGTATTTTAATTTTTTTAAATTATTATTTTTTTTTACATCAATGACCTTTTAAAATAACTTTTTTGAAAATATTGATTATTTTGTTTGTTTGGAATTATAAAAGGTTAGTAGTATAGGATTATTGTCGATTTCAAAGAATAGGCCACCCAAAATAAATGTAGTTTTGTGTAAAAATAATAATAAAATAGAAATTGAGGAAACTAGGTCGTTTTTATAACGTGCAATTATCGACTGCTGTTCTGGAATTTCACTGTTATTTATGGTGAGAAAAAAAAATCTTAAAAAGTGGAGCAGGTGCGTTTATTGAATAGGTTGTGAAACTGTGAGTTGAAGATTCAGCGCAATTAATTGTCTGTGAACACATTGGATTCAACGAGGAACCGGAGCGAGAGCTGTAGATTAATTCTACAACACCTTGGTTTAATCTGTGCTTACTACTATAGTGTGCCCGTTGAAGTAATCTGTTTGGAATGAGAAAAGGAAATGACTTTCTGTTGAAATTAATATAAGGTGTTAAGAATAATATGAAAACAGTATAACTATTAAGGAAAACAAGAAGAAAGAGTTTACTACATTTCTTGGTAAAGTTTTAGATACAAAAAGGGCCTCTACAAAGGATTCAAACCCAAAATTTTCAAATGTAAACTTTATAGTTTTTATACTTTTTAAAAATATGCAACCGTTTTAGAGATACTAGCCTTAGAAACAAAACTAAGCTTGTAATCAAAAGTTGGGGGAAAAAATAGCACTAAAATCATCAGATAAATCCAGCAACCAATCTGATTAGAAGTTTGTAAAATAAAAATTTGTTTGGTATATTTGCTCGGTTCCAAGAATCGACCACTTTGTTAACCAGAATAATAATTTGCTTACTTTTTCTTGGCGGTCGATTTTTAATTTCAAGAAATCTATTTTCAAAATATAATTTCTTAACTGCAGCTCGTTCCACCAATAACACGTTTCGTGCAGCATTTAATGACATCCAGACGTATTTTCTACGATATAAAATTTTTAAAAGTGCTAAAAACATAACCTCAAAATTATAAAAATAAACAGGAAATTTTGGACTACCTAAGTCCAAATTTAAAATCAAATTTAAAACCTAAGCTTGGCTTTACAAATAGTTGAATATCAAAATAAATGGTCGGAAAATTCCAAAATGTCGACCATTTGAAATTGTTTTTCTGTTGTTTCTTTTTGGGTCCTCCATGATTCATTTCTTCTTGGTATAAATGACATTTTGTGCAGATTGACTCTCTGCACATTTATTAATCTTAAGATCAAAGTCTACAAAGGATATCTATATTACTCCATCAATAATCTATCTAATATTTGAAATATGTTAAATTTATATTCTTTGAAAGTGTGTAAATTAAAATTAATTTATTCCTTTGAAGCAATCTACAATTACAATGATTGAAAATTGTATGTTTGAAGGTATATAAGTTGTTTATATCTGGAGTGTACTTTAGTGTTTAAGAACTATATAAAAATGCATTTATGCAACTATAATTTACACTATAGACAGATTTATAAATATTTAAATTTGAAATGTGTTAACTTTATATATTTGTTTCCTTACACATATAGAGAAAGATATGAGTAAAAAAAGGTTTCCAGTTGTTACGGATATATTTTAAGGTTCCATAAGTTCAAAAAACTGGTTTCGGGATGATGTTTGTAGCAATGCCCCCCCCCACGTGTGAACCGATTTCAATCCAATTTAATATGTGTATGTTTCGGCAATATCTCAAGACTTTTTTCATTTTTTTAATAACTTAAAATTTTGGAATTAGATCCCAAAAATCCCACAAATTTAAGATTTTATCAAAATCGGTTCAACGTTTTTGATCAATTTTTTGTAGCTTAAACAAAATGTAATGGTCGCCTCTCTTAAAAAAACCGGTTCACAAATTATCGGTAAAACAACAAAAAAAAAATTGTTAAAATATTAGTAACATAGCCCAAAAACTCGTGTGCAAATTCGCAAGTTATATATATTTCGGTTTATGAATTATTACAAATAAAAAAGAACCTTGATGACCTTCATTTAATGCCGGATTTTAATCAAAGTTTATGCCACAAGCGACGCACGTATAGGCCTCTATTTCTCGTCAATATTTTTCAACAACCGTGTCCATGGTTCATTTTTACTTTTTATTATTACAACGACCGACATTTATGTTGAAGTTGTTGGTTCGTTGTTATGGAGATGGGCGAGCGCGATAGCTTGTGCAATATTTTTGAATTATTTATTAATAAAACTATTACGTTTCTCCTACATTCATGTTTAAAATAGGCCTTACAACATTTTGAGGTTATGTTTAAAACCGTACATTTTAGACAGTTGTTTCAAGTACTACTGGCTAAACTATCCAACCGGAATTATCAGTCTATTTTTATTTCACAAGGATTGACGTTTTGTATCTAAAGATAGAAACATAAGTGCGTCGAAACAAGTAATTTGTCTGACGCTAAGGTAATTATTAAATACTTATACCTGATAATTGTATTAGGGTTACAATACAATGAAGTATTTCCAGTAATTACATTCAGTGCGTTTCCAACGACAGAGAACATTAAAATGACAAGGAAAACGACATGTTTTTATAAGTAGGCCTACCTTATGGTGCCAGTGTAGGCTATGAATATTTCTGACAGCTAATCTTCTACAGAAATGGGTGTGTTTATCTTGGTTATAATCTCATTCTTGTTCAAAGATGTAACAAAAGGTTAGAGAATCCTTTCAGTATAACAAAAACAGTATGATTTTCAGTTAGGAATGTATTGTGGTTTTGGTCAAGTTGGTCAATTCAAAAGACGTTAAAAATATGCGAAACGTAGTTTACTTTTAATTTAAAGTTGTTGTTTGTGTCTGGTTTGGCTTTAATTCAATTCACTTCGGGTGGTCCTTATTACTTGAGGCACTTTAGCCATTAAGGGTTATTGCGCTCCCACAAGATGATGTAGGCTTCTATGCTCTGCAAACTTGAGGATCTTTTCTACGATGTTGCCTTGGGCAATTTGTAGGCCCTTCTCCAAATGTCCGAAGATGTCTGTTGTTTCCTGCTCAAGACTGCTGCTCTCGTAGTGCATTCCATATCTTCACAGAGGTTCCGCTGTAAAGATTACCATCATGTGCATATTCTAAAGTGTATCCGTGCTCTGTGATCCAGCCTACCATTTTTCTTTTAATTTGATAAGGTCTGGGTGCAATTTTTGTAGAGGGGACATGAAGTGTGAGTTTACTCACACTCGGACCTGAGATGTTACTCCACTTTGTCCCATACTATTTCTCAGCCCTAATAGTCCTTTTCTTGGAGATTTCACAAAACGGCTCTAGTCCTACGAAGTTCGTTACCGGTCCTTTATTTTCTAGCATGTCAGCGTTCTCATTTTCGCTAATTCTAACATGTCCTAGCACTCAACAAAGAGTCACATTATTACGACCACCAAACTGTGTTAGGGTCTTGAAGCACTCCCAGACTAGCTTGACCTGAATTCTTTTGAATTCAGTGCTTTCAAGGCTGCCTGATTGTCGGTATAGATTCGAATTTCCTTATCTCTGAACCTAAGTCTTAGATTTCATGGACACATTAGAATCATTATTTCTGACTATCATTGTGGGGAGAACACCTACAGCGAAATTATAGCGAGGTGTTGTATGTGAAGGAGTCCCCACCGAGGTAACTTGGGCCTGCCGGATCTTGTAGATGGCATGTCGAAATCACATTAAGTAAAATAACTGTCCTAACAATTTAAGGTTATGTTCTTAAACGTCTTCAAAGTGTCCAACTTAATAACCGAAGTTATCAGAACTACATCGATCGTGTGACATGTCAGATTACAAAGACATTATCTGAAGCCAAGGGATAAGCTGATAGGCCTATCAGATTACAAAGTGTTTCAAGGTACATTGAGTGAATAACGACTTTATCCCCTAGCCTTGTTTCTACTAAATAATTCACTCGCGTAGGGTGGATTCAACCCAATCATGAAATGGTTAGAGAGGGTAAGAACGCCTCCGAAATAGCTTCCTTAAAGTTTACGATCTTTATCTTAATTTTATTCTTGCCAGTTTGGCTAAAATGTTTACAGAGGTTTTGTAAGTTACGGGTTTGTTTTGGTAGTTTTACAATCGTGCTGACCTAACCTTTTCGTTGATGAGAATATTAAGATAGCTTTTCGTTTTGTTCTACTGTACATTTAAATGTTTTTACGTAAGTTTACGTCGTATTAAATTAGCGATGTTGGGGGAAATATAACGAGTATAGCCTGATGATGAAATGTTTATTTTTAAAATTGGTAAAATAAAGTTTTAGGTTAACAGTAATATCAATATGTATATTTTCCTTTTGTTCTATACTAAATTCAAATGATTTAACTTAATCATCTTGTTAAACTAGTGGGTAGTTTGGGGGATAAAAATGTAACGATTTCCTGATGATGAAATGTTCATTTTCGAAACGAACTCCAAAAAATGTCTCGTTTATAAAGTCGAGAAACGAGAAAGTTCACTTAGAAAGTATTGTAGGTCGAGATATAAATTTCATTTCAGAATTATAGTGTTTAAAATATTATTAATGAGTCTATTAGGGTGCCGATGTTTTAAGAACAAAATAAAAATTTCCGATTTCTTCCTTTGCAGAAAAGCAAACCATCTATTATTCTGATGCATATTCTGAAAATATTTTAATTTTCTTCAAACTGAAATTGAACCTGATTAGATCTTGGTTACCTTTATCATTTTTTGACAAGTTTCAAAATTGCGTTTTTCAAAATCATTAAAAAAAGTCCTATCTCAGTTATTTTTTATACTATTTTAAATTCTGTTTACACCATCTGCAAGAACTACAAAATCTCTTACATACTTTTAGAAGTAAACTATACTCAATTGAATTTTTGAGAAAATGGAAAAAGAATGCAGTGCAATTGTACAGTGCATATGAAATGTGTTTTCCCTCTCTTATCAGCTATAAAAATTGCTTACAGTTTTGGATGTGGAAAAGAATATTTTGTATTTAATCGTTACTTCGGTGACAAAAAAAAATCGTATAACGTTGTTTTGTCATATGTGATACTGTACATTTTGTAAATATTTTAGTAATTATTTATAAATGTTAATGATACTGATGTTTTAAATTGTACCAACATTTAATTGACCCTTCTTTAAGTAAATTGTAAATTAAATTTTGTTTTGAACATTGATTTCCATTACAATTGAAGTACAACCTACCTAACCTAACCTAGATATAACAAAATGTTTCCGTCGTTTGTCCGAATTTATTACTAAGAGCTGTGTTTTCCATATGACTTTAAAATAATATACTACTGTCTCCAAGGACTGTATTACATAACATGTGTCGAGCCATACGTACAGGTCCTTAAGGAAACGATCAAGTCACTGCAACCCAATAAAGACGGTATTTAACAACCAAACAGATCTGTGTAGTTAACTGGAATAAAGTAGATAATGGGCGGACTAGTGGCCAGGGACCACCTGCAACCACGCCTAGAAAATACACACTTCCGTGTCCATCCTATGTAGGACGAGTTCTTTCTCTATTTGTTATATAACGCCATCTTTGGTTATTTTCAGTTTTTGACAATAATTGTTTTCATTGATATTTACTGAATTTGTTTATAATTATTATTCTAATTCGTTTCTAAGTAATTGCATTATATCGTCATCATTTATAAAACCCAAGATACAACAACAATTTCTCTTACAACGAATTGAACAAAAACAGTAACATCAGCTGATATTTTTAAAACAGCTGATCTTTTTATGAATCCATTCAAGTTGAAGTATATGAAATATATATTTTTTAACTGGTTTTGACATTGATTAGCAAAGATAGACACCTTTGTGTATTTTTACAAGTATATACTGTTTTTTACAAAACTAGTAAGATTTAAAGTGTATATTACAAGATGACTGTAGTTATGTGTTTTTTGTTCCAGGGCGGAGACGCTGGACTGGTGTAAGGCTGCTGCAGGGCAGAATGCCCTCACTGCTTCCTACTACCTTACTAGTCTTATCATCTTTTCTCGCTATCACAGGTAATTGAATAATTTCTATTTTTATCTATATAAGTATATTCATAATATTATCTATGAATATATAGCTGGCTATATTAATATATATAGCTTGTATCAAAATACATTATTGTTTCTTTAAACAAGAACCAAATTTTACAACTTCTAATTCCTTTGCACTTTTTTTAAAAGTGGAGCAATACATGATAATGGCATGAACAACACTACACCGAAATCTAATAAAATTGTATTAGTGTATTTATACAAACCTTCTTGTACCTTGTATAAATGCATTTTAATCAAGAATTCATTGATTTAAACGTGCCTTTACGACCAGGAACACTGGTAGTCAAACTCTCCGCAGTAAGACTCTAAAAAGAATTAGTTTACATTCTCCTTCTCAAAATTTACCTTTACACATTTTCTCAATTCATCGAGATGTCGTTTCAAATGCACCTTCAATTAGTAAAACTGAACTATGAAGACTAGGCCAAAGTCTCATGGATATATGGGGCAATTAAGTTATGCCCTCAAAACTTCATAATATAGAAAATTCATTAGAGTTTTAGGTAATTGAGCCGTACTTTTCAATATAGACGGCTGCTATATACTGAGGTTTTGGCCTAGCCTTCTAAAGTTCAGTCGTACAAATATTGTGTACTTTAAACAACTACAGATAAGGACAAGGATATTGAAACGAAAGATATTTGATGTGGAAATTTGTGGTTTCATTTGGTAATTGAGATTTTGACAAGTATTGTTCATTCCAAATGGTTTCAGTTTGCGTTTTTATTTTTATTAAATTCGGTCAAAGCATTCTTTTACAAAATTGTGAATTGTAATTTATTTTATTATTTTCTTTCTGACTTTTTAATTTCAGGAATGCAAAACATTCTAAGAAATGAATTCATTTGAGTTTTGCTCATTAGCGTTTGCTTTATAACGTAGCCTCCTTTTTCATTTCTTTTAAAGACTAACCATTTTAAATTAATGTACCTTGTAGAATTTTTGTATATAATTGTTTTATTGTCTCACGTTTCATCTGAACTATTGAAGATCTAAATTGTTAAACATAACCTAAAACTCTTAAATCATACTTTGTTATTAGACCAATTTCATACAGCGATAATGTCCAAATATTAGGATTATATAAAGTTAATTGAGGGAGCATGCGTATAAATAAACTATATATTCTATTAAAAGAATGTCCGCGATAGACTAAATAATGCGTAGGCCGCGACAAGTGATGTGTCTAATCTTCGTATATATGTGTCAATAGTATGACGTGTAAATTGTGGACAGAAGACCCCGAGTTGGTTAAGGCCGGTTCACATAGCAACGCTGGGGGTATATTTAGACTCTTGTATTAGTTGAGTGTCAAACGAAACTTCCTCTTATATTATACAGATTTATGCGACGGAAATGTAGAAAGTGGTTTGGAACTAGCGGGATTATGTGAATTTTATTTTAAGGATTTAGATTTTATTTCGTAAGAAAGGTTCACATCTGTAATTCAGCGAATTCGACTTCTAAAATCAAATTAAATGGATAATTTGTAAAAGCATGACGTACACTCCTGTTTTAAAATTTTAAGTCGCTTCGCTCGTTTGGAATATAATGTGTTTACATAAATGGAAAACAAAGTTTGCTCATTACTTATTTTCATCCTCTGTTGAAAATTAGAAGTATTAGAGATTCCGGTACATATTTTTATTTTTGTTTTGTTCATGTTGTTATTTATTGACAAAAAACCTCTCGGAAAATGGAAGAAAAGAAAGACTTATAGCCCTCCGTCCCTTTAATAGCGTTTAGGTCGAGAGAGAGAGAGAGAGAGAGAGAGAGAGAGAGAGAGAGAGAGAGAGAGAGAGAGAGAGAGAGAGAGAGAGAGAGAGAGAGAGAGAGAGAGAGAGAGAGAGAGAGAGAGAGAGAGAGAGAGAGAGAGAGAGAGAGAGAGAGAGAGAGAGAGAGAGAGAGAGAGAGAGAGAGAGAGAGAGAGAGAGAGAGAGAGAGAGAGAGAGAGAGAGACCTGATTAGGAAAGATAAAAGAACACACGATTATTCGAGAAAAAGTTTGAACCCGGCTTGGGTCCTTCGGAATTGCAAAGCCCGTACTCATATAGAACATCATTTAAAATTTAATTAAAATCAGTTTATAATAATTACGTTTAACGTTTTAAGGTTATGTTGAGAATTTGAAGGACTTTGTAATTAATTAACTAGAATTAAAATCTATATAAATATAGATTGGAGTTATTTTAATCTATTGATAATCATTTTGGAGGTTTTTTTTTGTTTTGAGTCAAAATGTAGATAGTCGGACGACATCTCAATCGATTTAACTCGATAAAATATATGAAATGATAATAATATATAGTATTTAACGAACATATTGGGAATTTTTAAGTCTTTAATCGATTTGACTGTTAACGAACTCTTTTCGTTGAACAAAATTTAGTTTCGATCGTATTTGAATAAATTAAATTTGCTAAAAATATCCCTCTCCCCTATATATAGTCTATATATAAAACTTTGTATAGCTATGAATTTGGACGATTTCATTACCCCGTTTCAATCTTTAAATCTACAAATATCTAATTTTGTATTTTAGATCAGAGCAGATGAAATACTTTTTTAGTTTTGATGTCCGACCAAATTCATTTAAGCTGAGACCTTCCTTGCCCATGCCAAAGTCTGTTCGTCTAGGATCTATAAATCTTTCACACCTGGTAGGCGGGTATTAATTTTAGTTGCAAAATGTGGACGTGTTGTCTTCGTGATAGCTTCACCTTTTATTTGGTTTACAAGTTAAAGAACATTTTGATTCGGAAAAATTAATATCAATATATATCATAGCTGGCTCCGGTGTACCTCAAAATTTAAAATAAAACCAAACTTAGACTGGTAAAAAAAATTAGTATATTATGTGTTTTCGAGACATAAATATATACTCTATTATTAATATATATTTCTATAATCAGAAGAATTGTCTATATCAGAAGGTAAATAAAATAATTTTGTATTTGCATTTAAGCTCTTAAAATATGTTAACAATATAATTTTAAAAAATTCTTTCATATTTTATTTGCGTGAGATGTGTGAAAGAGCAATAGAACTCTTTAAAAATTATTTTCAAAAACCTTTTCAATAACTTTAAAAAACTCTTAATGAATCCTTTTTCACGCATAACCCGGTCAGGAACAGTTATAAGTAGAATTAATTTTTTAACGTAATGGTTAAAACACGTGTTAGTTCCAACAGCTGATTCGTACAACTACCAGTGTCAACTGTAGTTTATTTATAAGTCAGACGCGACTTTAATAGGTAGGTAATGTAGGCTAACTGTAGGGGGTATCGAGTAACTAGTTTCTATGATTTGTTCCATGTTTGTAATAATTAATTTGATATAATATCGAACCGTTTTAATTCCAATCCTGTCACAATCGAAAAGTAAGGATTTATTGTAACAATATTATTGCTTGGTTTAGGGTAAGGTTGTGAACTATTTTCAAGTTAAAAGATTATATTATGCTCGTGTTTAATTTGGTTAGGTCTATTTGTGGTAATACTGTTTCGAAAAAAGAAGAAAAAACTGTTGTTTTACTACATAATTTAAAATAAAAATTGTAATTTATTGTACACGGCTACAAGAAGTTCAACTCGAGTGTTGCAGTTTTCGTTTCCCACACTAGCGAAGGACTAAAGGATATAAGTACATGGGCGTACCCAGCGAGGGGCAGGGGGGCAGCTGCCCCCCTGGAAGAAAAAAATAAATCTTTATTATACATTTTGTTGCTGGAATTTAATACAATTCTTGAAATAACTATTTTAATAATCAATTGTATATTGAATGACGATGGCTTGCCCCCCCCCCCGCTAGTTTTGATCCTGGGTACGGCCTTGTATAAGTACCTATTTATCGATCGTAATTAACAATTCTGGATCTTATCTGATTTTTTTATAAATTATTTAAAAAATGTAATAATCGATATGCGTTAAATATGTTGTTTTTTTTACTGATGGTTGAACTATCTGATTTTTTACAGAAACATGATATTTTATATCTTATAAGCAGCAAGAAGAATTGAAGGATTAAAAGTAGCAAGTTTGGTTCAATTTTAATATATTGGACAAGTTTGTAAAAAAATATTGTCGGTAAAATTCAAAAAGGCTGAAAAAATTTTAAGAAACAGTTTAAAAAAAAATAACGTTTTACGTCTTAAGTGGCACTATCTTCCAGTTTAACTCATTTTTAAAAATCTGCATTTAAAAATGTTTGTCCTACGATAAGTTAGTTATAAAACAAATTGTTAAAAATATAACATCAAAATTTTAAAAGAAATTGGAATAATAGCTTTAGTAATCGATATTTTATTTGTATTTTTGTATGGTAACTAATAAATCAAGATAGGAAAATATAAAATAACAGTTTCAAAACTGTTTTTCGGCACTGTAGTTCTTTTTCTACAGTTCTGTGTTAAACTTGCTAGATCATATTAATGACAAGAATTTGGTTGGGTTAGGTTAGGTTAGGTTAGGTTAGGTTAGGTTAGGTTAGGTTAGGTTAGGTTAGGTTAGGTTAGGTTAGGTTAGGTAAGGTTAGGTTAGGTTAGGACGAAAAGCAGCGAAAGAAATTCGTGTCATCACTTCAGCACTTCATCTACCTACTCTTTCTTGAAAATATTCTTTTTACTTGAAAATATCTAAATGGTGGTCATTTTAAACACTTTTTCCTCTATCACAGTGTAGATCAACTTAACACAGTAAATTAGATAACAAAGTAGAGATTACATCTCTGCATGTAATGGTACCAATCACACCTGTCTACGATGTTAGGTTAGGTTAGGTTAGGTTAGGTTAGGTTAGGTTAGGTTAGGACGAAAAGCAGCGAAAGAAATTCGTGTCATCACTTCAGCGCTTCATCTACCTACTCTTTCTTGAAAATATTCTTTTTACTTAAAAATATCTAAATGGTGGCCATTTTAAACACTTTTTCTTCTATCACAGTGTAGATCAACTTAACACAGTAAATTAAATAACAAAGTGGAGATTACATTTCTGCATGTAATGGTAGCAATCACACCTGTCTACGATGTTATTGTTAAAAATGTAATTTCGTATCCTGACCTCCCAAGTAGTCGATATCCGACTGGGCAGAGTCACCGGTATGAGCATAGTAGGTAAAGGCTCCTTGATATATATACAGCTTTCAAGGCCGAGACACTGACACGAGCGAAGCGTTACGAGGCCTGTTAACAGTCTAGCCTACGTCAAAAAAGTAGTGATACACAATTAGAAGGTTCAGAAAACCTGTGCAACGAATGTTTGAACCAAACATAACCTACTGGATAAGACTCCTTGATCTACCAATACAATTTAACATTTCCTTAGAAGGCCTAAAAAACCAAATTTTGGACGGTGTGTTACATGTTGGCGGTCTAACTGTTTTTTTTTTTTTTTTAATTATGTTTCTACAAAAAGGCACAAGTTGAAAGCTTTTGATACCAAACAAAAATGTGTTAATTCGATTTTGTAATAGAATTATCTACCTAACCATTTCAACGGAACCCCTATTTACCTATCGTTTGGTGTAGGATGAACTGATACTAAGTAATCCTAATAAACTGACGCGAGAATTAGTGACTTAATGTGATGAAGGCAGTAGTAGCACTGAATAAGGTAAGCTTAATGATTGTCTAGACGATGTGTGTACTTGATCTGATGCCAACCAGACATCTTCCTTCTCTCTCTTACACACATTACAGTTCACTGCCTTCTCGCTCTTTGCACTTTGGGGGGAACCAGTGTCATATTGATAAAAAGTATGCCAGGTTGGAGGTTATGTCCTCGATGGAGAGTTTGATAATTGTGTGAAATATTTCTTTGATGTATAGAAATGAGGGTAAATCCGATCATCTGACTTTTTCCGACAATAATCTATGTGCGAATGTGAAAAATCGATTTTGTACTGAAAAGTAGTCTGTTATTGAATCACATTGTGAAAGTGTTACAACGTTTTAATATAAAATGGTTAACTTATTTTGAAAAATATGCCCAACCGAATTATAAGAGAATTATTACTTCAATAAAATGTATTAGTCACACTACTTCCCTCTTTAATAAAAGAGAGAAATAATCCGAGTTTTAATGGTTTTATTACATATATATCCTTAGTAACGAAAACATCTGCTAAGTACAATGTATTAATTCGTAAACAAAATGAGTTTTTATTTTACCTAATTTGAAATGGTTCATCCTATCGTATATAGCAAGTTTCATCAAAATCCGTTCATTGGTTTTTGAATTAAGTGTGACAAAAGAATTGCGTTACAGCCTGGGAATAGGCGGGGGAGATTGGTTTGTTTTATTTTAAATCTTAACTGGAAGTACATTTTGAAGTATATATTTATTACGTGCAAAGGTGCAAAAATTATTATTTATTTTACGTTCATTGAATGAGTCCTGAAATCTCTTTGATTTTGCTCCAACCAACCTATGGCATATAATGCTTTCCCGTTTATTTGGGCCCTACCTTAAGGAAGGAGATCACTTGTCAAATCCCGAAGGATCCTAGTTGGATATACACTTTTTCATGTAGACCTTCTTTCAATTTTCCGATCCGGTCTTTCTTGTCCAACTCTTGTTCTTTTCCGACCCTGACGCCATTGTTAGAGTTTTCGAGGACTAGAGGACTTTATTTTTATAAAGCCGATAGGTTTAGCCTTTAAATACAAGTGAATCATAATTGCATCCTACATAAATTTAAAATAAAATAATTATTAATATTCCACAAGAAATTGGACTTTTGTAATTGCATTTATTATTTATTTAATTTTTCCAACAATTAAAAATCGTGTAGATTTACTTTAAAAAGTGTTTGTGTTTTCCTTAATCTTTTGGACGGTGAAATAAATTTTCGTTAAATGACGTTTTGATTTTTTAAAGATTTTGAACATCCGCCTTAAACATGTGAACGAAATGTTCTGATTAACGAACACCCCCAAAACCTTTATAAATTTATTGGGCAAATATAGAAGAGCTACAGAGACAGACAATTCTATACATATATACATTTGTTTATACATTAATATTTACAAAGGCCGATCGATTATAAAAGGAGAACAAATTAGAAAATGAAAAATATTACTGGTTCCAAATATGTACAATCTTACATTTATTCTACATACCATTTTGTTCCAATCATTTCAGTTAACGAGACGCCCTCCACATAAAATTTCGCCGCCTTGAATTTCATAGAAATATTTGTCCCAATATTATTTTTAGAGTCCAAGGTCATAAGGATACCTTATTTTCAGTCGTGAGAATGATTGTAATCACACTATCACAGCCAAAGACCAAATCATCGGTCTACATCAAATAGCCTTCCCGACTCGCGCTACCGATTGTTAGAATTCATTGTCAATAAACCATGAATGGAAAGACTACTTCCGTAGTTGTCTGCTAATCTTGCATTCCGGGATGGGAAGAACATTTCCTGCCGATACCTTGTATGTCTGGCAGCTATAGATGGCTCAGTCGGTCAGCCAACTCTTCCGTCAAGGTCTTCACTTCCTTCTATGAAGGACTTTTAATCAGCTGATTCATACTATAGCTTTATCCTTTCATTCATGATTAGATAGTCATGAATGGTTTCCATAGCAACATATAGTAAACGATACTATGCACTTATTATCTGTTTTATGACAGTAGTCTTGTGGAGAATGCGCTATTAAATGTAGAGGAATTTAATGTATTCGGTTGGAAGCAAACTAGGGATTCCAGAAGAGATTTTGTAAAGACTAATATCTTTTGAAACAAACGCCATTTAATTATCATCTTAATTTAATATTGAAATTTTAGCTTTGGCGAATCTCCCCTGTGGAAACGCCGATAGCCTACACGAAACTATAAAATATCCAGAAATTCATCTGTAGGAATAATGTGTGTTCATTTAATACAATACAGCATCTAAAAACTAATTATTGGACAAATTGGTTAACCAAAAATAAATTTCAAAATGGCGCCCGGGTTTCAAATTTAAATCCCCTCAAGAGTTCGCTTATAGTAACTTGGTGAGTAATGGAGTGGGCATTCCCAAAAGACCCTACCCAGATCTACATTTTTTTTTCACGTAGTCTCGGTTGAATTCCTTTCTTTCATGATCTCTCTTGATCAACTCTTGTTCTTTCCGGACCCTGACACTATTACAGCATTCGTGGGCTAGGGGTGTTTATTTTATGTTATTTTATAATGTGACGGTGACAGAGGTTTTTCGACTTTAAACAACAAGAAAAACAATAAATATATTTAGGGGATAATTTTTTTAACAATACTCCACAATACATTTTTTATGCAGATTTGAAATGTATTCATTAGTCATTATGGTTTTCTTTACGTTGCAAAATATCAACGATAAGTGTAACCGGAATTATAGTATTGATCAAAATTAACGTATAGGTTAGGATTTAATTTTTATTGAATATTATCATTAAAAACCCCCTTAATGTACTCAATAGTTGTAGCTATTCCTGGAGGTACTAGAGTCGAATCTATACCTTCCTTCCTAGTCTTGAGTTAGGTCTCTCTCTTTCATTTTTACTGTCAAATCCCTGACAGTATTAGAGTATTCGAGGGGCAGATGTCTCTTTGTTTTAAACGATGATGACCCAGAGGTTTTAAAACAAAAAGGGGATAAAACTAAATTATAAAATAATAATAAAGGTTAGGTTATGAAAGCTAAAAAAGTTATATATTGAAATTGTAAACAAATGAATAAAACACAATATTCCACACAAAAAAATCACTTTATTTCCGCAACACAAATACAAGACTGACGTTTCAATGTCTAAGTCATCATCCTCAGCTGCTACGTGCATAACAACCCTACTGACAGTGTCAGCTGATTCGTCATTGAAAAGTCGTTTTGTATTTGCGTTACACAAATAAAATGATTGTGGAAAATTGTGTCTTATTGTGTTTATTTAAGTTTCCACAAGTGTATCTCATTACAGTTGATTGAAATTATGTTCATTGCTTAACAGTTCTTGATATTTAACGTTTCAACTACGTGTGTTATTGCTCTGTCACATTACACGGTTGTCTGACGTAACTAATCAAACAGAAATCTCATTTACGATTCCTTTAGATCAGTCTTAACAGATTAGACTATATCCCATGGAGTATCGAGGTAAGGGGAGTGCTGCCACACATCCACTGGGGTAGTCTTCCGTATCATATTCAATACTTGTGGTTAGAGATGAACCATTTCTCGGGCTTCGTTCTTCCGACCCTCTTCACTTGTGTATTTTACAATCAATAAAAAGTCGACACAATTCATCGTACAACGAAATCTCGTTCTTATCTACCACTTCAGTCTCGCCCAGTTGTTTCTTTGAAATGTCTTCTTCAAAAGGTTTGAGATAAACTGATTACGTTGAAATAATCATGTATTTAGTTTAGTATCATTGAAACAATTAAATAACTCTTGCATGTAAAATTGTTTTGGAAACAGAATGGGACCAAATACACAACAGTGAGGTACACCATACGATGTTTCTTTTTGTTTATGATTAAGGTGACTCTACGCCGAAGTTTTGCGCATTTATTTTAATCAATGATGTAAATATAACCTCAAAATAAGTTAATACGTTTATAGCAACTGATCGGCTAAAACCATCTGTTAGAATCGTTATGAAATTCCACTTCTGGTGGTATATTTTAAAATATAAATTAAATAAACTTCCTACTGTGCAAGATACCAAAGAATAATTTTATAGAATCCATGAACGTAAGACTATTTGTAATTATGCCTCTTAACATTATTATATTCGCATTTGTTGGAATTATTGATATTTAGGATGTTATAAAATTACTGTGAAGTAACAGCAACAACAAAACTTGAAACAGAAATAAAATTGTGCCTACTACACAACAATGAGGTACACCATTCCATCATTATTAATTTTATATAAATTTTCGTACTAAAATTGTTTAAAAATTTGTTTAATTACGATTGGTACAACGTAATTATAATATTTTATACTAAATTAAACTAATTAATGATCTTTTTAGCTCTTACGGATGACCTAGCATGGTCAACAAACTCCCTATGCATCGCATTTTCTGAACGTACATCGTCCAGTATTTTACATAGTTGTTTACAGAATAAAATAAAATATCTCCTAAATTTGCAACATTCAGAACCTAAACATTCGACGGGCCTCCTTCCTTCACGACCTTGGGACCCGCACGTTGGTGTCATTGAATTATTATTATTGTTGCTGGCAACATTGCTTTTGACATTCCATATCTCTATTACAATACCGGGTATTGTATACTTTGTAAATTTCGGCAAAGTCATTCAATAACAGACTGACTATGGACATTTTTATGATATGCTGGAAGATAGACGATATGAATTTTAATCAGAAGATATTGAATTGCAAATTACAATCGAAATTCACGATACAAAGGAATGTTTATTTGTTGGGTACGATTAACGAGGTTTGAAAGTGTTGTTTAAGCTAACAATATAATCAAAAAGTTACGTCTGCAAAGAAAACTACATTTTTTCGAGAAGAACATAAATACTAAGAAATGTTCATACGATATCCATACGAATATCCACACGGTACTAAGAAATGTCCACGCGGTACTAACATCCACACGGTACTAAGAAAAGTCTACACGTTGCTAAGAAATGTCCTCAAGTAATTTTTTTGAGAAAAGTCCTCAAGTCCATAGCCACACAATTTTTTTGTCCGAACTTGGTCTATAAATTTATAAAAGCATTTGGACTAATCAATTCGAAGCCAATTGCCACAAAATATGTATTAATTAGCATAAACGACGAAGGTGAAGCATGCTACATCTACAGTATTATAAAGATAATAATTATAGCAAATGTTAGGTTATTTTTATTAAACCTCCTGCGTAAAGATAAGTATTTATAACCTACTTTATCGACAATTTAATAAACATAAATGTAATAAAAGATTGGATGAGATGCGACGGAATAAAATTCGAGAAATGCAGAAAGAAAGAATACGGGTTTGCCAAAGTAATACTGATAGATGGGTGGGGAGGAAATCTTTGTTTTCGTTCTCCAATTTATCTCTACTGCCCCTTTTCCAATCTTTCTGTCATGATTTGTAAACGCGTCGATTTGTCATCTCGATTTAAAAGGCTTAGGGAAGGAATACAATACTACCTTTTCAAACTTGTGATTTAGAAAAATTAAAACTTTCATTCATACAATTCGGTATTTTTAGCACAATTTATTCTTCTAACTCGTTTTGTTTAGTGATGCACTTCATTATTAAACTAATTTATCCCAACTATTGTCATCACCAGTAGCCTACGTTTAAATGCAACGCATATTTCGATCAATTCATCCGATAAGAAATTCAGTTTTTAAAACTGTCAGCACATCCTCTTTTATCTAAAATGAAATTATAAGGAGTCGGCATCTTGGCGCCGTGGATCAAAGCAGAAAGGAAATTATGTAGGCATAGACCGGGACGAGGGCACTGCATGCCAACCAAGCAAAATGTTTGAAAATTGTCGTGATTGTATCGCATTGAAAGAAGTGCTTGTATTTGTTGTTGTTCTTGTTGTTTAAAGGTAAAAACCTATCGATCAACCTCCCTTTAAAAAAAGGGTTTAAACATAAAATAAATACACTTAGCCGTCGAGTACTCTAGGGTCAGTAACAAGACGTGATCGAGAGATATCTGGTAGGAAAGATGAAGTATAAACTAAGACAACATGGAACGAAGTGTAGATCCAGCTAGGTACCTCGGGATTATAAAACCCGTATTCACTGTAATGAACCCCTGAGGGATAATGTTTGTAAATAAATATATAATTGGGGGGGGATTCTAACAAATGTAATTGTTTTAATTATGTTGTATAATACATTAAAACACTATAAAATAAAATGTAACAGAAAATAGAACAACTTTTGTGTTGGATCTTGCTCATTGTATTATCATAAAGAGTATGTTTTTTGTTATTAAAGAAAAATGTTTGAAATCAGCTTCGTCCGTTAAATTTAGTTTTTTGTCGATCTCAATTTTCTTACAGTAAACGATAACTAACGATGTAATTAGACGTAGGATAAATATCTGTATGAAATGTGATTTAGGTTAGGTTAGGGCATTCCATGACATACGAGGAAACAAAATATTTACTAAAAGCTTTTTTAAACGACGCTATTTGGAAATAGGTTGATGGATTTTTCATTCAAAATCCATATTATTATGTTCAAAGTTTAATTCAATAGGTTCAATATTTTACTTAAAAAAAAGGCCAAAAAAGAGCACTAAAGTAAAGATAACAAGCAAACTGACATAAGTGTCTTCGCAAGATAAAATTGTTTCCCCAAAATTGGAGGAGATATATTTTTTTTCATTTTTTGACTTTTCCCTTTTCTTAAAAAGCAACATTTATTTTAGAATTCACGTTTGCCCAAAAAATGTCCAGATTCAAAAAAGGTTGACAAGTGTTTATTAATTGAACTACATTATATTTTCTTGATTTTAAAAACAACAAACAACACAAATAATCAAGTAGTTTGGTGCTAATACAAATCTTCCCCTAATTGCAATTGGTCAAACTGCAGAGTCCTGCTGAAGATTTCCAAGAATGCCGTTAGTGGTACACTTAAAATCCAGAGACAATAACAACCTGCCGCCGAGTTCTGATTTAATGGAGCTGAAAATATCTCAATTGAAAAACTCAAATATCATCGTCGACATAACTTGAACGGATTTGTTGGAAAGTTGAGCGACTCTCAAGGTTCCACGGTTGTGGTCTTGAACGTGCGTTTGCGGTTTAGACAGTTTGCCGTTTTACTTAATAAAACGTTAGCTGTGTGTGGTCTACATATCTCTGACAGGTATCTTAATTCAAAGATTACTTTGTGCATAAATATCTGTAGCGCATCCATTGAAGATGGTTAAGTGCGTGTGTGAGGAATTGCTCTTAACATGAACTTACTTAAAAATATTTTGACATTCAACGCTTGAACAGCTGTCATTTTGAAACACAAAAATTATCGCTTTAAGACAAAATTGACACATCTAACCGTCTAAAATTGTTCTTATCTAAATGTAAAGATAAACTAATGACATTTCTTTATTCATTTTTAATAAACACAAATTGTCAATATTCCCAAATGATATTATATACAGGATAGCTTAACAGAAGGTGGTAACCTAACCTAACCTAACCTTTTCAGCCACCATGTACAACCTGAAGAGAAATTAAGGTGAAGTAGTTAAAACTGCTCAATAGTAGTAACGATTTCTCAATTATACAAATTATAAATTGTCATTTTGTTTAAAATTTGCGGTGGTAGGCTATACATGTGACAAAATTAAAAGTAAGGTCATCTGAAGTATGATATTAAATGTAAGCAATTTTAACTGTACCATGGACTAAAACTCTGTTATTCTATTTTATTACCCTTAATTGTGAGACGAGTATTTCATTTTATTTTCTTAAAATTTTGAGACGAAAAGCTTTCTGAGAAGTTAGGTTGGGCACAAAACAAAACCATTTCAAATCAAATGGGGGGGGGGGATTGTAACGCCTTTATCGTTGTTTTAGTTTTTTCAAGTCGTCAATTAAAAATCATACTTGTAAACGAAATTTTGTGGTTATGTGACTAAACAGAGATTTTTAAGAGATAGATTTTCTAAAATTTGAAGAAAAAAAAATAGAATGATTTTTAGGGAGTTTGAGAGAACACAAACTGTAGTAGTTTATACATATAATACGCGCTTCGATCATTGGGGGCTTCGCCCCAAACCCACAGTATGTTTAGACAAACCAAGAAGTTTTGACAGTCATTTTTATCAAAGCTTAATAATTTCCACGTATTATTATTTTTTGACGCACTTATAGGACATCAGGAATCATATATATCCAACTGCTATAAATTTAATGATTCCAGGCTATCCTATAAGTGTGTGAAAAGATTAAATAATTTGTGGAAAATGTACAAAATTTACCTAAAATCAAAAATCTAGTTCCTCATAAGATATAACCGATGAAGTTACGAAAAATTCATAGAAACAAACTTATATATCTTGTCAAATCCCCGTAGCTGTTGTTGCAATCCGTTTTTTTATAGGTCTTACTCTTTAGCCACAATACGCTTCAAAAAAGATCTACACCATCTTTAATGTTGCATCCGCCATTTTGAATTTTATAGGCTAAAACCTACAAGTTTGCCAAATTTTAAATTTCTAGCTTATCTGGAAGTAGGTTAGAATTTGTGTATAGATGTAGTGAGCAAGTTGCACAAGTGGTTGTATATATTTTAGATGAAAACAGTGCACACATTTTCTCATACATCTATACACCCATACTTATAATTCTGATTTTTCTCAAAATCAGGTCAATAAAATTTGATTAAATTTTACTAAAATATAGCCCATACAGTCCCAAACAAAACTAATTGGGGTCCCCAAACTCCACAAAAAAAAAAAAAAAAAAAAAATGTTAGTTACAAGTTGTCAGTCAAAGGGAATATACCATAGTCCGCTCAAAAAATTCAAATATCACAAAATCTATCTAAATCGATTAAATATTGATAAAATACGAAGTATTTGACCCATTCATAACTGTCACTCCGCACGTAAGAAGAAAATAACAGTGAATGATTTTCAGAACACCCAAAACGTTTGTAGGGTCACACAGAATGACACATCTCTTTCAATTTAACCAGAATGTTTTATTTTTAAAGCAACCCATTATTAGTCGTTACATCTTGATCATCTACGCAGTACAAGTCGCAAAGCAACTCGATAAGGTCAATGTTTATCACCAAACAGTTGGTACGTGACTCCCCGCCTCTATGGAACATGAAGTGTTTATAACGCTTTCAAATCTAGCAATTAAAAGACGCTCGCGCTACCTGCCGGAACTAACAATCATTATTTTCGGTTCTTGATTATTTTAAATGCTCCGTATTTTTCAGACGTTGACAACAAAACTGCCAAATTTTATACTCGACAGCTTTGTCTAATTGTTTTTGTTCTGAGGTTAACTGAGGATGTTTTATTGTGCGTTAACTATTAACGATGGAATAAATTGAGCAGAAGAATTAGATACAGGTGGGAAATATGATTAAATATTTCTGATAACAAAGGAGGCATATGTATAAACGTATTTTGTTAAAGGAAGAAACCCTTGAATGAAAAAAAAATTAAAAGTACGGTATGTAAGATAATATTCAATTTTGGTCTCAATGATTTAAAACAGTTTTTCTGCTTATATTACTCAATTAAACACTCTCGTTAACACTCGAGTTTATTTGAAATTCCCACCATTCAATGTATTACAACGCTATATACCTAGTTTTATGTTTAGTTGGCAATGATTAGATTGTTTAATTTGAGTTTCAGCACTACTAGCCATAATGAAAACGTAAATTAATTTTAAAAGAGAGAGATTGCCGCTTTGTTTTATTGTTTCATACAGTTATGTTCTAAATTGGTGTACATACCTTGTCGAAATTAGTTCAATTCGTTTAGTAGTTTTAGTTAAGTTGAACTACTTTCGACAAAGTCTGTAAACCAATTTAATTTAGTAGTTCGAAAGGCAGTATTGAAATAATTAATAGTTATGGTCTGTATACTTATTTTAGACTCATGTTTTTAAACACTTAATAGCGTGGACTTACTGCATTTCACAGTACCAACTTCATGCGAAACAGAATATAGTGGCCAGTTTAATTTAAATTTTGTTTGTAAACTTGGCTTCAAGATTTTTTGGATAAGTTCGTATACCGAAGATGTATTTAAATTTCAAAATGGCGGCAGTTTGAAATAATATTTCTTGAATAACTTTACCTGTTTAGGTCACACAATAATTCTGAACTTATCGTGTGTAGCTTTGGAATCTGCATCCTGTGTTCACTAGATTTTATTTCTTCTGTAACAAATAATGTAATTTTTAACGACATAACCTAAAAGTTAAAAAATAAAACCTGTTAAATTCGTTCTATTAGTCGGAATTTCAGATCGACATCAGTGAACTTTGGGATTCAAACATGTGTAACCTGATAATCTTCATACGAATACTAAGGATATCTTTTTAAAATGTAAATAAGTAATAATTTTCAAAATGGCGCCCATTTTTAGTAGTTTTCAGGAATAATTACTCAACTGCATATAGCTTTAAGATCTGCATCCAACGATTTCTACGATAAAAAAGAGATTTTTGCTAAAAAAATGTAATTTATAATGCCATAATCCCAAAATTAGTAAATACAATGTTACATTTTAGAAATTGGATTTTTTTTTAATATCAACGAAATTTGGCATTTAATCTTGTGTAAATTAACAGTTAACATAAAAGAAATAATTTTCTGTAATAACTTTTCACCTGCAAGTCGACAGTGGTTTACACGTGGAGTTTCAAAATTTGCATCCAATGTTAACTAGATTTGTTTTCTACTATAAAAAATAAGAAACTTAGTGCTAAAAATTGTATAACCTCAAATAACGCCTAACCTAATCTCAAAATAAGAAAACAAAATTTGCAATAATCGTTCTAGTATGCGGAGTTTTAGCTCAATTTCAACGAAATTTGGTCTTTAAACGGTTATTTCTTTATAATCCTCATAAGACAATATTGTCTGTCAAATTAAATAGAAATAAATAAGTTGTCATAAAAAACATGTGATGCACAAATGAAAAAAAGACATTCCTGTGTTTATCATATCAGCGTGACAGCTGCGTAGCAAGTTCTGTATTTTGACGTTACAAAATTCAATCAGGAATGTTGAAATTGCTGACAAAACCTACCGCCTGGGCAAGAAAGTAAAAGTTAGAAGGTACCTGGCTTTGTTTTGCGGTCTTGTACCGCGGTGTATACCGTTGTGGCGTTCATTACAAGTAGAGCGCAAAGCTTCGCTACGCTCCGCCTGGTAGCATGTCCTTTTGCGACCGCCTTATTCCTGTAAACAGGTCGATGGGGCCAAACATCGAAAAGAGGGTTGATAGGTGGGGGGGGGGGAGAAATGACTGTTTAAAAATGTATAGGTCTTTTTATAAATTACTACTCTATCGAATGTTTCTTTTATCAAATTGTAAAAGGATAATAAAATCTACATTTTGAAATGTTGATGAGGAGTTTAATAATTACGTCAAAAACCATGTTTTACGATCAAGTTTGTGAATATATTTTGGAAAAACACATTAGAATCGAAGAACAACTCAGCTACTCTTGTTTATTTAACTTGCTAACTCTCCAAGCAATGTTGGCAAATATTTTATAATTGCTTTTTGACAGCTTAATTTTGTTATTCACATTTTACAACTTTTCCTTCGTTTGCATATGATTTTAAGTGGGAACTGTATTTAAGAAGAATTTATTTTGCTACATGTGACCGTTTGATTAATCTGTTTAGAGTGTTTGTCACGGTTAAACATACTATTGAAAGTTACATCAATAAGAGCAAATTTAAAAAAATGTATATTAAGTTGTTTTTGTCTATATTTTTGTTTTTCAACGTTTTTTTACTTTTTATGGAGTTATTCCACAGTTTCACGCGCTCTCCGGACTGACTGCTCGCTTATCTCACACATAAATAGAACAAAATGAATCAATTTGAAAAAATAAATGACTGAATATGTTGAGAGAATAAATTTTACCATATTTTAATTTTTTCTGGAATTAGTGTATGAATAAAAAAAAATCCTCTTTCTATTTCCCAACTACCTTATTTTACGTGAATATGTCTTTCAATTTGATTGACATTACAGAAACAGCGTTACAATTACATTTCGGTTTAGCGTTATAGCTCAAAAACTATAATTTAGATAGAAAATCAAATTTATACCTAATACCTGATATCACTTGCGGGACAGAGTGTGATCGTGTCCCCATCTCTGGATACTTTCACGCGGTAACACTTCTGAAGCCACGACGCTAGTTGGTGTCTCAATCGACAGTTCTGATGGTAATTTATAGATTTAGTATTAGCTTTGCATTGTTCTGGTGATGTTTTATTGACAAAATGTCGTCTTGCGGTATAACCAATTCGAAATACAATAATCGTATACGGTTGGAATAGCATCTCGAAAGCAATATAGTGATGCCCCTCAAACCTCCGTTAGTAAAGATTTTTTTTTAATTGATAGTAAAGAGATGTCGGTAATAAAAGAAAGCATTTACGGCATTGGTTATGCGCCTCTACGTGGCGCATCTTCTTCCGCGGTGGCGGCCGTACAAGTAGATAATTAAATCGTTTCTACGTCAAGCCACAATGTACGGACATCAATTTTGTTCGATCACCGATCATGGAGTGACATTGGGCGGCAGCTAGTGTGCATTTTTCAAACATGATTGTCAACAATCATCCGTTCGGTCATATGTGTAACGTGCATGTAGCAGCTGAGGATGATGACTTAGTCATTGAAACGTCGTCTTGTATTTGTGTTGCACTTATAAAGCGATATTTGTGTGGACAATTGTGTTTTCATTCATTTCTTTGTTTAGTCTAAGTCTAATAATAATTAACTCTCTCACTTTTTTTCTTTCTCTCTTCTCTCTCTCTCTCTCTCTCTCTCTCTCTCTCTCTCTCTCTCTCTCTCTCTCTCTCTCTCTCTAACCCTCTCCCTCTCTCCCTCTCTCCCCCCTCAAAGGTTAGCAAAATTGACTGATCCAAATCGTCAAGAGAGTGGTTTGAAAATTTTAAACTACTGTAATATATTATATAATTATTTGTTTTTAATATTTTGTATTTGATTCGATGAATTAAAATTAGTTAACTCTTATCAAGGAATTGCCTTCGTGTTATGTGCCTCATTTTGACACTATTTCTCTATATTTGATTTTAATTGTAAAGTATTTTCATTTTTTAATTTCCTCTATAAAACGCACCCTCGATGATGACACATCGAACGTCCTTGTGTTGCGTCGCCCTTCACTAGAAAATCAGCTGATAGATTTGACTATAATGAAAGGTCAATGTTTTCCACTGTGCATTCTATATCGGAGACGTCCTTGTCTTTCCCGAAATAGATCCGTAGACGGCCAGGAAATGGTGGCAGACACTCAAATGGAAGCGCCATTGCATCTCGTCCGCCCCATCCCATTGCACTTATTTCTGTCACCATTTCGATATAATCAACAAAGGCAGTCGATAAATCGATTTGTGTGTGTTTTTTGAAACTATAAATTTGCCTCGACGTTAGTTTGTTCCATTGGAGGACGAGGGGGTATTTGTGGGTTTTTTCGTCGGCTCAAGACTGTCACTTAGAATGCATCTCTAGCCAGACTGCATTTCTCAGCGTGTCGGTCATCTCGATTCGTCTGGTTCCATTCCAACGCCAAGCGGACGGTTTTAAAACCTGCAACGTTATTGCGGGGATTGTCTTTAGTAACGCAAATTTTTAAAGCAATATATTTTACTTTTATTTTCTTCTAGCCGATAATATTCTATAAAGGAAACAATAATTTAAATAATTAATTTGACTTAGCCAGGACGTAGTAAAGTCACAATCAAGTGCGACTTATTTCTAATTAATGGTGCACAACAAATATGTTACACTCTCATTCATCCATCCCTAAAACGAACAGTCACAAAATATGTAGTTGTCAAATCAAAAAATAAAATGGACGCTGTTTTGGGGGGGGGGAGTATAGGAACTTGCTTTGTTGTCACATAAACATGTCCTTAGCGTAAATCGTATTTCAATAAAATCGAGCGTTTAGGGTGACGATCAAGGTTATTTTTTTATTTTGTTAATCATTGCTGAACCGTAATATATATTTTTACTTGCTATTTTAAACACGGTTTGGATTTTCACATTTCACTAAAAATTTGAACGAAATCGGTAGAGCCGTCTATGCTAGCGTATAATCTCCAATGATACTCTGCATTTTGTCCCCGAACGTTCGTTTTAAGAACTAAGATTAAATTTTAAGTAAAAACTTCTTTTTCTCTTCAAATTTGAGCAAAATAAATTAACCCTGACCGCTAATACTGTAAGCTTGAAGTTAAAACGTTATTATAAAAGGTAATTTTGGTAACTTTTTGTGTATAAGTGTATACGTTTTGCGCGAAATCTAACCAACAATAAAGTCAATTTAATTAATTCCAATTATACCATTCCTTCTCCATTAAACATTGGAATGTTGGTCGTGGCACAGTTTAGATAGAAATATTCCAATCACACGCCGATATTACACAAATTAATCATTTTAACGGGTGTATACAGTTAGGTTAGGTATGTAGCCGAACAACGAACGTAATTATTGGATGCTACTTGTATAGTTTATGGTTCTAATTAGTTTTATATTCGTACGTTAATTAAATCTAAGTGTTTTTCGTAATGCATTATCAAGGGATATTCAATTATGTTGGATAATTCCACGCAATCCCTTTGTTCTAGTAGGTTACTACGGTAAGTCTGGACTACCTCAAAGGTCTGTTATTGGACCCATATTGTACCTAACATTTTAAAGCTATAGTAAATGTTTCACGTCCACATGTTCAGTTCAAACTATATTTCTACGTAACAAAGAAATATCTCGACTAGTTCCCATCCACGTCCAAACTCGAGTTTAGTGACGATTGTGTTGCGCCGTTTCTCATCTTTTAACGGTTCTGTGACCGTAATTTCCACTAGAAAACTTTAAAATACTAGAAGTATAATTTACAGCAATGGTGTAATCATTAAAACGATATATGTCTACATGTTTCTTCAATGATTAGTAAAAACTCTAATACTCGTAAACATTATCGCTCCAGGAGGTATATTATTGTACGGCCTTGAAATTACCGTAATCTTAAAACAGGATAAATAAAACGTGAAATAAATGACTGTTAATTGTGCTACCATCGACAGGTGTCGGTTATTGTTTCTTTACTGGACAAAACAATAGTTTATTGTGTGCAATTATCCAAAGAAAATACAAACAAATAAAATATTAAAACTTGACTAGAAATATTAAAAAAACCCAGACGTATTTTAAAATAACTAGTTACGATTTATTAGATTTGTTTTTATTCCAGAATAACTTGATTTTTTTTTTTATATTTTCATCTCGCTTTTATAGTTATCCAACAATTTGGTTTTATTTCCTCGCTTGTTCTCTATCGTTTATATTTTATTTGTTGTCTTTTCTATAATATCTATCATTAATATTTATCATAATATCTATTTCTAAAGCCACCATTATCAATTCTTTTATTTTATTTCAGAAGTTGAGATAGTCTTCAATGTTCAATTGCCGTTAAAAAAAAACTTTATTGTTTTTTCATTAGAGATTTTTTGTTTCTTCACTTACAGAACTTGTTTCTAAAAGTTGCCTTTTTTTCGTTTCATATATTTCCCTTGTTTTTCCCACTATTATATATTCGTTTCTTCCCGCATTTATTAAAACTTGTTTCTACCTGTTACCTCTATTATGTTATTTCGGTTTCTCTGATTTTCAAGCTTACTATTTTTATAATATCTTTTTCATTTTGTATGTTCAATTTTTTGTTTTGGTTCTCGTTTCTTCCCGCACTTATTAAAACTTGTTTCTACCTGTTACCTCTATCATTTTATGATAGTTTGTTTTCTCAGATTTTCAAGCTAATTATTTTTGTAATATATTTCATCTTGTATGTTTAATTTTGTGTTTTGGTTCTTCGTTTATTCCCGCACTTTAATTCTGAGTTATGATTTGTTCGTTTATCTATTCACTAGAATTTTTTTCTTCGTGTTGATTCTTCTTTTTAAATAATTTCCATCCTTTTTATCTATTTTATATTATTTCGTGTTGTCTGACTTTGAAGACTACTATTTATTTTTTTTTTTCATTTTGTATGTTTAATTCTAGGTTTTAACTTCTTTGTTTATTTACACATTCGAAGTTGTTTCTCTCCATGTTGACTTTGTCTTATCTTTAAACAATTCCTGTCGTTCTATCTTTTATCTTTTTCTTTTTTTTAAAATTTTCAAGTGTAGCCTACTATTATATATATATATATATATATATATATATATATTTTCATTTTGTATGTTTAATTTTGTGTTTTGTTTCATTGTTTATTTCCGAACCTAATAGAACATGTTTCAGCTTGTTATCTTACACTAATAATTTTCTCCAAATTTTTGAAGTCTACAAAATTTTATTTTCTCTTTTTTCATTTTGTATGTTTAATTCTGTATTCATTTTGATATCTTCGTGTATTATTTAGATTTGAGAATAAAAAGAAGAAAAACACAATCGACTGGTAAGGTAGACAATAAACCAAAGAAAATGAGCGGTTTAGAGACGATTCAATCGATGTAACTTCATTGAGAAAACTCAGACGTAGTTGTTGACTATAAAAACCTACTGAAATCTTTCGCTCTACAAATGTTTAGATTGTATGGATATAGTTATAAAGTATCCGTAAACATTTCCTAGAAGATTTAGTAGTCCATCTAAAGATCCTTTTTTTATTTCTTTAATCGCGGTTTATAAAATAACAGTTTTGTTTATCATTAAATGTGTTTCCCAGCTGGTCTTCAAGTGCTGGATTAACATAACTACGCATGCGCTTTAAGACGAATTTCTCAGCTGACTGAGTGCACTGACAGATCACCTTGCATATAGTAAACCTAGCTGTCAAATCATTGTTGCATCTGAGCAACACTGGAAATATTTACAAAACATTATTTGTTTGTTTATCCAGTTGGCGGGGTGTGAAAGTTAATTGTTTACGTTATTAGTTTCGGATGTAGAAAAGTGGTTGTTGTTTGTAAGAACAATACAGGGGCGTGGATCCCCAGACCTTCTTCTAGTGAGTCATCAGCCGGACTTAGTAAACAATTACCATGCTACGGAGCAGCATCACTGGTAGCCTACGGAATGCGGCGTGATTCTTTCGATCCGGATTCTATTTTTCTAACCTTACAGCACTAAATAGAAATGAAATTAGTAAATAATATTAATATTAAATCATTAATGAGAAAGTATCAGGGTTTTGAATTTAAATTATTAATTTTATGCAATTAACAATGGCATAATCCTTTTTCCGGTTTACTTTCCAATTAGGCCTACGTAATAAGGAAAGTAATGTGGTAATTTCTATATCAGGTTTTCGATGGTTCTTGACATTTGGAGCCCTTATGCTTAATATTTAGGCTAGACCATTATCAAACTCACGCCTGGTTTGAAATCGTTAAAAAGCGTTCAATTTGAAATGAACGACGCTCTTAAAATTCAACTAAAGAGATGAATAAAAACAAGCGAGTGTTAGCTGCTAGACTACTCTTTCAAAATATTTCCATATTAACATTCCCCCCCCCCCTGACATTGTAATTTATTAATCATAAACGATCAATTAATTAATTAAATTAATCTAATTTAATACTATGTAATAATAAATTATTAGTATTTTTTAGGTTTACATTAAAAGTTTTATTTAAATCGACAAAAAATTCATATCTGTCCAAAAGGTTAAGTTGGGGAGGGGTGCTTATAAAGTCTACCCCTCTAATGAAAAAGACGCTTCGGCGGTCCTGAGGGAATGAATTCGAATTTGATATCGGTGTGTGCCCTGAATAAACAGAAAAAAAACCCTAAAATTAAAATTTGTTTTGTGAAACTCGTTATATTAATAATTTTAGGATGAATACTTCGAATGATGTTATATGGGTTTTTCTCGATCTTTTAAAAATTGTAACGTCTGGGATTTTTTTGAAACTTAACGATTTGTGTATTTTGTAGCTTAGTGGAATTAAACATCAGTGAATATAACATAAATAGGCCCCAAATCAAAAAATCCTAACTATAAAATACTTTTAAAATAAAACGAATATTGTTTATAAAATTTTTTTAAAGAGATTTCGATGAAACTCCGATTAATCAATTTAAGATAGTTCAAATTTTTAGTTTGGATTTGCCCAAATTAATACAAAATTTATTAATAATTGTCCTTTATTGGGAACTACTTGCTTCATAAATAATTTTTTTTTTTTTATTCTTAAAAAAAAAGTTTTTGTCCGATTTGGTGAAAATAATACAGTAGTCTATTAATAGTTTTGAAGCTCATAGTTCAAATTTTTTATCCCAAAATTGATGTACAATTTGAATTTTCCTTTGGGAACAACTCGTTATATCAGAAATTTTCTGTCTTATAATGTTTTCAGACTCCATACATAGTCAAACTAGTAACCAATGCAGAAATATTGCACAAACTTTCTTACATACCCATATATATTAAAACTACAAATCTACGAAAAATATTGTACTAACTTTCTCAGACGCCCATAGATAGTAAAACTAATAATCAATGGAAAAATATTGGACAAGCATTCTCACATACCCATACATATTGAAACTTTGCACTAATTTTCTCATACTCCCATACATAGTCAAACTAGTAATCAATGCAAAAATATTGACAAACTTTCTCCCATGCCCATACATATTAAAACTACAAATCTACGAAAAATATTGCACTAACTTCTCAGACTCCCATGGACATAGTCAAACTAATAATCAATGCAACAATTATTGCCTCTTTATTACATGGTTTTTAACTTAAATAAGTATTAAAAATTAAAAAAAATGAACCATTTTATGATCCAATAATCCGTACACTCATACGAGAAATAAATTTAAATTACACAGTTCGAATTTGATTTCTTTCGTGAATTATTGGAACATTTTTTGATAGCTATTCAAATATTTCATTTTTTCTTCCCATACAACCTCTGAGCATTGTCAAGCATATGTACATCATTAAATTATTCTAAGATAAATACTATTATAAACTAGGGAACGCCACCAAGTCACATTTATGACCCAATAACTGGCACGCGCGATCAGCTGTTCTGTCTGCCCCAGCAACGGAAAGGGAAGTCCCCAAGAGCGTGACCCGACAGATAATGTCTTACCCTCTCACTCGCTCCGTCTTTTCTTTGTTTTTCTCCTCACTCTTATGCTTTTATATTCGTTTCCTCTCTAGGTAAAGGGTGTCATTTTGAAGGAGCTAACAAATTCGCCCGTTATAACAACGATTTGAGGGGGTGGTACTGAGGGAGTTAACTGGGTCACCGTGCCAGTCGCCTAGAGGTAGAGATAATTGTACATGTATGATTTATAGTTTTAGATGCTGAACAAGAGAATGCTTTCGGATTTATGTCTGTGTTAATTTTCAATATGTTGCGCAATAAATTCGTATACACGTTTAAAAATATATAAAAAGTATCGCGAAGGAAATGAAAATTACTATTTTTGGCGGATAAACACATTTTGTGGATTTTTCATTTCAAAATATTGTTTTCTATATGATGATGATGTATCTCTGCACTCAACTGTAACCGTTTTTACAGATTTTGTTAATTACATATTACGTGAAGAATATAGATTTTTTTCTTTTCGAATTATAGATACTGGTAGCTTATTTTCTTATTTTTTCTCGCAGGCACATTAATTTAAGTCATAACCTTTCACATGTTATCAAAATTTGATCGGAATTGGTTCAGCTGATTTTTGAGATATTCGACACTTTTTAGGAAGTCGAACTGACTGAAAACTTGTACTTTTGATGTGGGGGGGGGGGAGAGATGACCCACAGAATGATTAGTTTGTGGAATGTATCGCTTACGGTGTTCGAGGTAAACATGAAGTTCATCACAAATTGTACTGTCAGATTTTGTTACTACTTTTATTTATGTATTTTAGTTTGTTAAATACGAATTTGATATTACGTGACTCATGCATACCCAAGTAAATCCCCAAACTTTTTTATTGATATTTAAAATGTTTACTTTTCCACGGAAAAGTCACTTTTGAGGTTCTTTCAGTCCAAAAAAAATGGTTTTGTGAATGATGAGCGAATAGATTGTAATCAAATTTGATATGTGGGAATATTTTGGCCGTAACTCGAAACATTTTTGCTTTTTCCCTACTCAAAATTTGGGATTATCTGATTAAAACACAAAATTCTGATTTTCTCAAAACCAGCTTTCATCATTTTTATCAAATTTTGCCTCTAAGTATCTCAATAAAGACGTATTAATTCCCATTTCTCTAAGAATGCCTGCTCGCTAAAAACCAAAAAATCGGCCATAGTTATTATAATAGGACATAGATAAGAAATTTGCGTAGATTTCCGATGCATTAGTTCCAAGACCTAAACTTATAGAAATTTTACACTTATCCAGCATCTATATTTTTTAACTTTTTACACCCCTCCCCCCAAATTGTGCGAATAAAAAGAAATACCTCGAAGAGGTAAGAAAATATTAACAAAACCGCGTGAAGACGTTGATTATTTATTTATTGTTTTTTGTAAGGAATTAATAAAACTTATGGGTACAGAGTGTCACAAAAATTTTGCCGCACTATACAGGATAGGTTTCTACATATCCAAATAATTGAAAAATATTCGGTAATTTTTGTTCGAATCCGCCTTATTTTAGTCGCAATCCTCCATTATTATTATTATTATTTTATTTTTTTACAAATTTCTCAAGTTTAAAATTTTTGTTTGACCTCTTTACTTTGTAATATACATAGCTTCAAACCAGTTTGTGACATTTCGAGGTGTTGAATTGTTCCTTGGAACACTTTAATTTTTGCCAAGTTTTTGTAATTGTATAAGCATTGTAAGGAACAATAAATTCCATATTCATTCAATAAGACGATATTTCTCAAATACTTTATTGATAATTATGTGACCAAGTTATCCAATGTTTTTGCATAGTTTATTTTATATTTTCTAAGTGATCGAAAAACCACATTACATATTCAGCTATAACCTAACAGTTGGATATATTTTGTTCTTTAGAATCTTTAGACCTAGGAAACGAATACAGCTAGATACTTTAAAATCTGGTTTTAGACTGTTAATCTCCTGGTTATTTCTGTCTTTCTCACCCTCTTTTAAATGATCAAATAAATTCACTTTATTTTCTTTAAATTCAACTCTTATTCCACAAAAATCACACCAACATTAAAAAAAAAAAAAAATTAAAATTCTTATTTAAATAATGACATTTTTAACATCCTGTTTAGAATAGAATTTCGCCAACTACCTCCCCTGGTCCGGTACATCTGTCTGGTCCAAATCTCCGGCGGCCAGGAAAGTATGCGCATGTTCCATTCATCTCGCGCCTGCGTAAAAGCAGCTGTTTGAGCAGGTCTGTGCTTGTCTGTAGTGTGCCGCATTCAATCGGTTTCACTTTTGTCCCGTGGACAGACAGAGCGGACAAACAACTACGTCATCTGAATCATGATGAAATTTAATGTTACTCTTTGCAAACGAGATAAGGGCGTTGGGCGTATAACTGTGATAAATTTCACTTCCGGATGTACGTCACTGGTAATGTAGATTTCTAGTGATATGGAATTGGAGGAATTATTTTGTTATAATAGGTCTACAACTAACAGCTGATTTTGTATTGTCTAATAAATTGTGTAAATAGTTGAACTTGTACAGAATATTTGTTAACACTGGTATAAACATAACCTTAGCATAACAAATAAGAAAACAGCTGTTCGGTAAAATCATATGATTTAGAGTAAACATAATTTCATTAGCTGACATTTCTCACAACTTGATAATTCATTTTTAACTGATCAGAAAAATCACATTGCAGTCATTTCCCTAGACATTGACATATAGATTACTATTATTAAACCATAGATGTTAATGGTTGCATTTTCTCCCTATGAATTTTAATTGCGTGTTTAGAGCATTTGAACGATATATATATATATATATATATATATATATATAATATATATAATATTAACATTAAATAAATTTTATTGAATTAAGTATATACATCCAAATCTAAAAAAAAGATAGTTGAGGAGTGGGTGGGATATTGGGGAAACCAGTAGGAGGTTAGTAGTTTTTAATCGTAGCAATGTTTGTGGAATGTGTGTAGCCTATTTAATAACGTGACATTCATCACGAGAAAAATGGTTTGAACATATGATATTGCCCAACAGCTGATATCAAATGGTTATTTTAAATTTGAGGTTATGGTTCCGCAAAAAGGATGAAAACAATATCTTATTATAAATATGTAAATTTACTAACATAATTGTTTCCATTCTGTACAATTGTTTTCAAATTTTGAAGTCCTAGGTTAATTTTGAGTTCAACTTAAGTACTTTCTATCGTATTGGGAATGCGATATCAAAATCTTTGTATTTTAAAGCAATTTAAGATATTTGAATTTTTTTATAAATTTATGGAAAACTGTTTTTAAAACTGTCGCCATTTTGAAACTGTTCTTATAATTTTGCTAGTTAAATGGACGTCACATATTCGTGTTTCAGGAAAGGATTGTGCCACACTTCATCGTCTCGCGTCCGGGCATTACCACTAAACAGAAAATTCAGTAAACAAATTTAATTTTAGTATTATTATCTTTTATTGCATCCTTAAAACTACAATTCTGCGCCTAAATTAATATTTATCCAAAAAGAAACAATTTGAGGTTGGAACGCTTTGATTCCATTGTTGTCGCTACAAGAGCATTGATTTATAAATAGGCATTATGGTTATAGTACAGAATAGTATCGTATCGTATGAATGAGTGAGTAGGCCTGAATGGATTCCTTTTTGTCTGATTCTATCTGTCTCCCTCTCTCATTTCCTCTCTCTCTCTTCCGGCGTGAACACATTCCATCCTGTACAGGTATACCGTGTCTCATGACAGATCTCTACACCTGTTGGTTGTCCTGGCAACTACAATTTACTAGTCTTTAAACTAAATTTGTTTGTTCTTCAATGAAACAATGAATTGCATTATAAAATAGGAAAATGTACGGTAGGTTTGTTTTAAATTTGGGAGAAATATGGAGGAATTCAAAACATCTTTTGAAAGCCAGGATGTAAAAAAAAAAACACATTTTGACAGCTCAAATGTGCTAACGTAGACTTGTATTTGCAAAACCTTGCCTTATATATTCAGAAGTAAATATTCAAAAATTTGGTAATTGTATAGAATTCCCAATCTTAACACTTGATCTATTAGGTGAAGTAATGTAGTTATACATTGTTACATTTTCACATCTTATAGTACAGCAATTACTACAAATTTAGTTTTTGTATTTTAAATATCTGGTATAACCTTGAGGAGGTTGGGTCAAAAAGTAGCTACAATTTTAAATAAAAGGCATCTATTTATGGTTGTGTGAATGTCTTTATTGTCATTATTATTAGGTCAATTTTGTGTGAAGAAAAATTTATTCTATGTGAATTTACGGTTTTAAGATATTTAACATAATAATTAGAGATTTAAAAAATTAACTCGGAAACTATTTTTTTTTTTTTGAAATACAGTATAAGATACATTTTTTTTAAATGTAATGAAGCTTGGAAAATTATCTTATTATTATTTCAAAAATTTTTAGATTGAATTTTTCGTCTTTAACCAAAAAAAATCTAAGGTTTATTAGATCAAAATAAATTTTGTTTTAAAAAAAATTAATAAATTTTTGTTTCTAGCTGTTTAAAAAAAAATTAAAATGGTGTTTTCCAAGAAAATATTGTTGAAAGTTCAAAATCTTCAGTTATTTTTTAAAAGTTGTGTGACACAATTCGATTGTTTGTTTACCCTAAAAATGTTATTTTTGATTGTTTTGCTCGTTCGAATAGGCTATTAAATTCAAATTCAAAGTTAGTTTTATAAAAGAAAAAATCAAGGTGAACAAAACTTACCTTGAAGGTAACTTCAATTAAGGTTAGCCAAAAAACGTTTTAGACTGCTGTTGTTAAAATTATTTTTGTTTTTCATCCATTTCTTTAAAATAAAATTCTGTAAATATCGTCGAAGGTTTTATAAAACATTTTAATAAATACCATGTCTATAAAATATCCTAAATAATTTGTTTTGTTTAAAAAGAAAGTGGCGAGTGTTGAGCTGATGTATTGGGTGTGATGAACTCTGGGGTATGGGTAATGTAGGATGGAAACTGGCGCCAATAATGGATGCAGTATAGACACAATAGCCTTCCAGTCTTGCCAGTAAAATAGATCTCTTACATCGTTCACGCACACTTTGATAATATTACATTTACCTAAATTTGACCGTCACCCAACACCTGTGCTTTAAATCTTATTTTAGTAATTTCACCCAACACCTGTGCTGGAAATCAATTTCATTCCGTTTGGCATTAGACTAGAAATTGATTCTGAGGGTGTTTAAACACAGTCTTCCTTCTGAACAGGAAGAGCTGATTAAGCTGGATTTTATTTCTTTTTGTTTAAATTCGATAAACATCACAATCTGTTGATTACCTTATAAAAAGATAATAAAATAGAATAATTTAGCCCTCGAATACTCTAATAAAGGTCGGAGGAGAAAAAGAGTTCTAATAAAGGTCAATAGAAAGCTAATAATGAAAACGAGCTAAGTTGACTTAGATAAACCGTTTCAGGGTGAAGTAATATTTTAAAATTATCTTGCTTTCTTTTTTTAGTGACAAACATATCCACCAAACATTGTTTAATTTAGCTTATCTGCCAAATTTTAATGAAGCCAAACAGATATATTGGTTCTCAACTCCATTGTTACAAATTTGTTTCCCTCAACTTTGAAGTTAGGCATAGATAATTAAAAATTGAATTTGTAAGACCTACAAATGGGAGGTGTTCTAAAATAACTGTATAAAACCATTTTGTAATTATCGGAGGAAACATATATATTGAATAATAAAAAGAAACTTAATTGCTAAACATGCTATTGCCATAGATTGTCTCTAATTTTTAGGTTATGCTGTTGAAAAAGTTTTTAAATGATATTCCAATTGCATTGTCCAATTTTCAAAAGCGAAGACCATGATATGCTACTAGATTGATTGTAGATTTCAAAATCCTTTCGACCTTGAAATAATTGAGTATGACCTAATTATTCAATTACTGGGATACAAAAACAAAAAATTAAAGTTTTTTTTTAAAGGTGGTAATTGTAGTAATAAAAAAATGTGTTTTATTTTTCAGAAATTTGTGTAAAATTAACGGATTTTTGCACATTAAAAAATTTCTAATAGACGCCATTTTGAAATGATTTTTATAAACACAAAAACAAAGACATCAAACCAAAGGATATTAGAAATTTTCCAAACACATTAAATAAGTGTTTAGACAAATTGAACCATGAGTGTGCCTTCAAAATACCTTTTTAAATAAAATAAACAATTAGCAAAGTATTTTACGTAGACCTCATAGCTTACTAAATTGGAGTTCTTGCGTCAGATGTTTACGGCTTTAAAGTGCTTAGAAGAGGGCTGACTGCAATCCATAAATGGGTTGAGTAGGTTACAATATTGGAAAATCTCCAATAAAAATAAAGATCGATAGTTTTTATTACAGTAATACTGGCCACGCAGCTGACGCTGAAGTAATATGACACGAATGTCTTTCTTTCTTTTTTTTTTGTTAATTGGTACACCTGTTATTTTACCGACCTTCGACCTAGAAGGTCTGCTTGCGGATCTTTAAACTTATAAAAAATGGGTTTTTAACGCGACACTGCCTTGGCAGAGAGTTAAAATCGAAATGTAACAACACCTCGAAACAATTTATTTTATATAATTAGAACTCGAAATTATGACGGTCATGGAAAGTTGATTTTTAATTTTTGATCTAATTAAAAATTCACATATATTAAACCTAGACTAACTTACAAATAAGCTGCTTTTTTTAAAAATATTAAACCATTTGAGCATTGGTTTAACAACAAATTTTTGAATTTTTATAACAACTGATTCATTAAAATCATTTTGAGGTTAGATTAACTAAGAAAATTTACGAAAAATTATAATGTATATTATTTTTGTTGTGGCACATAAAATAGGCCAATTAATTAGTATGTTTTAACTTTTGCAAATTACAAAACCACCTCAAAAGTTTCTCACACAAACAGCCGCAACGTAATTTATTCATTATAAAAAAACTTGGGGTTTTTGCTAAGCTTCAGTCAGTCATTTGCCTAGCAAATCAATACAAAAATATGTTAGGTTTATTAACGTTTAAAACCACAAGTTCCATCTTATAAGAACAAACCGCTACCCCACCATATGATTTCACATAACTGCTGTTTTATAATTTATTTTTAACTTTAAGGTTATAATTCACAAATGATATTCATTAACAATAATTCATTACTCATTTTGACTGGGATAAAAATCTTTATACAATTGCTATCAAACAAATTATATCTCTGACAATAAATTCATATCATGATTAGGCAATATTTTCCCGGATGGATTTTCCGGCCTTTTCAAACCGCTCTGTGTTATGTAAATATAATTAGTTATGTTTTTTTTTCAAGGTCATATAATCACATCATTAACTATTATGCACTTCATAGAAGGTCATGTTGACCGTTGTGATCGCAACGTGTAGAAGTGCTTTTAATATTTGATGTTATCATATTGGTACTTTTTTGCACATTGGAACACTCGCACAAGCGTTTTCATGTATACAACAGGATCGTGTTTCTTTGGAGATAATGCAGAATTGGATTTAGAAATTTGTAATATTCCAGTACGCTTTAACACCACTTAACTCCACCAAAAATTTAATGATGTTTACAAATTAAAATTCGGTCCACAGATTTCAAAGTCATTAGTTTTTAAAATAAATTAATTTTATTGTTTCAGTAATTAAAAAACTACATCCAAATTTAATTTCACTAATATAATAACACACATGACCGCATACAAAATTATGTTAGGCCTAGCTTCCATCAGTGTTTTAAATTTGAATTTAATAAAACATTTTAAACTATTTAATGAATGAACCTTTGCAATTTCATATTGTACTTTTCTCTTTGATTATGTGACAAAGTATGTCATTAAATATACAATATTCTCAACTCTTTATGTATGATTTAAATATTCTTTTAGAACTGACAAGTTGAATTTAGGTTAGGTTCCCCACAACTGTTGTTTCTAATTTCTAGATTGTTCATTTTACATTTAAAAAAATTAATGTTTATGTTTTAATGTCGAAACTTGTGGTTTAATATAGGCTTAGGCCGTTAGGGGCCCAATGAAGTCTTGGGTTGGATCCCTCTCTTTCATCTTTCCTGTGTTTCTATTGACTAATTTTTGTTCGTTTCCGATCCTGCCGCTATTATAGTATTCCAGAGCTCTTTATTTTATACTCTTATCTTCTTCCTTTTTATAATATAAGTCGATGATGACAGAGATGTTTTTTTGCCTTTAAACAACCAAAAAACTAAATATATAGGCTTAAACCACTTCATTAGGCAATCTAACTTCAAAAACGGTTTAGCTTTCATATTTATAAAGAAAACAACGTCTAACCTATAATTTAAAAATAATCATGATCTCCATCAAATTGAAAAGCTTTTGTCCTGTATTGCAGTAATAATCAATTACCGAAATGTGACTATAACTTAATGCACAACTTTCTAGACTATTGAAAGCAATAATATGTATATAGAAAGTTCTTCCATTTAGAAAATCATGTTAAACCTAAAAAAAACGAATTGCAATTCAGTATAATTTTCAATACAAAGCGGAGTATAATTCAAGAATTGTCGGGGTGGCTACTTTAATTTTAAATTTTGGTTTAAGTTGGATATACAAATAATGACAAAATCATTTTTAAAGTTGCAAAACATATGAAAACGCCAAGTTTCATCAAAATCATACAAGTTTCAACGAGAGGATGTTACTGTTAAGGCTGAACTTGCAAATGATATCACCATACTGTTGATAAGATAGATTTATCTCAACTCCCAGTTCTAACCTGCAACTTAACCAAATCTTGACACAACATTGTAATCCGCTGATACGGACCATTTTGCAGGCATCACATTTTATAAAATGAGATCGCCAAGGTGAACAAAATGACCTGTTATCAAATTTAGTTTCCTGATAACAAAAGAAAACTGAAAAATTATCATATCATATATTGCAAAACTTGAAGGGATATTACAGAATATACACGATATTTGAACAAAAAACTATTTAATTTAGCTGCCGATTTGATATTTTTAATTCGATTTTTCTGAATTACAATAGGGTTTTATATACAGGGTGTCTTGAACCAATAGCTAACTTTTTAACTATAATATCTGACAGCCTGCTTCTAATGGGGAACTACCCTTATTATTAGGTGAAACATTTGGGCTGTATTCAAAAATTTAAAATTTGTCATTTACCAATATGGTGTCCAACTTGAAATTTGTTTATGAAAACACATACATTTTATGATGATTACGGATAGAGAATGCAATTTTAAGACTTTTTTATTAGTTGTTGAAATTAACTTTACTTGAAATCGAGTTTTTAATCATAAAATCATTATAAAGAAATTTTATTGCATGTGTTTTGTTTTCCATTTTCGATTTGTGTATTTGTAGATTTTGGACAACTCCAGTAAATAGTTGTGAATGATAAAAGAGACAAAGAAGTGTGATTTTCTACTTAGTTTACTAATACTTAAATTTGTAAAAATGATACATTTATTTCTAACAAGATGTACAAAAATCGATTTCAAGAGTTAATTTTAAAATAAATATTTAGTGACCAAACCACTGGGTGACTGAAAGTCAAAATAACGTAAACGAGTGGCTCTAAGCGACTAAACGGTTACCTTGGAAAAAAAAAAGAAAAAGAAAAAAAAAAGCCTACATTTTCTATCCGAAATCATCATAAAACATAGAGGTTTCCATAACAAGTTTTCCAATTGAGCGCCATATTGGAAAACGGAGAAGAAATTTAAAAAATTTGAATACATCCCAAAAAATGTCACATAAAAGTAAGATGAGTTCCCCATTAGAAGTAAGCTGCCAGATATATTGTTTAAAAGTCAGCTATTGGTTTATTTTGGATACACCCGATATAGTTAACCAACAAATATCATGATCGTTTAATTTTGAACGGCTATAGTTCTTACGTACAGACAATTAACGGACGGCAAATTGAAAATCACTGTTCGTTAGGGAATGAAATGTAAAGCTCATTCTAAAAACATATGTCGACATTTTTGAGATTACAAAATTTACCATATAGCCTATTACATATTCAAATGCTGGTGCCATCTTGCAAGGTGCTAAATAGGTTAGATTTTTTGGGGGTTAAATAAACGAAACATTTTATCATTCGGCAATCAAATAGACACTGTTTTATACTTACTTCGACAGTTGTTATGAAAGTATTACTACACACATTCTGGTTCTTCTAAGACGGGAGGGAATCATTACCGCCAAGTTTAGATTGCTATCGCAAGGAATCTATACGCGTAAATAAATCATATAAGCTGCTGTTATGATATGCATATAGATTGCATGCGTAGTGTATCCTATAATTAATATATACAGTGGAAGTGAATGAACTATACACACGTGGGGAATAGGTAGCAGGTGTACTACCTCTATATGCTTCACCTAATCTATGCTTTCATTGTTGATGGGTGGACAATCTGTGACTTGCTATAGGGGAAGTTGTAAGGCTAGTTTGCATTGCGGTTAAATTACAAATGTGTGCATCTTGATTTGTACAGTAACATGTGTTATGTGATATTAACGAGATTGATATATCGGGTTTTCCAAAATGTGGGACCTCTTTTGTATTTTTTAACAGATTGAAATACGAAAATGAAATTTTGGGAATGTCTTTGGATAAATAGGACTTGCTTTTATAAAAATTACAACCCCGACGCCCAAAGTGTTATCCAAAGATGTCCCCAAAATTTCATTTTCATGTTTCGATCCGTTCAAAATTATGGAAGTGGGCCTATACTTTTGGAACACCCTGTAATATATATTGATTTATATAACTTTTATTTCCTCCCCACTCTATTAGGTAGGTACTTTCCTCCCTTATTTAAAGGTAAAAAACTTCTCGGTTGTCATCGCCTTACAAAAAAAAGAGAATAAAATAGACATCTGGCCTTCGGTCTTCGATGGTCGGTCGGAAAAGAATATGAATTAACCAAGAAAGACATGATATAATCTAAAAAGAGAGATCTAACCCAACACTACATGAAAGAAAGTATAGCTCCTGCTCTATACTATATGACAATTCTACCTCATGCAAATCTCGGTTAAGTCAGTAAATCAGTGAATTTTATTAACAAGTTTCAAAATGGCGGCCTTTAAATAACTTTAAAAAAATTATATAAAGATAATATTTGTGTGAGAGAGCGAAAAAACTTAAACATTTTTTAATGAATTTACGATTTAAAATGTTTATTTCTCTTTTAATTTTAGTTTTTTCTATAGGCGTATTATAAATGAAAATTCGAAGATATTGAAAATAGTTCATACAAACCGTTGCTGAAATATATTTAGGTCACAATATAAACCATTAATATTACAAATTTCTTAAAAAAAAAATAATTTCCACAAATCTAAGTAATTTTGACCGAAATTGAATCATTTTGTGGGAAATGTATTAAACATTCAAATTTACAGTCGATTTGGCGACTACAATATTCAATATGACAATAGCTTTTTGACCCCCTCCCCCCATCAATTCCTAAATGTTTTTGTTCAAAATCAAATCATTCTTTGAACACCTATCTTTGACATTACTATTTCGCCATCTTTTCTTCAAAATATTGTATGGGTGAAAATATTTCAGACAGATTTTGATTTTTCTGGAAAACACACACACACACACACACACACACACACACACACACACACACAGTAAACATTGGAATTGTCTACCATTGCTGTTGTAGCCCAAATAGAAACGAAAAACAAAAATCTAATTTCGTTATATAAAAGCACACAAAACAATGAATACAATTTATCAACTGACAACAAAATACCCAGAAAACATATAAAACAATGAAGAATGATAGAAAAGTTCAAAGTGACCATAAATAATAACCGAATCGAAAAGTTCCGGCAAAAGAATTAGACAACAAAATGTAAAACGGAAGCGATATTATGTTTGTGTCACGGCGATGAATGAAGTATATCCATCTCTCTCGCACTCCAACATAGCGCATAAAGCTATCTCTTTCTAACAGGAGACAGTGATGAGGGGTGATGTTATTTCTGGACTAAATGCAACACTCCATTCTCTTTCTCTCTGTTGCACTAACAACACCGACAATAGCTCTTTCTCACTTTAGCACACGACGAATGAATGAATGAAACGACGGCAGGCAATTATAAATTCCTGACGGAGAGTTGAAGTTTTATTTAAAAACAAGACAAACTTGAAATGTAACACACGTTGACATAAACGTGGAAGAATCGTGTCGGAATGACTGCACGACCGATTGATTGTAGGCAGCCATTTTGATTACACCTGTTCACTCGATGCCGAATGTGTTATTGTTCACTAGAAAGGAATGTCGATTGAATGATCATAAAAAATTGTCGTACAAAAGAAAGTTTATCAAATTCCTTTATAAGCTATTAGTTGTGTAATTTTACGACAGGGTTATGTTTGGCTTTTCATGTGTTTATTGGCGAAGTTATACTGTAGCTTCTTTTATGGAAACGCCGACAATCAAAACTGTGAATTTGAGTGAATTGGGACAATTTTTTTTGGCCCAAATCACATTACTTTTTTATGTTGGTAAATTGTATTTCGTTTTTACTCAAATATATAAAAATCGATTGGTAAATTTCTAAATGATATGCTTTTGATGATATTTTTTATTAAGGATCCTACAACATCCTTGTAGCTCATTTTGTGCAGCTCTAAAGTCTGCATCTAATGACGCCTAAAGAAGTTATCTACGATTACAAAATCAGACAGTTAACACTAAAAACAAAAACCCACCAAAATTAGAAGAAAATTTTAGGTTAGGTTAGGTGAAACAGTAGAAGAAACATTTATTAATAATAGTTTTAGTAGCCGAAATTTTAATTGTATTAACACTTTTGTTAGCTTTTACTGTTTGTTGAAGATGGTTTAAAAAAATGTTTTCTAAATTTCAAAATCTCAACGGTTAGAATCAAATTTACAACCGTTCCGTTTGTTTTAAATCCTATTTTCTACAACTTTTAAGAAGTATGTAGAAGGTGAATCTCTCGAGAAATGATTCGATATCTAAAAATAAGATACAAAGTTCATATAAATTTAGGTCTGGAAACACCTCGTCGGCCATTTTGTATTTTTTTAAAAGACACTATATTTTTAATAGTAGAGAACATATTGAATGAAAATTTGGTATTCGCATTATTTTTGTTGTTTTACATATTACCAGTATATCAGGAAACCAAAATTTTAATTTCTATGTTTTCAAAATGGTGGGCGTTTAAAATGTTTATTGTCGAATGTCTAAAAGAGCGACAGTCCTTTAACGGGGAAAAAAATGTGTTTTTGTATTTTTTTTCTTTTCTGTAGCTCAAAAGGTAACCGAATTATCGACAAAAACCTAAAAATTTAATGTCTTAGAAATTGTCTACAACACTCAAGAATAGGCTAAAAACAAAACAATTTTGATTTCCGATAATTTTTATGTCCAAATCTGTTTTATTTTTACCCTTAAGCATCAAATAAGGCTATTTATTGGTTTTATTCGCATATAAAGAATTACCATAGCAGTTACATAATAATGTGTACAAATAAAAATTAATTACCATAGCAGTTACATAATAATGTAAAGAGCAATTTTATTAATTACTAGGTTATTTTTTGAATCAGCTGTTTAAAATTTTTGTTTACATTTTTTTACTGGTTTGTACAGTGGCATCTGTAACATGTTAAACGTATTAATTAAAAATATAATAAGCGTCTAAACAAAGTTTAGGTATAATTACATAAAAACGCACACAAAACATGCAATCATGTCTTTCCTAAACGACATGAAAATCTAGTCAATACTTAGATTGTTTTAAATATTGTTTAAATTCATTATTCACGCCTTCACTCAACTTTTTCATTGTCGGGCGTGTAAGAGAAATATGACATTAATTAATAACAAGCATAAAACGTGAGTTGAATTTAAAATTAATTTAGTAAAAGTAAGATTAAAAATAACTATATCATGCTATTCAATGTCATTCTGACACGGTGTAGGGATTTCCAGTGCGTGCGGAGGGAATTTACACTTTCTATTTTCCCTTTCTTGGCTTGCGGATACGCTTGTCTGATATCAAGGCATTTTCTCGTATTGAATTAGTCATTGAATTTCCTCAGAGGTTGATGACTGTCTGTGGAAAGATGCGACTAATTTTACATTTAAAATATTGTGCAATTTAAAGAATTCCGTGACGTCACAAAAATTTATAATTGAGAATAATCACGGAATAAATTATCAATCCTTAATTATTAAATATAGGTTATGTAAATAATAATAATGAAATCATATCACCAAGTAATCATATTCACATTGTATTCATAATATACATAAAGCATGATTTCATTTCAAATATTGTAATATAGATAAGATATTGACGTATAATTAAACATCCTATAATGTTAATACTTTAAAAGTGCATTTCTATACAAAGAAGAAGAACTACAATTTCTGACTCAACAATCAAATTGTAAGTGGCACAATGAGTTACTGAATAGATTCAATACAGAAAAGAGTAGTTTAATCAGTTCCTAAAAACAACATAATTGTTAATTGTATATTATTACTAAAAAAAGTATTCAAAAGAAATATAAGATGAACCTATAAATCAAGCCAATAAGTATATAATACAATATTATAAATCAAGATTTTGTAAGTTCCCTTATTCATTTATTATTACCTAGAAGAAACAGAAAATATTAAAAACGCTTCGAGTTGTTCAAAAAGGAAAAACTGAATATTATTCAATCTTCAACATTCCATAATTATATCACAGTTATACATAAAAGAAATAAAAAGAAAACCTTTATTGGTCAAATTAATAACTTCCCACTTCTGAGCCACAGTGTATAATTTCTATCAATTTCAAACATCAAATAGTACTTTCATTTTTGTTTTCATCATTGTACCAATTTAAAAAGTTAGTGACTAGAAAGGCATGACCAAATAATTTAATTGTAATTCATGTAAATAATCATGTACAGTACAATGTACTGTATATGTATTTTAAACCTTGAGTTCAAACCTGATTTTATCATTTTAGTAATTGTTACTGTTTAAATTTGTATTAGTTTGTCAATAAATAATCGTATACCCATCTTTTATTACAGGATTGACAGTAATTTCTCTCCAAATTCGAAATTCCTGTTACCCGATAAGCGGAACATTTAAAGTAGTTCCAACAAAAACGGCAAAGAAAATTCCGTTAAAGACAGTAGTTTATTGGGAACGAATCTACAAACTGATTGATGTAGTAAAAGTCTTAGGAAATACTAAATTTTCCTACTTTTTTTTTTCAAATCATAGTAAAACCTAATGTAAATTTCATTGAAAGTAATTTAAAATTCTGGCTACTAAGAGTTTTTATTGCTGCCAATAATAGTGACAAATCGAAAATCACTCGTATACCTAGGGTCGGTTTACATTTCATCCTGGGAGTCCCACGAAATAAATCACATGAGCTAATATGTTTATTTTAGATATTTTGTAAAAATGTAAGTTGTAAAATGTTAAAGGGGGGATGGGGTGATTATGAAGTTGTGACACGTTGAGTAAAACTTTCCAGGAGATGGAATTTAGCGAGTCATCCAGGAAATGACCACAATGACTATTTTATACGGTATATCTTACTGTTTCGCACAATCCTATGCTTATGATCTTCAGCCTTATTAAAATTCAAAATATAAAAAGCACTAGGTTAGGTGGCCCTCACTTTGAATTATCACGTAGAACGGCGAGTTCCGAGCAACTGTCACTCCGTGCAAGTGTGATTATTATTAATAAGTGATGCTTATTATAAACCTAAGGTTAAGTATTACAGTGGCTTTATACAACGGGACAATGTATTGTTTTATGCATGAGAATTTAATTGGTTTAGACTCGTGAAACTTATTTTAAAAAACGAGATTAACTGTTTACGTCATTCGAGATAATCGAAGATAGCAGGTTTATGTGTTGTATTGACGTTGATGGATGTGATTCGATATAAATTCAATTTAGTATTTAATAGACTGCTAGTTGTTTACAAGCATTGTTCAATACATTTAAATTGATTATGTTCTACTGTTATAGCAGTCGAAGGAAGACGAAACAGTATTGTTTAGTTTATATCATGGTTGTCTTGTTGATGACGATGGGACAATCGAAACTATTAAATGATATAATAGTTTGGGATATCGAGAAGAATATTGTACGATTTGTGATGAAGTTGGGGTTAAGTTGCCGATACAAAATTTAAAATGCATCCCCCTCCTTCCTTTTCTACAATCACATAGTAAGTACAATATTCGTAAAAAATATTCTGTATAAGGAATTTATTAATCTGTAAAATATGTTGATAGATTAAAACGTCCTTCATTTGTGTATCGGATTTTAACAAATAATGAGTCATTTTAAAATATCTTTTCGTGTAGATTTGCTGAAAAAATATCAGAAATTCGTATTGGCGTAAATAATCTACGTTTCAAAATTCCATTTTTAATGTTTTTTGAAATACACAATAAACATAAAAGACAGTTTCTATGTGTAACAGCTGTTATAATCATAAATGGAAATAACAAAAAGGCTGGAAAAAACCATCGTTTTAAAATTCTGCTTTCCTGACCTCTACTTGAACTACTGAACCCGCGAGGTATTCAAAAGGTCATACACGAAACTATTTCCTAACTTGTACTAAAGGCCGTATTACACTGTCTAATGTATGCAAGACCGGGTCTAGTCTTGGTGCGGGGGCTGAAAGTTGGGCCACCGTGGGAATTTCACTCACCGCCCAGCATCACACCAACTATCAACCAATACAAAAACATCGTCACAAAAATGTATTATAACACATGTATCGAACTATTTCAATTTTTTTACCGAGCAGACGTAATCTATTATTAAGATCCGAGGCTGGGTCAAGCTCGTTTTTGGCCAGTTCCGATTTGTCTGTCCTTCTGCCAGGGAAAACTATCTTATTTTTTCGCAACTATATATAGTGACAGGTCTCTGGTATTTTTTTTTTCATTCTCTGATCTTTTGTTGTTTCAATTAATTTATCACCTTGGCGCCATGTAAACGTTTAACGCGTTCTTCTCACCGTTTAACCCCCATGGCCCAAGAGTCACAGTTTGATTTAGACGCGTGGCCCTTCATTAATATTTATTAACTATTTGATGTTGTTTTTTTTAGCGAATGAGCCCCTAACCTTAATTGTGACATATCTACAGGTTTTGACGCCTTTAAAAACGTATTGAAGTAATAAAATTTGTGTATATATATATATACACACACCAAAACCGCGTAATATACTTCACGGCATATATATATGTCAAATGTTCCAAAATTGTACCGCCCCCTATTTAATTGTTGAACGAGTGAATTAACGGGTTAAAAAAAAAATTGTATATATTGGTAATGTGTTGTTATACCCACAAAAATTGAGTTTTTGAGTTTCAATAATAAAATTTTAAATTGTATTTACTGTACAGTATATCATATTAAAGTGAATTACGAGTAGGGGAAAACCGTGCAAAAAGGAGGACACTTTAAATCCTCCTATTGTTAATTAAGATTAAAATGTGGTTAAAGGAGATAATTAAATTTGAAACTGTCATTAACAAAGTAGTTTTAGCTCTTTAGGGTTTGTGTCCACAGTGAAGTAACAGTTTTTTTTTGTTGAAGTGTTGGGGAAGTAAATGTAGAAAGGCTTTTGTTTAAAGGGGAAATTTTTTTACTAATGGCTTTTAAACACAATCGATTTTTCCGATATTCCACACTTTATACACAATTATCGTATATAATGTCCTTAGTGAGAAAGATCTTACACCCAGTTCCTAAATTGTGACTAAGGGAGTTTCTGCTCCTATTGTGCATCATTAAAATAAAAATAAAATATCTTTAATTAGTGAAAAAAATCTTCTACCACCACTATCTTTCTTTGATAAAAGAATCCGTCATCCATTACGGTAAATGATTTTTGTGTGGTTAAATATGAAATAACCTAATAGTGATCTAGTCATTAAGTATAATTTTTTAAATTAAAATTTTGATATGAGGATTATTCTAATAGCGCCAGAGACAGAAGAGAACTAGATATTGTTAAGGGTGACCTAATAGGAAAGAGACCAAACGTAAGACTACATAAAGAAAGGTGTAGCTCGGGCTTGCTACACCTGTACTAAACTACAAGAGTTTACTTTATAGAAAACTAATGTAAAATTAGACTAGTAACATTCCAAAAAGGCTGTTTCGAATTAAAGGACGTTCAACACCTTTGCAAAATCAGAGCTGAATTAATGCCAAGACAAATCCATAGTTACTAACAAACAATTCAAAATTATTTATAATAATGACATATTCAAATTTCACATAAATGAGGCCTTTCTAACCGTGAAATATTCCTACGCGGTCTGGTTTGATTGTTTAAACGAAAACAGTTCTTTTTGTTCCGTCAGTGACTGGTTCTGTTTTCGGTAATGCAATATAAATAGTAAGATGGTTCGACGACCACGCAAGTCGACCCCAGAGGCCTTGCCATCTATAGCGAACTGGCCTTTGTATTAACCAACATGAAAACATCATAGTTTTATCGATACATTCTTTGAATATTAATTACAACACTATGGACATACACGAGTGGGAGCGGTGGAATTCTCAGTTGGACTAGATGTCTTCGTAATTCTTTCTCAACACTTGTGGGTAATACAGTCAGCTGTGTTATTAGGGCACGAGGAATGTCCCAGAGGTATTTTCCAATTCAACGAGTGAGAGAGATAGAGTCGTTACAGGCATTTAAATATTTCTTTTCGTTGTTGGTAATACATTTTATTATCGTGTTTAATACGTTGGTAGTTTAATTGATGTGTGTTATTTGTTGTTGAAAGTATTTATTTTGGTTGAATTATTTTGATGGAGGTTTTCTGCATTTTATGGGAACACAAAAATGAATTACTTCTTTTAATGAGTTTCTAATTTGCGATCTTACAGAAACACCTACACCTGTGACTATGACATGTCCATTGACGCTATCCAGTTTACACCATTTTCAGTTTACTGAAGTTCGTTATAAAAAACAAAATTGTTCAGTAAATTTGAAAATGGCGGCTGATTTATAATGCTAAATAAAATCTTTATCAATTATGACTTTTACCTTTTAAGTCGTAACATCCCTCGAATTGTAGTTTTGAAAATCGATTTGTTTTGTTTTTGTTTTTAGCCAAAGGTCTTAATCTTAAAAAAAAAATTTTTTTTAATTTTATTTATTTATGAAAAAAACATAATTGTTAAAATATAACTTATAATAATAACAAAAAATATTTGACTTAAATTTTTTTAAGTTTTTTAGTAAGATTTTTATAGTTAGATTTAAGGGAAATATATTAGCAAAAAGTACCAAATTCCTCACTTTGTGTAGATTTGTTAACTACATCAAGTTCGAGATACACACAAAATTCCTGTTCTATTATATCAAGCGTATGAACTCCAGGTTAAGAATTTTATGTAAAATAAATATTTGTATGAATAGTGATAAAATATAATAAACAGAAATAATACAGAATAAATAAATACAAATAAATAAAACAGAAATAAAATGTCAAACTATTTAAACTGTATCACAGAAATAATTTACAAAATAATTCAATGCCTCATGAGAGTAGGCCCTACATAAGACATTCCAATTTAATAATTCAATTAAAATAAAATTTTCAATTTATATTGCTTTGAGAATTATAGATTAATATGTAAAAATAAAATGTGATATCAGTTTAATAGTAGATATTGTTTTTAATAACAAGAGTAAAGTTGTAACAACGACATTTCTGACGTAACTCAAGGTTTAAAAATTGGTCCCATTTTGTTTAATTAAATTTTACAAAGTATATATCGTCTTAAACATATATCATTCTAAATGTAGGATTTATAAACTACTAATGTATATAAAGTTATTTTCTCTATTCTGGAAGTAGAACCAATCAAGAATTGGACATTGCACGAGACAGATTTGATGGTGTGAGGAATGTTGGAGAAGGTGCCGCTAAGATAGTATCTTGATGAGTTATATACACGGACCTAGTACATTTGTCAGATCTAATTCACGGCCCTAATAAAGTGTCAACCCTGTATCAACCCCCACACACGCTACCGCACCAACCCCTCGTATTAAATACTTTAATCGATTGTTTAAGAATTATTAATTTATAGAAAAAAAATCAGATGATAAAAATGAGGAGGAGCATTGTATTGAACCAAGTTCAGATTGAAAATAATTTATAGAGTAATAATTAAGATATAAAACAACTCACTTGTATGTAGGATAAATAGACAACGTGATTGTTTTTGGTTTTTTTAATATGACGTAGGCCTAAGTTATAAAAAACAATTAGTCTGGTATACCTCAAGGTTTTGATAATGGTCCCATTCTATTTATAATAATTAATAAAAGTGCATTACGTCTTGTTATTAGCTTAATTTTAATTAATTGATAAATGTCTTAGTTTAGTCAGTACAGCTCCATCGAGTGTTATTTTCCTTCGATATAAGATATTTTATCTTATAAATAACCAGAAGACCCGAAATATAAACTAGTAAATCTAAGGCTTTGATTCAAAGTTTTAATGTGGGTCAAATTTCATTAGTGATCTTAACATTTTTTTATGCAACTTACCTATTTTACAAATTCTCATTCTTACTTCGTTAAAAAATAAAACTGTGGAACTCACAAAGAGGGTTGTAAATTAAGCATACTTTAGATTCTCATCACGAAGTAAGAAATCACTAAGGGTTGTTAAATCTTTATGACAGGATGCAATTTATTTGTGATAAACATCGAGACAAAGTCATGTAAGGACATCCTTGTTATTGTCAAGAATAAAACAATTTTTCAACTGTCAATTACGACAATTGAAAACAATTTTCACTGCGTAGTATCATTTATTGTGTAAATACATCTAACAATCGAGTTTTATTGTTTTACTATTCAATAAATGGAGAATTAAAATCAACTTGGGTGATATGCCGTATATACTGAAATTTTAGGGAAGAGTATACATCTTGATTTGAAGAAATCAAACTGGAGACTTTAATGATGGGGAGAAACGATGTCGTACATCAACACAACCGGTTGTCTGTTTAAGATGGGGACTGTTTTATAATGGTTAGAATGTACTATTTTTATGTTACTCATTGTTATTCATTGTATAATTTTCTATATGCTCATGTTTTTTCTTTTTCCTTCAACGATTAAAAATAAATAAACAAATAAAAGACAAAAAGAAAACTTCCAAGTACGCTTTAATTTTATTCAAAACAACACAAAGGTAGGAGAGTAATCGGAGGGGGACAGGGAATGAAATAGAGGGGAAATATAATTACTTGTGATAAATCGAGAGCGACAAAGAGTGCGGGGAAAGTGGGGAGAGGTATTTCAAAGCAATAAATAAACTAACTGAATTGTTTAACCCCCATGGGGAACTGGAGCTGCTACCGAGTCGGAAATTCTCTTGTCCAAATCAAGAATAAGTTATGGTTCTTTACTTCATAATATATATACGTATACATCTCACTCTTTATGACTTCTCAAAGGGGGTCTTGTTTTGTGATGTTTTTTTTTATAACAAACGGAATTATAGTTTTTGTAATAAATGTTCAAATGAATTGTTATTATTTTGGTTCGTAAATTTTCATTAGTAACTTCTAATGACAATTATTAAGGAATGTTCAAGCCAGATAATATTTTTAAAACAATAACAAAATATCTGTAATCTAACTTCGTAGACTGTAATAATTTAAAAAGGTTTAGTCCATTATTTACATTTTTAATTGTAAATAATCACATAAACCTTACCTACTTTAATATTTCTACTGAATCGTTATACATGTCTAACCATAGCTATTTTTACTTCCACACATACTATACGTATGTTATAGGTCAAACAGTTGATGTTTTTTGCGTATATATCTATTTTGAGGTCCCCTGAGTACAAAAATGTGCTATTCTAGATCATATCTGTCTATCTGTCTATCTAGCTACCCAAATGTGTTTTCCTTGATAAAATTAAGAGACTTTTTACTAAAAAACAAAATAGTTTAAATATAACCTCAAAATTGGAAAAATTAGCTTTTTTGTTGGTTTTAGTATGTAAATTTAATTGGAAGGGGAAAATAAATGGTAGTAAAATATTACTAAATACCTTTTTGGTAGCTTTTTATTTATAACAAATTTTGAATGTCGGCAGCCATTTTGTATAATGTCCCATGCATTTCAGTAAGAAAAACAAAAATAAAAATTTTCCCTCTAAATACCACAAAAATGTACTTCATAGTATTTTTAAATTAACCGTTTATACTTACTATAAATTTATGAAAAACTGTTTAAGATTAACAGAGGTCTTAATCAAAAATTTAATCTTTTAACGAATTATAATAAAATATATGAAAAAAAAAAAAAATCAATAAAATTATAGTTTATTAGAAACAGAATAGCTCTAAAGTTGCAACCTAGAGGAACACCAATTAAAAATTTCATTAAAATAATTTTACTTTGATATCCAACTTATTTTACGATCTACTAAGATCCGATTAAGATATGAAGGACTCCCTTCTCACAAAATAAGGTCATCGATGTAAAACAAAACGGACAGCACATCGGCGTCTCAGGAATTCCAAATACCAGCTTTCTTCGGGTCAAAAATACACGACTATATTAAAAGCATTTGTTTGTAAACAATGCGGCCTTAAATGATCCATCCTTAACGAGGTAACAATTTAGAAGAGTCGTCTCTGGTGTCATTTATTGTCTTGGGAACCAACATAGGTCTTAATTACGTAGAGTGGCTGCGTGAGGCCTCAACCCCCCAAGATTGAGGTGCTTTGCTTATACATTGTCATCGCTCTGGTATTTCGACTATTTTACTCATTCTAAAGAATGCTATTGTAAAAGTGGCAAACCGTGGGTTGGGAACGTGTAAAGACATCAGTTTGTCGTGCAAAGTAGGTTGTTTTGTGGATTCCAGTAGTACAACGCTCGGCTGCAACTGTGGAAATTTAGTTTTATGGTTATTTCTATTCGTTTAAGAGAACAATTCATAATGACAAGTAACTTATAATAATTAAAGTACAAGTAAATTGATAATTAATCGAGTTTTTAGTCATAAATAATCTATAGCTTCTTGGCGGTGATATATCCTATGTAACCAGGCTATACAAATTTGATAGTTCAGGATTTGAAATGACTTTTTTGACAATAAATTAGCTATTTGTCATCTTCAAGATGGAGGGGTTTATACCATTAAATGCAGAATTAAAATCTGCAAATTTTTATCTAATTTAATGTGTTATAAATTGAATAACATGAGTTATGACCTAAAAACCTTTTTAAAATGGCTGCCATTTTGACATTTAAATTGGATTTTTCTAAATTTCTACGTGGGCTTACTATTGTCTCCTATACCAAATTTCATTTTCCTATCCTTGTTTTCGTGGACGATATCGACGGTGGTCGTTTTCTGAAGCTATGTATCTTGAAAATCAAAAAAGAAGGTCAATTTTTTTGCGATTACAAAATTTACCCTTTAATTTGTATACTGGTTCGGTAAAATGAATATTCTTTCAAAATAATTTCATACAACGTACGTATCTGTTATCACAATAATTGAAGAATGCATTACAAACTGACGTTTCTCACGACCTTCACTATTGTCGGTCATATGTTAATCCAATAAAACATAACCAACGTGTAATCGGAAACAACAAAAACCAGTTTCCCTAACAATAATAAAAGATATACTCAATGATGACTTTACCACTTTCTTTCAAACGAATCTACAATAGAGTTGCATATATGGTAACAGGAGGGGAGGGGGGGGGGACTTGTACTCCCACATATGAAATGTGCATAATGTCGGTTGGTTGAGAACCTACGTGGATTTCAGAGCTGGCATACAATGGCATAGCAATTATAACATTTCTTCCATCCGATCTTCCAATGCCCACGTAATAGACCTACAGTATTTCATTGATAGATCGACTTTAAGGTATGGATCGGAATACATGTTGGTAATACTGGTGATTATATTAAATATAATTATAGTGTGTGTCAATATGTAGGTTGCAAGTTGGCAAGCGTGTATGAGATCATGTCACTGTTTTAAACTGTATTTAGAAGGCATAATCAAGGCTTCTGTTGTTGTTTTTTAAATCTAGAACTTTGGGAAAGTCCACTATCTGGATGATTTTAAAACGGTTAGTATTTAAATAAGTGATGCACATACTTTCTCATATAGACAAAATAACTGTGAGAAGTTTAAGATGGATAGTGCTGTAAGATTAAAACTCAATATTCTGATTTTCTCAAAAACGGATGAAACTATTTTAAACAAATTTAACTAGTCTATAATGCAGGCTTTTAAGTTACGTTTTTACTTGTTATTTTAAGGCGAAAATATCATAACATTCTTTTAAAAAAAGGAGCAAAAGAACATAAAATAAAGGCCCTCGAGTACTCTTATAGCGTCAGGGTCGGAAAAGAACAAGACTTCGTCAAGAGAGACCTTATAGGAGAGTTGAAAGAGAGGAGTCTAAGACAAGACTACGCGATAAAGATGTAGATCCAGCTAGGTCCCTCGGAAATGGTAAGCCTGTATTGCATCCCTGAGGGATAAATGTTAGTAAAAGGTGTAGCTCCAGCTTTTTACTCCGTACTCACTATAAATAAGCCCCAAAATGTAAGTTATCGACATAAAATATATAAGAACTTAGACGCCGTCATAAAAGCTTCAGTATCTCAAAAACATAAAATCCGATTTTAACAAAAAAAAATTGAAAAATGTGAAAATCTAAAACCCAAAACCATATGCGAAACTATAAGTAAAAGAAAATTTCAGTTCTTAAAAAAAATAAAAATAAAAATAAAATAAAATTAAATTAAATTAAAAAAAAAAAAACTAAACCAACAACAGTATAACAGAACAAACACACAGAACACAATTCTCATAAAAAATACGCCTAAGTATCAGACGCGTTTCAACGACAAGGTCGTCCTCTTCAGTGATACACCAGCTACACCAACCAAACCACAACTTTACTTCTCATAAGTCAAGCTCAACATTTAATATAAACCAACAACGATCATCCGTTTTTTCTCTAAATTACCAACGCACCGATTTCCTGTACTTGTGGTTTGACACATTAGTTTAAGTTACAAATCTCGACTGTTTATCAAAATTGATTGAAATCGTTGGGGTTTTTAAGATATTCCAACTTTTAAACGGTAGGGTCTGTCCATCCAAGAAGAGGTCGGCCACTCATTGGCACCCAGAAGGTTCGTAACCTAACCTTACCTACTTTATACAGAATATATATATATACACACATTTTATTGTTTTAGAGCCCAATATAAATTGATGTCCTTTCAGATGATGTCAAACAGATCTTCATCCTTCTTCCTTCGGCGCTACATGAATTCATAAGTAGTAATTTAACAAATCTCTACGGGTTCCACATCTTTTTGTTCTTTACAAAATACTGTCCTTAATACACGTCAACAACGTTTCAGCTGTACTGTCAGGTTAGGTTCTGTCTGTTCTATTTATGTCAATAGAAAATTGTTTATGAGTGGCGGTCATCTTCTTGAACAGAGCTCAACGGGGCCCGTAGTTTATTTCCTGTTTTTAAGTGATAATTTCCCTAACCATTTTTTTTTTTTTATTTGGGAGATTAATACAGTTTGTTTGTATATTTGAAAGCTTCGTATTAGGAACATTTACAGCTCGGTTTAGTTTTCAGAAATGTTATGTATTGAATACTCCCAAATAAGAAAGAAAGAAAAAGAAACTACAAATACAGCTCAAAAGTTGCCACATAATAAATTTAGTCAAAATCGGTTGGGCTATAACGAACTTCTCAGATAACAAATAAATCGTTTTAGTATCAGTAGGCCTAGTTGGAAAAAAAATCGTAAGTTTTTTAGTTGGGGCAAAACTTTATGATACTACTGTATTTCAGAATTTAAAACACACAAATCGACCATAATAATTGTTTATTATCAACAAATGTCGTTTTTAGTATAGTCCTTTTCCAAAAATATAAATCTTTAGCACAATAACAATTGTTAAAATACACGGTTAAAATATAGTTTATCTTTTTGTCCTTTACATCATTTATTGAATTTTCAATTTTTCTTGTAATAATTCACTTTGCGTTCACAACTCGAGTCCAACAGGAAGAAGAAGAAGAAAGAGATAATTTGGTAGTCGCGTGCTGTGGAAGTTGTAGCGGATCTAACCATCCCAAATACAGCGTGCATAATGCTACTCTCTAGGCCTAACGTACGACAGAGTACAGTTGATTCCAAAGAAAATAGAGCATTCTTTAATAACACACTAGATAAATTATAACCGTACAGTTCTTTAGTATAATTTCTTGTAATAAAAGTGAAAAATGAACCAGTTTACTAAACACTAACAGTGTTTTACAAATCGATTATTTTCAAAAAAATTCCTTTTGATTGGTCAACAACAAGACTTCCCGTAAATCCTTGAACCGTGGACAGATGGTGCCACCAGTTAGGCATAGGTTATTAACGTGTTCTGTGTTGGAGAAATTATGGCTTTCCTAATTTTGTTAGAAACAGTTTTGAAATATGTAAAACAAGAATTATTTTCGGCTATTAATTCCATTTAAAGTAATGTTAAATGGACGCAAGCAGATGGCTGATTTTAATTTAGCGAATATATGGAGGGTAACATGGAAAGAGTTCTATTGTTGTCACATTTATTTTATCGGGTATAAATTTCAAATGTCTACGTTTTATTTTAGAAACGCTATATTTTTATTCCTAAAAATAGAATATTTAATTTTTACTGATGGGCATTGATAAGACATTTAGATACTCACAATAGATTTGTAACACACAAACAATTGTCTGGTAATTTTCTTTTCTCTTGATGTTTAATCAAATATTTTTGTTTATTCATTATTATTTAGATTTCTTTCTTTCTCTCTTTAAATCGTGACGTTTTTACAATATTCGATAGCTTGCGGTGTTTTTATTTTATGTTATTTTCTTCATTTGTTTATTAGACGATGATGACCGGAAAACATCATTTTTCAAAATTTAGCTTACAAAGGAACAAAATGGGCTCTAACAACGCCCATAACGTAACTGTTCTAGTTCTGCTAAGCAGCTTTTATGGTTTAGCACATCGCATTCACGTTGCCATTCTTCTAACATTCTCAATCAGAGTTCGCTACCAGTTGTACCCACGATGTTAGTTCAACACCGTAATTATCCGGAACTTTTTACTCGTGAAGTGAAAGCACTAATGGAGGTAATCTGGGGGCTTTAAAAACTCCCCATAAAAGTTTAAAGTTTTCACAATTTAAAAAGTAAACAATGACTCATAAATAATTCAAATTAAAATTTTTTAAATATAGATCTATAAGGGTATAAAAATCGAAAAAACTTTTTCAAAATGGTTGCATTTTTATTATTTCCCACTTCAATTTTGTAAAATGAAAAGCCCACACGAGCCAGACTTCGGTATCAAATTTGTTGACAAATGCTGTTTATGAAAAATGCAAACTATCGTGTAGTCTTTTTGTAACATGAAAAACAAGATCGAATTGAGATTGTATCGATGTATGTTTATTTGAATTTACTATCACACAACACTTCGATATCTATGTAAACAAATTCATCTTCCAATAATGAGTTGATAGTAAAACAAACACCGTCGTTTCGCCCGCCCAGGACTAAAAACCTTAAAGACTTAATGGAATAAGGACATTGTCCAAACTCCATTTAACAATACTACTTATTTATGTCACTGTTGACGACTCGGCCACACAGATATTTCCAGGAGACTGCATCTGTCGGGTCCATCTTTACCCGCTGTTTACCGAAACCATCAAACAACTGTCTCTAACAATAGAGCGAGCGGGGCGAGCTTGTCAACGCCGGTCTTAATGTCCGATTATCGGATTTACCTGGGCCTTGCCACCCCCGTTATATTTCCGTAAATATAAAAATAACAACCCTTTTTTCCCCAACTGTCTGGTTAGATATTGAATTACCTCGTTTCTGCGCATGCTCGACTTTCCAGATGTTGCAGTTGTGGTCATATGATAGTAACAAACATATGTAACCAAAGGTGTATGAAATGATATTTATGTTTTGACAACGTAATTTGTCAATCAAGTGTGAGAGGAGGGGGGGATAGAATGGCAGATGGGGATAAAACGCATGTCATATTTTATTGAAGAATAAAGGATTTTTGTAATTTAAAATTGCAATTTAATTAAATTTATAACACCCATATTTTTAATTTTAGACGTTTTCCTCTTTTTTGTGTAGATATTATTTTTTATAAAATGAAACGTACTTTACACTTTCTGAATATTTACATCCTGATAAATGTTTATAGAATATAATAAATATAATATGTAAACAATTTTTACATATACGTGTTAAATTTTGTTTTGTTTTCCGTCTGTTTGTGTTTTTTATAAAACATATTATAACTTAAAAATTGATCAGATATCGAATCCAGTTTGGAATACTCAATTTTGAAATTTTGTAACAGTAATATATTAAAAACCAGGACAAATAATCTACAAGAGATCAAATATTTTGTAAATATATATTTGTTTTTAAACAACAAACAAAATTATATCTTAATTTAGATTTTAGCTTAAAGAATAATATATTTGTCGATAAAAAAAAAATAATAAAAAAAATAAATAAATAAAATAAAATAAAAATCAGATAAAATTCTCGATAATTGACTACCAGGAATGTATTTTTTTTCTGAAATTTATCCCGGTATAAATTATTATAAACCGGTAAGTTATTATAAACGTTTGGCAGTTGTAGTCATTTACCAAGTAATCGAAAATGAATTTTTCATCAATTAAACCATATCGTTTAACCTACAATCCCTGTCTTGTGCAGGATAGGTTAGTCGAAAAACATTTATGTATTTTTGCCTAAAATAAAGACGACCATGTTTGAAATTTACAGTAATTATTTTTCAAATGAGATTACTATCACTAAGATCGGATAAGTATAGAAGAAATATCTGATTTAATATGGAAGCAAATCTGAGCGGTTTAGCTGGCGTCATCTTTTGCAGATTTTAATATTTCACAACGAAAACCATTTCTTTACATTTAAGCGGGAAATGTATTGCCATTATGTTTGAACATTATTATAAATTTTTTTTTAATATTTCGTAAAACTATTAAAAAATTTCCACCTTCAACGTAAATTAATAACAAAATTGGTTTTTTTAAATTTACAAATATCACATCTGTAGATTTACAGCCAACCTCTCAGCTTCTCAAAGACAAATACTACAAATTGCAAATCATTCTCTAACTACAGTATCGTGCAATATCGAATAACTAGCCATCATTAGTTTGACATGAAATTGCTCATTGATCTATTGAGTGAGTGGGCAATACATAGGTCGTAACGGGCGAACACACATTACTTATAATCCAATAATTGAATCTAGCCCGAATCGTAGACAAAAGACACCGGTCCGTGTGGGTGGCTATTGTAAGCACTCCAGCAGCTGCTTTTAGGTATGGATATACATATATTTAGTAGTTTCCCTTCCTTCCTCCGTGTAATCGAATCTTTTAACAAGATGTGGCCAATGTGACGTGCTAAAACCGTCTATTGATGGATAAAAGAGAGGTCCCAATACGTTCCCTTGAGGTAGTCCAAGTAGAAATTGATGTGTGTTATTGGATGTGCTGAATTTATTGTTACAATTTCTTTGAACGAGTGTGTAAACAATTTTAATTTAATTTAACATTTAAGCTTTCATCCATATTTCTTTCTTTAAAATTTAATTTCTCCAACAATAAGTTATTGGTAAATGTATGTGTGTGTGGGGGGGGGAGCAAATACTTTAAACTCGATTGCTTTAAGTTCATTTAAATCCCATTGATGTCAGAACAGAGGATAAAACTATGGAAGAGGTTTCGAAATTTGAATGCCATTTTCAAAGTAATTTTATAAAAATGTCGCCCTTGTTTTTTTGTTATTGTAAAGGATTTTTTTTTGCCCAAAACTGTTAAGTACATTTTTACAATACAAAATTAATGATTGAAAAGGTTATTCTTTTGAAAAAACAAAACAATATCGAAAGCAACGGGGATCAGTTTTTAGGATGCGTGTACATTTTGACTGATAACTCATCAACCTATATTTTATAACAAATGACGACACGTTCGTTTTGTTCATAACTTAGGAACTAAGTTTGAGCAAAATTTGATTAAAACAGATTTTAAATGTTTTATAGTCTAAATGTTTTACTCTTAAATTTTTAATAAGTGGAAAAAGAAACGCTTCGACAGTCGACCTAAATATACTCACAAACCAATTTTCATTATAATCAGTTCAGGCGTTTCGACTCTAGAGCACTGCACGAATTATTATTTTTAAAAACTTTAATTTTATTTAACTTGCCCCAAACGGATCTATAAACTCCAACAATTGTTTTGACCCGTCACAAAACCTTATAAAACAACTCCACTTAGGTTGCATAGAGACAACTGCTGGCAACCCAGGGTCTACTTGATCATTCTGTCAAGACTGGGAGTGACGAGCCGACAGAGGTTTATACTCAATAGATTCCTCAAGCTTTGTGAATTGTGTTAAGCCTTACAAGGTGTGCGGCCTAAAACCCTTACTTTCAATTCATTTGTCACCCCCTACCCCCATCCAAGTCTTGTTTACTCCTTGCAAACAGAATTAGAGAATCAAAGCAAAGTCATTTCCCAACAATGCAAAGATGTTGGAATACGTATTATAGGCTAGACTACTACCTGTTATTGAATGTGTCATTTCTTAAAATGATCTTTACATTTTTTTAAAAGAACTGGAAAGTGTTTGTCGAAACGTTTTAAGTTAGAATTTAAAAATTGTACAATTCAAGGGCTCACTATAGTGACTTCGGGGCTAGAGTCCCAAGGGATCCTAGCTGGTGCTATAACTTTTTCATGTGGTTTTGGGTTAGGTCTCTCTCTCTCTCTCTCTCTCTCTCTCTCTCTCTCTCTCTCTCTCTCACTCATCATTCCAATCAGCTCCCTCTTCACCAACTATTGTTCTGTTCCGTCCCTGACGGTATCAAAGTACAGTATTCGGGTACTAAGATCTTATTTTATATTCTCTCTTCCTATTTTTAAAAGGCAAATGAGAGGTTTTCCCTTTAAATAACCATAAAAAAAGAAAAATATTACGATTGAAGTTTTCTAGTTTAGTCCTTTTCGTTTTCAGCACTGTTTTCTCACAAAGCCTTTAATCGGTTTAGTATAAATTAGAATCTAGGAGTATCATTGTTAGGAGAGTACGCCGTAAAATCGAAACGTCCAAAAAATCGACTGTTTAAAAATTAGCTAGATAGAATAATACTCGAATACAAGATCTCATAAAAATTACGTTTACTTAAATCAAACGCGTTTCAACGTCATCCTCAGTGATACGTGAGCTACAATAAACTAAACTATCACTGAGGATAGCGACTTTGTCGTTGAAACGCGTTTGATTAAGTAAACGTAATTTTTATGAGATCTTGTGTTCGAGTTTTATTCTATCTAATATTATCTCACAAGTCTAGCTCAATATTTATCTATAAAAATTAGCTGTTACAAAAAAATCAAAAACTGAAATGGGACATAGTTAAAAATCTGTAAGCTCAAAATCGTCTGCAACTGTCCCCCCCTTTTCTTTCTCTTCTTTTTCTTTTTTTCTTCTCAAATAACCGTAAAGAACGCTATTAAATATCTCCAGATCATATCCATGAAAAAAAATTTAGGAACCATGAGTTTTAACTAAAAAATAAACTTTTCATTTCATTTTTGAAATATCGGTTTCTCCAGTTTGGGAATATATGTAAGTTTGTGCCGTGTTTTTCGACATTTATTTTTGAATAATTTTCACACTTTAAAGGGGAAATTTGATCAATTTTAACACTTTTGTATCAACCTTTCAACAAAACTACAGCTTTTATTTTGATATTCAAAGAGAATTAGTAATCATGCTGGTTAGTGATGAGTTGTGTTTGAATTTCCGGCGGAAATAAGCTTTGACGAAGAACATCTTTACGCCAATAACCACGAGGTCGATTCTACTTAGTCGCCTACTATCAGTTGACTGTACAAAAAACTCTCTTATTTCCAATTTATCTTTGGAATTACAGTATTACTATTTCAGCTCCTCTGGTGTCAGAAAAACACAAGGAATCATCAAATGGAGCTTCAGATGTTTAATTCAAAGATATTAGGAATATTTACTATATTATTCATCTAACCAACGTCAAAAAAGAAGTGATGAGATTCAGAAAACCAGTGTAAAAACTGTTTTAAACAAAACAAAATTACTCTATACTAGATAAGATCCCTTGATCTACCAAATACAATTTAACATTTCTTATGAGGTCTAAGAGACCAACGTTTTTGGCATATAGAGCATCTATCTGCTTCTATTACATTTTATGATGAGACTGTGCAAGTATCATGTTAGCGCGGGTCAACTTGTTTTTTTAACCTAATTTTTAAGGTCATCCAATTTAAAAATGGTAATTGTTTGAAATATTTTTCAGCTTGAAAATTGACAATTGTGCTATACAAATTGAACAGCACAGCCATTCTTTACAAACATACACCTAACACTAAAAAAATTATTTTCTGAATTTCTCAGTAAAAAGTTTATTAATGTCTTAAAATACCTTAACTCAATATTACCAACAATATCTTGTAGCAGAATTCTTTAATTTGTGGATATTTTCGTCTTTGAAGTTGGTATACATCTAGTCACTTTATATTTATCAGTGACTAATTGTCATTAAATTACCAAGAATATCAGTGAACTTTATGAACAAGTTATTGTGGCTTACAAACATGATAACTGTTTCATTAATAATGAATACATTTTCCTAACAATTTCACAATAATTCCTCCCGGTTCAAACACATATCTAAGATGTAATTAAGTTTGTTTATGTTCTTTTATAGATCAAATAAGTCTTAATTTAACTAAAATGAATGTAAGAATAGCACTGAAAACTTTTTAATGTAAAATAAAGTACTTTTAACAGACTGTTGAGTTTATTGTCACGTCCGTAACAAACCATTGTCACGTCCGTAACGTTTTATCAATTTTTTATTTGAAATATTACAGGATTTTAAGATTGAACACTAATGTTTCTAAGAAGGTATTTATCTTAAGATAAGCTGACAAAAGTTTAATTCATAAATTTCCCAAGAAATTAACAGACTTTTTAACAATTGTAACAGTATGTCAGAAGACAAGTGCTTTTCAAGTCACGTCCGTAACTCCAACTCAGTTGAACTATACATCAAAACCAATAATATTATCATTTTCAAATTTAGTGCAAAAATAGTATAAAAAATTACCTACCAGTTGAGCTTTAACAATTTACAAAATAGAATTAACTTTTCTTTTTTTTCCAAGTTGTAATGCATGTAACTGTCACGTCCGTAACAAAAGAATGGCTGAGCATTAATTTAATTAATGTAGTTAAATTTCATACATAAGTAAAGTTTTATTATTCATTAGTAATAAATGCAATTGCATTAACATTTGTTTATTGTTTTCAATGGTTTTTCGGAATGAAATGATCCTACATTGCACTTCAGATAGGTTAGGATTAGCGTTTACACATATCGTTATCAACGTTGAGGTCGTCAACACTCAATTCATGCCGAGTATTTGTTTACAAACGATTCACAAATTTTCAAACGTACGCTGATGTAAAGTGATTCTACGGCTGACTTAAAACACGCCGTAAAATGTTTTATCGTGTTGCTGAGGCGATTGATTTATGACCATCATAAACGGGGAGAACAATCTTCGTCCATCTTTTCAGATGATCTGACGCTAGTTAAATCTGTTTCCTTTTAATTAGAAGAAATGTACTTGGTTAATTACTTAATTTTCAAAAGAGCTGCGGTCGTTGCTTTTGTGAGGTTGGTTTTGGTTAAATCCTCAACAATTTATAGGTTAGGTGCAAACACGTTTTGTTTTGAAATTATTAAAATGATGAAGTTTTCTTAATTACTACATTTCAGTAAAATTTTATCAAAATTGATAGAGGCGATGTTGAGATAAAATCGGAATTTTGTTCTTATTACCTTCAAATATCTACATTTTTTTTTTTTTTTGTTTTTTTTTTTTTTGCATATTTATAATTCTCTGGGTAGCATCTTTTCGTGCTATTTATTTTATTTAATACATGTTTCAGGTAAAATATTATCAATAGGGAATTTTTCGTAAAAGTTATACCTTTTTAACTCATAATTTATAATGTTAAACGCTACATGTGTTCATCCTTTTATCAATTCATAAAATTTACACTACGGTTTTTTAAAATTGGATAAAATTTCGTTTTTCAAAATGTTGTTGTTTTTATGATAGGCCTACAAATTTTCATGTACGTTACAAAAATGAGGTTATTTCTTAACAAAATGTTGACGAAATATTCACTTGAAATTAGCAACATTTGGAAATGTCGGTTATAAAAATAAATCGCAAATTCCCGAAACAATATTTTTAAACATTTGGTGATCAAATCCTTAATTTGTTAAATTTATAACAAAATAAACAGAATATTTGCAGTTGTATTACAAATGTTTGTTTTTCGTACTCTTTAATATAGATGTTTGTTTTGTTTTGTGTTTTATCTCACATTTATTATTTTATAGCCTACTTGTGTGCCGATCTGTTCAGAGTTTAATTATTGTTAGTGGGGTGAAGGTTTCTGCTAATTTTTACATAGTTATCCAAGCCATCGTATGTGCGTGTACACGCGCGTCCGACGGTCATAATTCTCCAGTGAGCTTTTTTTTTACCTTCACCGCCTTGTTTATCCAACTAAATTGAACCCAACACACCCCTAACCTAATATTTTCACAAATTATCTTTGATTATTTTGCGCCGACATTGTCACGAAGTGTTTGCACAAGGTTAATCAGTGAGAAATGGTTTTCGAAAATGAGCGGATAATTTGAGGGGAGGAGGGATCGAGACCACCTCCGTAGTTGTCCGATCCGTTTCTCTGAACGACTCCTTCAGCAGTGGCGGTGTTCCTCTTTGGCATTCCAGAGCCGGTGAAAAATGTTGTCACTTGCATTATCCACGTCCACCCCTAAGGTGACGCACCTATTGATGGATCCACACAAATAATCCACCCCATTTTTGCGCCCTCATTCTTCCCTTATTTAACATTTCACAAGTAGCCGTGACACATTTAAAGGCATTTTTCACATTGGAACGATTTTATGGGTCGTTCAGAGAAAATCGCTTCTGTAAATGTATTACAAAGGTAGCCAGGGTTGTCCCAAATTTACTTTGTTGTATTTTAGGTTATAAAAAAAGAGATGACATTATTAATATTTTGCTATCAAATGGACACACTTAGTTGGAACAATTCGTAAACTAGTTTTTCAAATCGTGTAAAAGTAAATTAAATTCACAAAGAGAAAATATCTTGGAAATTTAAATTTTAAATAGTTAAAATTTTTTTTAAATAGGGCGGGTAATATGGAGATATATAAGCCTAAAAATATACAAGTCAATTATTTTCTAAATTTATCAGTCGACATTTGTTTACATATTTCGTAATTTAATAACGACCACTGAAATTATTAGTTTACAATTAAAAGAATAATTACTCCTGAATCTAGTAAGGAATTATTTATGTCATTAAAAAACTGAACTTTTTTTTTTCTAACTACAGTGGAGTTAGTATAGTAGTTAGTTTACTACTGCAGTCTAGTAAACCTTTCAACGATTGTTTTGTTGTTTCTTTGACAATTTCTTCAAAGCATCAAGGATATCTCGCATTTAATTTTTATTTCTCTCGCCAGACCTGAAACATATAACTTATTTCAAAATTCACCAATCTTTGACGCAAAGCGCAATGATTATGACATATAGAATAGAAGGTTAGCAATTTGTTGCAATGAAGCCTATAACAAGTATTTGTTTTGTGGCTAACAAGGGCCGACGGACGATACCACACAAGCTGTGGCTGTCCTCTTTCCAAGCCCTGTAATCTTCTGCTGCCGCTAACTACCTGTCTACCGTCAAAAGAAAACACAAAATGTGTTCGTAGTTATTAATTTTAGTTTGAAAGAAAAGTGATCGATCTATAGGCTTAGTGCATGCCGAAATAATCGAATGTGTTAGTGGAAACTTTCTGTTCAGATAATAAAATGTGGTAATTGTCCAGATTATCACAACCTTGTATAGAAATCATTTCAAATTTACTAATGAACATTACATTTCATCTAGGCCTAATATATATACAGTATATGTATTTATGTATGTAGGACTAAAATTTCAACTGACCACATACAGGCTACCTAAATGTGGGTACCTAAATAACTTAAATATAACCTAAAAAAACTATTAGATTCCCTCAAATTACTTTCTTGTGTTCTCACTCCTGTTTACTAATCGTGCTTCAGATTCTATACTTCTAGCTATTTCAAACAATTCACTTAAGATGAAAAATGGTGTGACATTACATGTTGTAGACATCATTAATCATTTGCTCCTAGAAATGGCGTCATCCAAATTTATCCAACAGTTTGTTGTAGTATTTTGTTTTTGTATCTGTTTTAGTCATTATTTAAAGACGGGTTTGTTTATATTGTAAAAGCATTGATTTGTTTCTCGGAAAAAAACGTGGGAACTAAGTTAATTCTTTACCAAGACTATTTTTTCGTTAAGCGTTTGTAAACAGTTTTCATTTATTTCAAATAGGCTACATGTAATTGGTACTTACCTATTAATTTTATACAGACCAGTAAAATAGATTGTTAGACCAGGTTATTATAGCTAAATAGCTGATTTTGCGTAAATACGTAAGTACTTTATTATTTTGTAGTTTTTTACACATTTATTATTTACATTTTCGTTGTAATGTATTACTTTGTAGAATGTATCAATTATTTTAAAGTATTTTAGTTTTGAAGTTAGTTTTCTTATGAATTATTTGTTTACAATAACCTAATTTTGTATTCTTTAAAATAATCTTTTAGATAAATAGAGCTTGATATTAAACTTTTATACGGTTAGGCCTGAATCACATGTGAATTTCAACAATGCCGACCTAATAAATAACGTAACACATCTTTAGGAATGTGAACCACGGCCTTGTTGTTCTGTTTGTTTGCAGACGCCCAAGTTCAATGAAGGTCATTCTTGTATGAGGTTATGTTTGTTGTGGTTTCGGTTCTTATGATTTCATCCCGTGGGGACTGATTTTGTTAGTAATTAAATTGGAGATGCAATCTGTAACTTTAAGTGAGTACTTGTAGTTTGTGTCTAATTCAATTCAATATTGGGTGCGATTTTATTCCGACTTATGTAGTACTAGGCTTACTGTTGGGCTAATATTTATGCTTTATAACGATTTTGTTGTTTAACATCTGATTTTATTAATTCAGAATACGTTATTTTGAATGAATACAAGAATTACTGGATTTAGGTAATAGTGCAGAACATGACGTGATTGAATTAAGTCTTCTGGTAGACTATTAAAATATTAAAATGATTTAGGTTATGAATATTTGTTTAAAGCCTCATATGCAGTATCGAGTAAAACAGTAATTACACTAATTTAAGTAATAAACAAACATAAATTAAAAGGATCTTAATGTCGTATATATTATTTTAACGACACTTTTCAATGTTGTTAATCCTCCCCCTCCCCATTGATCAAAGCATAACAGTTTGTATCTTACTGCAGATTTAGGTTTTTTACCTGAAATAAACTATTTTCTTAAAAAACCGTTTCAAGTGGGTGGCCGCGTAATTCTTTAAACGTTAATTATGTACGAATTTTTCCAACAGAAATTTTCTTCTTCTGTGAAGGTTTGTACACCACATATTTTACACAATTCTACAATTAATTATAGGCTACAACTTAATACTATTATTTCTTAGATGTTAACCTAAAATAATTAACATTAGAATGAACCAAAAATTGGTTTTAGCCTAACAATTAAAACATTTTAAACTAACATATGTTTTCATATTGTGTATTTACTTAACTTTTAGGTTATGTTTACAATTTTGGTACAGATTTGCACAGATTTTTATACTTATTTGAAATCGACCGATTGTAAAGTTTTCATAATAGAACACAACATGTATCGTGAAATGCCGCTGTACTGCGCGTGCGTCAATTGACCTAGTATCGAAATGAAAGTAACCGTAAGTAGCATGATCGATCTCCAGTCAGTCGTCTTTGATAATTAATGATTTATTGCCTTATATAAAATTAATGACGGCTCTTTCTTATGCAACCGTTCCAAATGGGCGTGTCTTGGATTGGTCAGGCTTACAAAGTATTTTTTATTCTGGTCACCACCAAGGTGGCAAATGTGATTGTTAGCGCAAATATTGACCTTAAACAGCCTTGACGAGGTTGTTGTACGTGATCCGTTTACATTCTCCATCAATCTACATCTATATAGGCTATAATTTCAAACATATTTCTAACAATTTCCGACCAAGGTCGTATCGAGATTCTAGTTAGTGCGTCTTAATGGTCAATGGTTCAAAGATACCGACACTGGACAGGTGACGACTTGGTGGGAGTTCCTGTGCGAACCCCGCGACCGTCATTTGTCAAAAAGCAATGTGACGTCATAATTAGAGTTCCCAGCGTCTGTCTGAAAGATTTATTATACCTTTGGATCAAATAAGCCGACGGGTTGCTTTGGGAAAACTATCAAAATACAGTGCCACCTCGTTTTCCCCTCCAATTCACGTTTAGATTTATGGTTCTCTTATCGTAGTTTTTTTTCCTGTCAGTTTTTCATCCAGTTGAGTATAATCTAGGACCTACAATACTTATGTTTAATTCCGACTCTCACGGTACCCCAACTTCATTGGATGTCCAGACACCATCTTTTGTTGTGATAATTTCTCTACATTATTCTACAAATTCAAGTTCTATTAAATTTTTTGACAGTTTTGTATGTATTGTTCTTTTCTTTGTTTATTTATTTTTTTTTAAAGGGGGAAAATGCTGCCATTTTATTTTACAATTGATTAAGTTCTTTATATCCGATTTACTTTGGAAACAAGTATTCAGTAGAGCTAAATAAATCGATAAAATATTATTAACTGAATGCCTATTCCAGTTTGTTAAAATGATAAGGGAATTTTTGGTGTAGGCTACTATAGAGATCTGTTTTGGTCCCAACACTATTGTTTCCTGTGTGAGCATTTTGTTTACAAGAGTTTGATTGTTTAAATACTACGATTTTAAGAAAATCACGTGGTGTCTAACTTTCGTACCACTGCTAATAGTATCTCATGGTAGAACTGCTCGTGAAGAACTTAAATCTGATTAACGTTTTTCAGTCGGGTAATGTACGATTAGAAAATCGAGTTCCCGTCGTTTTAATTTTAGCCATCGCAACCAGAATTCGCTACTAATGGTAGTTACTTACGCCAACGATAACGAGTTGACACCGTAACTTTTTGAACCACTAAAGGGATTGTACTTGGGGTCCATACAAGACCGAAAGCTGTTAGACCACCCGGGGGACGTAAATGGTTTTGACTTTACGTAGTATGTTTTCTCTCCGCCGTTTTGCTACATATTTTTGAAGAAAACAGATTTCTCGACACAAACTCAGGACGGCTAGACGAGGAGTACTCGTTAAAGCGGGTTTACATAAGCGATAAACGTAAACTTTGCTGTTTTCCTAAGTGTACCCAGAACTACATCGAACTTTGCGTTTCAAAAACATCTAAGGTTATTGGAAGGTGAAGGGAGGGGGGATTTTCTTAAAAACAGAGAATAGTTACAATCTATACCAATGTAAAAATACTCCGTTTTAGTTATTTAAACACATTATAAAATTCTTTTTTGTTAAACCTAACCCCCAATATTTTTCAACTTTGTTAGGAATTGTAACTTTTTTCATTGAAAAACAGAATGCCAAATGTATAGGGCTAACAAGAAACATTATATACGTAATGTTAGATATGAAAAGCACGCCAATCTATAGTATTATTCTCATAAAATACAATATACTTTCTATATTTTATCTGCGTATTCTTAGAGTTCATGCGGTAAACTCTTCGTACTTGTCCAATTAGAACGTGCGTGCTTTGTAACTGGAGTTGACGGAACTAAAAAAAAAAAGTTGATACTTTTCCCATAGGATACAAGGTGTGGAGTGCGGAGCTGTCACTAATAATGCGTTTATCACCTTGGTGGAGGCTAGTGTTCTCACCCGTAGCGGAAGTATAACCTACAACAAACACTCTACTGCTAATTGTATAACTCGGTAATTTTATAGGAAATCAATAATTTAGTAAATAAGGAAAAAGTTAGACCTATATTGTTTTATGAATTTGTTCGCATTGAAACTAGGCTAGGCCAAGAAAATAAATTATCTGCTCTATAAACTAAATAATATGCTATATAACGTATTCGCTAAATAAAATAAAATTCCATAAATTAAAATGTACTTTAACGATTTTTATCTAATTTAGGTTATGTGTAATTTCTTAAGGAGCCAAACAAAATGTATTGGTCGCTCTCTCAAAAAATGACGGTTTGAACTTATTATAAATTACGTGATTACTCAAAATGTGCTCTACGAATTTTATTTAAATTTGCCATCTATAGTATTTAAAAAAAGCAAAACAAAGAAAACAACATTGCAACTAAAGAAATTTCATCAAACGAAAATAACTGTAAACCTATCAAAAGAATTTATTGTCGAATTATTGGGTGAATGTAGATTATATGGCTTAATAAAAGATTATTATTCATTAAAATATTGTTAATTTTTAAATTTAATTTAACTTTAAAAAAATAAAGTAAAATAGTAATTAAGGACGAGGAAAATAATTCACGGAACGGAATTAACCTCAAATTAAGCCATTGAAGGCACATATTGTTGAATAATTGCTATAGTTGCATAGTTTAAGCCTCGAAAAGTCTATTTTCTATAAGATTTTTAATTAAAATATTAATAATTTCTATATTAAGCAGATTTGTCGCGTAACCTCTGTGTCAATACGATTTTATTCCTGTACCTGACGTAGGCCTATGAATGTGGGTAGGCAATATAAGTTTACCAAACGCCTTCTTAACACTGCATATCACTGCCTGCATAATGGCGTCCTTGCAAAAGCAATCGTAACACAAAGTTATATCCGGTGCTTTTAACTTAACCTACACGAAAACGGAAAAAAATGATTTGTGTTCTCTAGTTAACGTTGACGCGTACCAAATAAACAAAACCCAAACTGTGTGGCGTGCAGATAAAATTTGCAAACAATTACAATTGTTATTGTGTACCGAGTGGGGTGAGGGGTTAATGAGTATCTGTGGGGGGTATGTCACGTGGGTGTCGTGATGTATCTATGAGACATCTAACTCGGAAACGTCCACTTGAACGTGCGTGTGTCCACTTGAAGGAATTCCGTGGTACGCTCACGCGCATACACACGAAGCTGGTAATCGGTTAGTGTTGTTATGGTGTACCACAAGGATCCGTTTTGGGTCCAATATTATTGTTCGCTAAAATCGTTTGCATTGATTATTATGTTATCGTTGTATAAAGTTTGTTGTTTAGACTCAAAATTTCGAGAAGAAACTATTCAGCTTTCCATTTTTAAACATTTCCAAATAATGTACAAAACCGGTAGTCTATCTTTATGTCCTGATGAATTTTAATACGATTGTCACTTTTTTTGGGGTCAAAAGTTGAGTTTAAAAAAAATAAATAAACTACGGAAATTTTACAGAATGTTTCTGAAGTTTATCTATATTCCGAGAAAAATAGGAGAGAAGTTCAGGGGAAATGGAAAAATAAGGAAATTTTCCTAGTTTGAAAGAAGGCAGAATTTGTAAACTCAAGAAAATTAGGGTAAAATATTTATATTCAGAGAGTCAATAGTCATAGGAATAACGGACTTTGTACAAAAATCCAATAAATGTGCGGCAACTTTCGATTTTGTTGTTTTCTTTATAAAAGGTAGGTTTGGTAATCGATAGCATTAAATTTCAATCTTAGTTTTTTGACTGATTTTCCCGTTTCATGGGCTCAGGAATTCAAAAATTGATTTTTGAAATGTTGTCCATCCATCGTCGTTTTCGTTGTCTTTACTTAAGCGCCATAATAGCGCACACAAAAATTAAGATAGGGGACATAAAATTTGGTATAGTGTGCTCATATTGAATTTCAGAAAAATTGAATTGAATATGTGTAAGTGGAGGCTATTTGTCAATGGACTTTTGTTTGCATCTCCTATATTGTTCAATTTATATGATCATTAAATTAGGTACAAATTTGCAGATTGTTCAAATCAATACTATGTGGTAGCAACTCCACATATATTTTCTATATTTTTAAACCTTGGACACATTTTTTACAACGTTTTTTTAGTAGCCACTAAAAATCAACAATTTGTTAGAGTTACAATTCCTCTTATAAATTAATCAATGAGAGTTAATTTGCAAATTAACAAATTTTAATATTTTTCCTGTGCATTTGAGTTTAAGAAACCATTGGAGTAAGGTTAGGTCTCTTCGCCTCCAACTCACGTACCTCGACGTGACACTGTTTACAGCAATGGCTCTATTGTTGCTACAAAAAAAACTCAATTCAATTTACACGGTCAAGCAATGAGATTGAAGATATTATCCGGGATAATCGGACGAACATAACGAGCAAAAAGTGTGAACGTGAAGCGTGCTGCCTCGTCCTCTTCCAACAAATTTGTTAAGGTGCTCCTTTGTTTACACTGGCATAGGATTACCTGGCCATATGGCGCTAAGGACGTTTCTACGGTTTCCCTCCGCCCGCAAACCGTATGGCACCTCCGCAGTTCAAAACACTTGATGATAATTTTTACAACAAAAAGGCCGAAATAAAATAACGTAAAAAACTACTGTGCCGCTCGCTACTCTCACCTGCCTTCTATTGTCTAAATATCAAGTGGCTTTCGAGGGTCCCTCGTGTTTCCTGAATTGACGGAAAATTAAACTTATTTTTGTTGTTGATCTGGAAATTAATGGATTTCTAAATATATCAGCTGGTTGTTGCGATATCGTCTATTGTTACCAGTTTATGGTTGATTGAATATTTGTTAATTATTTCTGTTGGGGAAAGAAACAAGTTTAATTTAGGATCATATATTTTAGGTTAACTAGTTTAATATCCATTCGTCGTGGATTGTCCTAATTGCAATAATAAAATAAACGAAATTGATGATTGGTATAATGCACGATATTGTTTTTAACTTATTCAGGAATTTACTATTGAAAAAAGCAAGAATTATTGTATCTGAGACTAATTTGGCAGTTGTCAAATGTATCTTTTTAGAAATATATTTAGTACGGAAAAAAAAGCGCCAACATTTACTAGATGTAAAAATAAATTAACAAGAAATAATTTATGTTCTATTATCTTAAAAAATTTCTCCTTTTGGTTTTGCTTTAGAAATAACGAAAAAACTGCTAATGATAAATTTTAAGTTATTCCTTAATGTTGGATTTGTTAGCCTTTCGAAATTAAAAATATATGGCTTTAAAGGAAAATAACATTTTGGAGAATTTGACAATAGAAGCAAAATACTCCTAAATAACGTTTTCTTTTTGTAGACTTATTAAATTGTACGTTTGAAGATATTGTAATGACATAAAAAGATAAAGAATTGGTATAGTATTAGCTCTGCAAAAGATCCTTGTGGCATACCATTATTCAACTTACGCGATGTGATTGAATGTTTAACACCGATGAATGTTGATTTTGTTATTACAAGTAAATATAAGAATTATGTTACATTTTGTAGTTCTTTAGAAAATTGTGTTTCAAAATTCGAGTTTACCTCATTTAAAATACGTGGAATTTAATACAGTATATTAAATACTGTTAATAAATTAATAGCTAACCTTAAAACTGGAAACAACAAAATGGGTGCCGATGCGTTTTCAGCTGTTTATAACCTAAAATTCTGGAACCGATTAGCTTGTATTTAAGTTGTTTTTTTTGTGCTTACGGAATAATGTTGATAGAATTTAAATTACATTTTACAAGAATTGGAACTCTGGTATATTTAAGAGCTCCAGGTTTGAATGTTTTCAACGTTCAGTACAACTTTATTACTTGTCTTACCGCCAGTCCTGTATCACGTGATCTATAACCGGTAGGGATTTAGTTAATCTGCATTGTAAATATGAGTTAATCGAAGACTCCCCTTCTACCCCTTGAAGACAAAACAAAGTTTTTGCTTAAACTTTAAGCAGGAGGGGTTGCCCAAGAACATTATGGGGCACGTGTGGGGGACACATGGCTAAGATCGTCTTACTCCACACCGGGCCGGAAGGAAGCGTGCGCGCCTGCTCGTAGCACATGTGTCCCCAGACTCCCTACCTTACCTAGGTCTATACATTCAACATCTTTATTGGGGTCAAGTTAACAGTACTCGGGTTCAAATCTCGACTATGTCTGTTGTTCATTCCTAATGTATAGTATGTGTGTGTGTGTGTGTGTCTGTATATACATATGTGCTACCGGTAATTGAATAATTCTAAAACTTGTATTAATTTGTGACTACTGTAAAGTGGAAATCATCATTAGAAAAGCCAAATTACTAAAACCACCCAAGTATACTCAAATATATCGTATAAACTCTAATAATGAATTTCGTGCTAATCTCTTAATTGTGACTTGATATTAAACATTCTCCATAGAGCGGCTGAGTACTCGATAAAATAGACATATTGTTTTTGTCTATTATCGTGTGCGTATTGTGTACGATTTTGTTAGAGTTGTCGTCAGATAATAATGGTAAAAATTATGGGTAACATGTAAATAAGAAAAAGAAATACCAGCTTTCATAATTAACGTTTTTTTATATTTATGGTTTTCACCGTAGTATGTCTACAGTTTTGACTGATTTAATTGTAAGAAAAATGACAACTGTTTCTTTAAAAAAACTAAAAATGAAACTTGTGAAAGCTTACATTTTAATACGGTACGTATTTTTTCTGATTTACCAATTCAAAGACTGTTGTCCAGTTAACTGATACATGTTATGTAATGTCAATAACAGCTGATCTCGGAGTTGTTTGCTGCACATGCGCCATTAAACGAGGACGGAATGACCCTCTGTGTATTTATTTCTCTTTTTATTATTCTTAACGTATTTTCTTCATTCTTTACGTTTGTATTGACGATTGGTTTCATTGCAATCAAACTTGTGGTCCGAATGTATAATTTTGCTGTAATTTCTTTATTTTGCGTCGTAGTAAGTTAGGATTGGTACCATTGAATGCAGAATTTAAATCTGCATATTTTTCTGTAATCGAGTGTGTTGTAAATTGAATTACTCAATAAATATGGACAAATTTGTTAAAAATGATCGCTATTTTGAAAATTTTCGAAGTATTTTTCTCAATTTAAATAGGTTGACAAGCAAGAGTCCCCCCGATCAAATTTCAAGTCTCTATCTTAATTTTTGTGACCGCTATAATACTTACGTACAGATCACAACGTATCAGTTAAAACTGGGATTACTAAATATATTTTGTACGGTTGTTTGAATTGATGCTTAATACATTCTAACAGAGCTAAGATTTATTCGTTGAAACATCTTATTTTTAATGGTCTTGTTGTATTCATCTATTAACCATATTTTTGTTCTGTTACAGAGGCATGTTCGAGCCGATCCACACCAAAACCCAGGCCACCTTCACCGACTGCACGGCCGAACATCACATTCCATACGTACGCATGTCCGCCGGCATATGCAGCATGGTACTGTCTGAACGGTGCAACGTGTTTCACCGTCAAAATCGGCGAATCTCTCCTCTACAACTGCGAGTAAGTATTTTTAGTGATAATAAAATATGTAGGCCGCACGTTTTATAGGAATTTTTAAAGTCGTATATTTTTTAATTCGGTTGGGAAAACGAATAAACTTTAGTACCTGATTTCACCGCAGTGATACGACCCTTTCCACTTTTAAAACGATGGTGAACAAAACTTAATTTTATAATTACGAATAATTTAATGAACACAGTTTCCTTTTACCAGCTCCAGGAATTCAGCTTCTAGTTTCACCAACTATAACAATTACCGGTAGTTGTCTTTATTGTGAAATCGCGCCAGACATTGAAATTATCATTAAAACACAAGTGAACAATATCGGGCGGTAGTTTAATGAGAGATAAAAGAAACGTCGTTTATGCATAATTAATTCATTAACTTTGTAAGTGTAAAACTTAATCGTTGCACTCGGTGATGAAGGTGTTTGCGTATTGCAACCAGACCAGAACCGTAACTTGAATCTGATTTTATACCAAGTAGCATGATCACAGGTTGAAATTAGTTTTGTGTATCATAGATTAGCTCTGAAGGCTTTGTTACTTGATCTTATGTTGGGATGAGTTTTATATACAATGTATGTTTGGTATAACTTTTCAACTCTGGATGGCAGGATATCTAGAAGGCATTTTATTCTAATCATACCACAATACAGTTTAAATTGTTGCCTAAAAACACAACATAACCTCCAAGTTTTGATAATTGTTACTTATCGGCCTGTTGTAAGAAATTCACAATCCACGTCAATTCTGACACCAGTTATTACGTCCACGTGCTAATATATTTGATCTGTGAGCGAAATCACAACCTAATTTCAAAGTATGAAAAATCGTTAATTTCCTGCCGGTTTGTATGAAGTTTAGAATATATACATGTTTTTCAGTATGCTGGATTCGAATTTGACATCGGAGTGTACGTAGTTTTTAAAATCTTTGAAGGCGCTACGTTCTAATTTGACAAAGATTGTTAAGTTCTTGATTTCTAAATTGCAAAATAAATAAACGAAAAATCAAGTTCTACAAACAAGTGGGGTAAGTTTGTCCTATAAAATATACTAGGCTGTCTGCCGGGGCTCCTGAACGAACATAGCGGGTTGGTACTAAAAATATAACGTTGGTTGTACAATTGCATTTGAAGATTTAACTCCAGTTGGATTGACGATTAACTTGAAAGAAGTTACTACTGTTGGTTCTTAGTTTACTTTTTTACTGAGTTTTAATGATTGGAAAATAGAGGCAAGCAGTAAAGGTGTGTTGGGGGAAATGTGAAATAGATGGATGTAAGTCGACACTTGTATGTTCCGGCACGACTGGCGGCATTGCTACTCTTTTGTATGGCCAGGTATTTTGGTCCTAGGTTTAACATTCTTTCAGAGTCCAGGTGAAAACTTGTATTTTGACTACGAGAGGTGTGTTCCATACCTTGTTTTAGAATTCCCTTGTATTTGTTTTTGAAAAACATATAATTTTTGTCTTGATTTAAAGCTTTCATTAATGTGATTGTTAAACTTTTATTTCTATGCCTACGATAAGATCGATATTTTGAGGGTCTAAAATTTACCTTTTACCAAAGATTAATTTTCAATGCCTGAATTTAGAATTGTGTCTCAATCAAGTTGGAAATGCTTAAGCTGCGGTTGCAGATAACGGGATAAGTGATTGAAAAAATTGAGCTGTGTGCATCCGTTGCAATTGTGATGAGAAAAATTTGCATATTGACAATCTTATTCTTTTCTATAAAAAGAGTTATAAATTAATTTTTTTTAAACCAGAAATATTAGCTGTTGTTTTATTTGGAATTTAGTAAAATTTGGCATATAAGCTGAACGGGTAATATTGTAAAAATTAGAAAGGAATTACAGTTCTGCTTGCATATATCTTATAAGCTCTAAAGAGGTTATAACCACATTTGGTAGCGATCAGAAGCACCTGTTAAGGATATTACCGGTGATAATTTTTGACAAGTTAAATTAAGTTTCAAACATTTTCTTTTAATCACCAGGTTTAAGTGCGATGATAGGGAAGTATTTGAAAACTCTCATGATAAGGTTTTAGCTTCAAACAGTAAATGGCTGTCTTCCAAGATTGATTATGAAGCTTTTGCGTGGGAGAAAATTAACAACGAGGTAATAAAAGGAAAGAAGAAAATAGGTGTTGTTTTCGGTTAAGTCAGTGATGCGGATTTCAAAAAGATTTTAAACGTGTGAAAAGTGCAGAAGCTTGAGGCTTTCTATTCATCCCTTAAAATTCAATTATTGATAGAGTTCGTATTTACTGCCGTACAATTTTCTTCCAAAAAAGTTTATATCTAAAAGTATTTTAATAGCACGAAGTAGTGTATATATCTGTCTAAGACTATTAAATGTGGAGCCAAGTCAAGGGTGGGAACTAAGGGTGGGCGCTACTATCATTTTAAGTCCTACAATATAGTCCAAGTCACGATCTAGTATGTACCTTCCAACCCCAATACAATACATTAGCTTTCCCCCAACCTGTCTCTTAGTTACTTCGCTAATTTACATTTAACTAGACGCCTCATTGTACAGACAACCACAAAATCTTAGAAGTACCATTTTGGGAAATGTTAGTAGATGTGATTGATAGAATTGTTGTACAATCAAATCTTTGGTTTTGGTATTTATATAGTTTATTCGCCCTTCACGAATCAGTACATCGAACTTACGCAATATTCTGTCAATTGAACCAAAACAGTTGAAATTTACACAATTCTTTCGAGCCTATGGCTTAATTGAAACTATATCATTTTCCACCCAGAGACATCTTTTTTCGGTGTTTCTATTTGGACTATTGACCGAGTCAACAATATTTTAGAGATGGAGCATATATTTCTTACCTACTGCGGCTGAAGCCTGTACTCATGGTGACGAAGTTTGCTTCATTCGAAAAGTGTGTACATGTGAATCAAAAGTCAAGGCGTTAGTTTATGCTTTCCGTGATACACCGGTTATGACTGTTGTTGGCTCAGCTCTGTCCCAGACCAAAGCGCGCTTCTAGTCTTGCATCAATATAACAACCTTTTGCTCCATCTCTAATATTATTATTGTCTCTAGGATTTCGACGCCTTTATTTTTAATCCAAATTATTATCGTTTTTAACAAAACCGTTTCCAATTTTTTGTATTAGATTCTGTTTTTTAGTCGTAAAAACTACTTATGTTATTTCAATATGAAAAAAATGACGGTTTAATTACTAGTATATAACCCTACAAGTGTTTTCCATCTCGAACAATATTGAATATGTTTAGGTCTCATTGGACAGATATTCAATGGAGAAACTCATCTCTGACTGTACCCTGGCGCTGCGTTGGTGGGTCACGGTTATGTTTTTGTTTCCTGGTATCATCCAGAGAGAGAGAGATAGCTAATCAAACAATATACTCTCAGGTAGAGTCTATTATAGGTGTTAAGCTGAGGTCAGTATTGTAGTGTCACGTACGCCGTCACGGCAGAACCGTTTGACATCTCTCCACAATCGATTATATCAATGCGTGACTTTTTACAAACTATCGGTAGATAAATTGTTGGAAGTTGGTTTTTAATAATTATCCACTGTGAAATATTATTGATGTCTTTTACTGCTTATCTATTCATGATTCATAATTAAGCAGAGATGAAAATTTAAATTTGTAACTTCAGTTCAGCTCCAGTTTTAAAATAAGGGAGACCTTGTCTTTTTCCATTATCTGTCTTTTTATCTTTAAACGGATAATGCAAATTTGCTTCCGACAAATAGAAGAGGTTTTACAGAGGATATATTTTTAACACTTTACATTAGGAACTAACAAAAATACCAGGGAGAGGAAGGGTAGTATGTTAAATTTTAAATAAATAAATAAATTTGTCACTTCAAATAAAATTTTTAAGTTTTTTCCTTGTTTTCATAACCTGAGAACAATAAGTATGTTAGATTGAAAAGGTCCTACCATTCAAAACTATCAAAACAGTTGAAAAATCAAGTAACTTGGATATGCCCAATTAAATTAAAATAAAATATCTTTTGTAAAAACGGAATTTTCTACTGTAACGTTGTTCCCAATTTTAAATAGTGTTTTCCTTTTCTCTTTTACAGATGTGCAGATGGTTATATGGGACAACGCTGCGAGTTCAAAGATTTGGACGGATCATATTTACGTAAGTATATACCTCGATTTTATTTAGTAAGCAGGACTATTTTATAAGAAAATATTTAAATGTGCAAATTTTTTATACAATGCAAATTTAGATTCAGGCAAAGAAACATAGCTCTACAAGTAGAGAGAGAACAAATTGTAATTAACTTAAGTAAGCCTATTTGATATACACTTGAAGTGGTATAAAGTGATTAATCCTGCTTATTTAGGGTTTTTAAATGATATGGAACCAACATTACGAACACTCTTTAAAATTTAAATGATTGTTATGTCAGTTTTAATATATCAAATATAAAATATATTACCCTAAGTTGTACAAAGTATGGAGGAAGCAGAACTCATTAAAATTAATCCACTCTGTAGCATGACCTGATCAATCATACAGATTTTAGTTGGAATTGGATCAGTGATCTAGAAATATATAGAGCACAGAATTGTTGAGATGAGATTCATTTGATGCGAGTAGCTGTATTTTTCAATTGAATAAAGTTATATATTTAGTGTGTAGTTTCCTGAAGAAGAATTTTCCCCTCCCCACCTCTTTATTTGTACTCAGGATTTTCTAAAGTTTTCAGTATCTGTAGGTTTCTCAAACACATTTTAGGCTTACCTTCCGAGGAAACTAAAATCTTTAAGAACAAAATTTCATGTACATTGCTTTAAAAAGTTATCTCCACATTGACTAATAAGTTACTGGTTTTTGTTTGTCAACAGCGTCCCGCCAACGTGTTATGTTGGAAAAAGCAAGTATAGCTTCAGGTGCGACAATTGCAGTGTTTCTTGTCGTCGTAGTTTGCATATCGGTGTACATTCACTATCAACGCAGACGAAAACAAAACAGAGCCACCAGGTACGTTTATAGTCTTTAGGTTTGGAGACAGAAAACAATTGTATTGGTAGATATTTATTTGAAATGTTTTAAAATTTTGAATCAGATAAAATAAATTCATTCTTTATTTTGTTGCTTTAACTATTATTATAAGTATTAGTTTTGAGAATCATATTTAATAGTTATACAAATATTTAAAATTTTTGTGTTTGTTGGAAACAGAATATAGTGTATGGGCAGAGCCAGACTTTGTGTTTAGACTATTATGTGTTACCATGCCTCTAGTAAACATTATACTTATAACATCTATATCACAAAATATTTAAAATTTATTTTAGATACTTTTTTCCATAGTTAATGATCATCAAGGAAACATTTTTTTTTATTTGTTGATGTTGTGTGCTGTAGGCTAAATAATAAAATGTTAGTTTTTTCATTTGACTATATGAGAATATTAAATTCCCATTTAACAAAATATAGATGCATACATATATTTTTTTCAAGTTATGATTGATTCTACAAAATGTTCAATAGCATATGTTTTTGATAATTGTTCTATATATTTTTGTTTTGTGATTCTTTGCACATCGTTAAACAGTACAAATATTACATAAACACAATTCATGTATGTTTATAATATGTATGTTTTATGCTTAAAATAATTCAAATGTAATGATGAAATTGTTTACGTCCCTAAAATGGTTGAGTTTTAGTCTATCCGTTAATCTGGCCTTCTCAGTGGATGCATATGTTTGAAACATTCAATTACGGTATTTAAAAAAATTACTAACTGGTAAAATATATCACTGCTAAATTAGTCTCACTGTTTTTTTTTTCTTTTTTTTTTTCTCTCCTTTCATATAATTTATTATAAATTTCACAATTTTTTAAGTCAAGAAATAAATTTGAACTGTTACCAAGATATACATTATTTTAAAAATAATTGTTATCTGAAATTTGTGGAAAACTAATTGTATGTATTTCTTTATGTAGCTGTGTAGACGGTAGTGGTCAGGCAGGAGATGTGGAGAGAAGACCACCTCAGCCTTTCTCCAGGAGGCCTACCCAGGCACTATACCCACTCAGTCGAGTTACTACTGTGAGTATATCTTTATCTCTTTGATTTGTACAATCAGCTAAGTTCTATTGCTTACTCTTTTGTTAGTGTTTCTAGTTTAATGAACAAATTCATTTTGGATGTAAAAAAAAATAGTTATAATATTTTGTTGTCATCATTCCGAATATTCATTATAATTCATGATTTTTGGCACACAAACACAAAATTAATAAATTAACATTAAAATCAACGTATAATAAACATTATCATTCATTATAATTTTATCACTGTAAATAATGATGATAATGTAATGTACTGTAAGTGTTAGTTGATGAAGGAATACATTCTGTCACTTGAGAATGGGTGAATAGCTGAAATGGCACTTGTATATTTTCAAAGTTAGATTAGTTAGTTTAAACACAATTATATAACGAGGTTTACATTAATTTAAACATTTGATTAGAATCAAAAGGTTTCAAATGGTTCTAAAAATGTTTCTAATATAAATATTGTTAATAAATATGAAATTTGAGGTAGTAAATCAAAATAGATATTAAAATAATATTCTTAGATATCCCCCCCCCCCCCAGAGTTGCTTTTCTCCACTACAATCCAAAATGTATCTATTATAGTACAGATATATAACCTGATTAGAATTCGTCTCTACCCTTCAAGACTTTTTACAAAACCTGTTATGAACTCAGGACCAACCTGACAGACGTCAAGAATTTGTTGTGTAGATTAAAGCTGAAAAACCTTCTTCTTTATCATTGCCTTCACAGAAACACAGCATAAAAGACTAATAGAATCAGGGTGGAAGAGAAAAAAAAATGGTTAAGAGAGACATAGTAAAAAAGAGATTTCCATCAAGCAAACACCTCATACTTGCAAATATGGGGCTTTGTTTTACCAACCTTATTAATTTTAGGTAGTAACTTTCTGGAGAAGTCTTTAATATACCGTTAAAGTTGAAAATGACTTCTTTTCTATTTATAAAAATGTTTAAACAGTATTAATTTTTTATTTTAGATAACGATTGAGAATATTTTTCTGTATATAAATTGAAAAAGTATATAAATCATTTTTGTGTATGAATTGCTTGACTGTATTTAATATTGATGGATTGATCTATGTTTACAAATAAAACTGGTAACATAAGAAAGGAGCTCAGGGCTACTTGAATATGTTGGAATTTTTCATGTCCTATGTTTATGGACTGGATAACGAGATTACTCTTGAAATGTGTATCCTTTTTTGTTTACACAAATGATTGGAAATTTTTTAATAAATTATATTTATTTTATCTTAAATTGGTTTAAGTGAAGTTTTTGATTCCCCTTTCATACCATGATCCATTCGTATACACCCTCAGCCACTGTTCTTCTGGATATCTTTCTTCTATTGTTAACAATGCTAATAGTTCAACAAGTATTGATAGATTATTTTGAGAGAGATATTCTATTATGAGGGATAGGGTATCTCTTTGTGTTATCTCAGTTCTGACTGAGTTATCATTTTAAAGTAAGGTATCTTATACAAATTACATGCAATGAAATTTAACTAAAATGAATTTTTTTTTTTTTGCAGGAGGGATATGGGTCGCCTCTTGGAAAAGGTGATTGTCCATCAGCAACACTTTATGTACACCAAAACACACCTTCGCTTATGGTCCAAGCACAGCCTAGTTTACAAGAACGAGCGCCACCATAGGTGTATACCGCAGTTGCAACGATTAGTTTAATAGATTTTGTGTATATTTATTTTAGTTGACATTCGAAAGCGTTTATTTAAATCTCTCAACATGAGATAGACTCATTAAATAGAGAGTGGCAAGTGACCTCGGTGAGACTCATTTTAACAAGAGTGCTTTTGGACACGTTATTCTATGTCTAAAAATAAGTGAATCGTCAAAAAAAACTTTAACACATTTATTTTTCTTCTCATCAAAAGCTTCTTTTTTAATTGTTCTAATCATGTAATGTTTTTTGTACCATGTGAACATTTAAATCCTCGTGTTTAAAACATAATAATTGTTATTTTTCCCCCCGATTGTTTTAAACGGATAGAAAGAATCGTTGAGGAAAATAAAAATAATTGGAATAATTGAAAGAAGCAAATGGATTCGACATTCCGAAGTTTTGTTATTGGTGTGCTGTGCGTCATTGTGCGAAAAATGGGAAATTGATTCATAATGAGAATTGTTTTTTTTATTAATTCCATGTGATGTGTTTAATTTTGTTATTAAAAATATGCATTCAATTTGTTTTTTTTAATGGCATAAATACATAAAAGTAATATAATGATATGATTGTACATATGTGTAGATATTTAAAAAAAAATCATAAACATTAAAAAAAACTAAATACAGATTCTAAATTTCTTTCTTTGTTTTGTCTCGGCTTTATGTATTGTTTAGAAAGTTACAAAATTATTTGCTTTTTATTTAAAATACTGGTATTTCCATATGACATAATACTTGGTTCCTAATTTATTATAATATTATTATTACGTTTTAGAATGACAGTCGAATGTAAATATTATCGTTGATACACTCCCTAAATAACATCGGTAACTGGTTTTTCTTCTTTTTTTATATATTTTTTTTGTCCCCTCGGTTTATTGGTGACCTTTTTTCATTCTTTTCCTTTCCATTCCATTTTAACTGGCTATGTTAACTATTTTGCTTAGCAATTAAATGAAAACTTGATTGTATTTTGTTTTTAAAGAACAGCTTTAATCATTGAAAAAAATGTGTATAATACTTTTAAAATATACTAAATGTAATTGTATACAGAATTATATAAAGTTTGATATATTATTCATTTGTACTGTAAATTAAAATTAAAATTGAATTATAATTAAATACAAGGCAAAAAAGTATATTAAAAAATATAGAATTATGAAATTATTATTAAAATATTGAATAAAAATTAGAAATAATCTATAAATAATCAATGTAGAAACCAAAAGTAAAAAATTACTGTAATAATTTGGATGATTTGCAACATTACACGAAAAAAGAAAAAAGAAACCTGATTGCTTTTTATCATTCTGTATTCAAAACTAAAAACAGTAAGATACAAGATTTAGCACAGAAACTAGCCAGCACTGGTACATGCCAAAGATAGTATTAACACTCTACAAGGTCATCAATATTGTATAATTATTTTATTTGTAGTATTTTCATTATCCATTTACCAAAGTTAATATAAGTAAGAAAGACAAATTAGGCCTAACAGTAAAGATGTCTAGTTTTAGTGCATATACAAACACAACCATTCTGCCTTGCTTTGTGTCTTCATTGAAACAAAATCTTTGCTAAGCATTTAGTATTTTGCAATTGATTTTTTTCTACAGAATTTTTTATTAAATTTAGTTTTTGAAATATTTTGTTTAGCATAAAAAAGTGTTTTTAACTGAATGTAAAATGTTCCTATTGTATCCACACACTATGCAGTACAAACAGGACTAAAACAGTTTTTTTTTCTAATTTATAGATCATGCATTTTTTAAATGTTTAAAAATACTTTTTAATTTGTAATAAAATGTTAAAACTTTAATTTTGAATGTAATTTATTTTGGTAAAATAATATATTTGGCAGCTTTACATAACCTATGTGTTAACATATACTGATACATTTAGCATCACCTAGTCAAAGTATAGCTTCACAACATCTTGTAAGGTTCATTTTTAATACACCTGCCTCAATTAAGTCTTCAATAAAGGGAAAATGTTTAATAATTATTGACTACTTATTTTGTAACCATCCATTACCAAATTTTCCTATTTTTTTACAATGTTATTTCAACTATCCTGAAAACCAAATAAAAAAAAATTATTCGTCACAAAAAAATAACAGTTTGGTAATGTCTATTTTTAAAATGTTGTTATTGGATCCCCTCATTGCTGATTATCTAGCTGGATAAAATGAGGGGTTTGGACTGATATGACTCCTGTTTTGTCCCACTTGTTTTGTGTGCCAGAGGTTGCAGGTTAAATTCCCATGTGACTAAAAAACATACATTTTTGGCCCAGCATTCTCGGCCTGGCCGTGTGTACTAAAACTATGGTGAAGAGATTTTTTTTTTTTATCATTGAAAATAAATTTGAGATCATTAGGTGTGCATAATGTGTTACAGGTTTTATATTATTAATGAAAAAATATTTAAATATATCAGTCAACGTGATTCTCCAACCTGTCAGCTGGAATGTCTGGATCATCATCAATGAGTTTCAGCTGGAAACTGCAGGAAGCCGCCACACTTATTAAATCTCAGTTTACCTAACCAAATTTAAATAAAATAGGACAAATATTATAACCGTTATATTTTTTACCAGCAGAATATGTTTATACAAGAGGATAACAAGAGTTATACTTAAAAATAACTGAAATTCAATGATGTGTGAAATGAATGTAGTTGTGTGATGCATCACTATGTGTTACTACTCAATATTGTTCTGAGTAGTCGGTTAGATCTGTTCATATTGTGTGCTTGGTTTTTTTTTTAAATGTCCACAAACATGTTTGCGATGGTTGATGACGAAGAAGTAAGAATGTGAAATTATGTTTTCTTTTATCAAGAAAAGTAGCAAATGAAATTGTTTTATTGTATTAGTAAAATATTGAATAATTTCATGCAATCAATGGTCATACCATTGATAAAATTTCTGAAATGACTGGTTTCTCTTGGCATTCATGTTAGCAAATATTAATAGTAGGTTTGAAAATTGGATACATTTTCCAAACTGTTTCTTACATTTCTTGTTGACATTGGAAAAACAAAGATTATGAAGTGAAGGAACAATTTAAAATGATCCATAGATGAGTCTCAGTGTTAGGTTTTACAACCTGAAAAAGAAACGTGCATCAAGCCAATGGAAAATACAAAATTCACCAACAGTGAACAAGAAGATCGATAGGTTTCATCCAATGACACATATTAGTTTTTTATATTAATGGATTCATGAACAAGGGATTTGTTCCACATGGAAAAAAAAAATCATTGGGTTTGCGTCGGACCAGACGGTGGAAGTTATACTTCTTTGGCCATTCACTCGCACACACGCACACAGACTGACAGACAGGATACATAAATGAAATATAACACATTTTTCCCTATTATTCAATATATTTCTCTTCAATATATTATAAATGACTTCAGTATTATATTATACACCTATAACCTATACCTATACGCCTAACCTATTTTTGTCCCTAATTACAAAAATAATGGATCTAATCATATGTTTTCAGTATGAATTGTTATATTAGTTGCTATGGTAACTTAAATTATACAAAAATGTATAATCGTTGATTTTTATCATTTTTAGCGTGACATGGTTTCTCGACCAACACCCCATCCCAAAGCGTAAAGAAGTATAACTTCAAAAAAACAGTGACTCAGTAGCCTTTTATCTGGATTGGCACATAAATGGTCAAAGAAAGCGACCAAGTTTATACCACAGTTGACAATAACAATACTTCTTCCCTCATGGCTCTGACTGAGCATGTCAACAGTTTTTAGACAAAAACAACTATAGTGGTTGCTCACCTCTACCCTATTAATTTAATTTTGCTGTACGTATATGGCTTATTTGTTCCTTCATATGAAAGAGAAATGTTTTGCTGATTGTCGACAAAGTGAAACAGAAAATGTTGGACAATATTTATGCTGAAGTGTCACGTGGTAACGGAATGAAACTAAAGTTGAGAGTTGTAAAAAACCTAACTTTAGGTAGGTCTTCTCACCATTCGTTCTTCCTTATAGTCTCTATGGAGACTTCATTTGGTGTTAAAAGCAGACGTTTAACATTTTTTTAAACATAACTGCAGTTATTTTATGGTACCCTCTCGTATAAAGGAACGTATCGTTCCAAATTACCACAATGAGTAGAATTGGTGTAGTTATAAACTGTAGAAGTATTCATAGACAAGATCAAAATAGTATCAGAGTATACAGTATCAATTGTCATTATAAATTAAGGGAAAGAACAAAGTTAAATAAAAGGTTCAAAACATTTCACACATTTTTCCAGTCATGTTCCATCAATCCCCCAAACAAGCCAACTATTAATCATTACCAAAAATGTCAGTTTGGTAGTTGTCAGTCAAAGAGTGAAAATGAATCATACTGTGGATACTAACTGTAGTAAAAATATTTAAATAGGGCCTTCAGCCATAAATGATAGCTACCCTCAAATTTTGAGTAATCAAAAACTTTCCGAGAATGGCCAAAATCTTGTCCAAAATACCAACGTTAATTATAACAGCTCCATATGATAGGTGGACATCATTCCACAAACTTAGATTCATGAACCTTAAAATGATATATCCGCAAAAAACTATTCAGAAAATTATTATGAGATGCTGTCTTTATTTTTATCGGTATGAATACATGCAGTGGTTTAGTCTATTCAAGGGGTAGGAGTAATCTTTATGTTAAGTTCTTTTCTCATTTTTCGTATAAGGCTAATGATGACTGAAAACAGAAGATATGGTGAGAGAAAGCAGAACATTATGTAACCAAATCCTTAGCTGGGAAAGAGTCCAGGTAGGGAAAGCCTCGCGACAGATCATGCAAGATCCCTGTTTGGAGTGTGGTGTGTGTGAAGGATGGGATTACCTTACAAATACCTTATTAGTTATTTTTAATATAGGATTGCCCTCCATGCATAATCTTCTGCTGCCTACTGGTAGATAGTATTGTTTAGTTTAAAAAAGTCTGTTAGGTAGCAGCACTCTATGGAATTCACTCTGCCATTAAAACAGTCTGGGTTTGAATATTAACTTAGGAGTTTGCCTATAATTAATTTTGTTTAATTTTTTTTTCATCACTATAGCTTGGGCTATTATTGTGAAATTAAATTTAATTTTATATTGATAAATTTTTTTTTTAAGGGACCGGTATTATGCCAACATCAAATATTTGTAAACTTGAAATCATTGTTATAATATATATATGGAAAATATATAAATCAGTTGATAAACAAAATTATTTACACCACTTGACTTTTAAAGGGGCCATTAAAAACTTTGACTTGAAAGGAATGTCAAATATAACAAATCACTTCTATTGAAATTTTGGATGATATTTTGATTTGTGAGGATGGGGTAATACCCAATGTCAAAATATTAGTAAATTTGAAGCAAAAGTCGTAAAGGAAAAAAAAATTAATATAAGTGTAGAAGGAACTATATTGTTAAATTCTTTAAATTCTTTGTTTTGCAATGTAAGTCTCACGAAATGAAGAAAAACACCCCTTGCTCGTGAATGGTGCTTTCTTCTGTGTTATATTGAGGTGGTGGTTGGTGGCTCTGAAAACTCTATAAAACTCAAAATCGACTGGACTAGATGGTGTATCTTCATGGTTATTGAAGGAATGTTCTTAAGGCCTAATTAAACCACTGACTCCCGTTTGAGTTCCCCTGAATCCAAAAAGGGGGAATTCCAAAAAGGTGGCTTTTGGAATGATGTCTATCTATTGTATTTTCTTCAGATCAAATCCGTAGTGTGAATAAATGTAATCAAATTTGTTATGTGGATATATTTTGACATTATCTCAGGATTTTATTTATTTATTTTTGTTTTGTTGATAATTCAAAATAAAGAGTACCTGCCATAAGAAAAGCACAAAACTACTATTTATTCATAATTTGCTTTAAAAATTTTCTTCAAATTTTGTGAATGTGTAGCCGCTAAGGGCTCAAACAAAATATATCAGTCGCCATCTCTCCAAAAATGTTGTTTCATGACAAATCAATGTATAAAAAAAATGTATAAAAAAAAAAAAATCAATACTTAGTCATGATCTACCAATTTTGTTCAAATTTTATTGAATTGTGAAGATTAACCCAATGCATGTGCAAAATTGTAAGCAAAAAAAAAAATTTCATATCAGAAGTAATTGGGGGAAAACAAAAATTAATCTTGACCACTGTCATTAAAACCTCTATGTTATTTAAATACTGTTTATGTAGAGGACATTTATAGTCCAAACGAAGCAAGTTTAGACCCTTATTGAAATACATAACTATTTTTTCATTGTCGTCATCCATGATTTTATTCATTTTAAAATTGACAACTACATAACTAAAATTTTTGGTGGCAATTAGTTTTGGTTGGTTTTTATTTGGTTTTGGGGATGGGAGAAGACAAAGTGTATGCCATTTATTATTATTTTAATGCCAATAAAAATATTTACAGCTTATTACTTTTTTAAACTTGTTCATAAATTTAATAATTAGCAGTACCGTAAATGTATGTACTATTTATAAATTTCTCTCTTAAAATCTCAATTTATATAGCTTTTATTATGTTACAAATAAAATTCACCATAATTAATTCCAAATATGAAACATTTAAAAAATTTAATATCAATACTTCAAAATGGGCTATAGAAAAATATTTTTTAATGCACACTATAGTTAAATGTAGTTCAATTATTCTAAAAAAATGGGTTACAGTGTCAAAACTGGTTTCTTAAAGTGGAAGAACAACGAAATAGTTACTGTATACTTTATACATGTTAAAATAATTAAAAAATCTAATATTCGTAGCATGTTAATCAATTTTAGATATTCGAATGTATAGGCTACTTAACACGTTCGCTACCAGCTGCCGCATATATGCGGCAGCCGGGTCACTCCCACAGCCCACGAAAAAATTCATGAACTTCCTTGTAGACTGGTCCTAATGGTTGTGACCGTCGCCACAGACCACGAATAAAATTTGTTCAAAATTAGTATGTCCAGTGACGTCAGCGATAGTCCTAGCTACAGACTAAGCGCCGCATATATGTGGCGGACTATCCTGTAGACCGTGCCTAAACGATCTAACCTTCAAAATAGACTGTTGCGAAGAAATTTCTCATTTAGTATCAAGAAATCAACGCCGCAGATCTGCGGCGGCAGTCTATTTTAATGAGCCCAGCCGCCGCAGATCTGCGGCATTGGGCTAGGAGTAGAACACGCCCGCAGCAAAATTGCGGCGGCAGTCTGTGGTTACGATTTTTTTTTTACATTGTGGTAGCGAACGTGTTAAAGCAAACAATTATAAAGAAGTTCTGAACCCTGAGTAGTGGTCCAGTGCAGATAGGAAGAATAGTGTGTGTAAACAAATGAAATGTGAGTTGAAGGTTAAAGGCATTGAATTCAAATTGAAAATATGAAACAACTAGAATTCCAAAAAAGATGGCAACATATAAGAGCGACAGAGAGGGTTGATTTGCACATGCATTGGTAATAATAGCCTAGCCTAATGTTACTAAACTTATAATTTTCTTGCCCTTGGAAATGAACTAGAACTATTTTGTGGGCAATAAAGGTGCTAGTAATTCACAGATTTGCCATGCCTTAGTGCTAGAGTCATTGTTCTAATTGTATTTTACTCCCCCAGAGCCTTACGTTATATATGTAATAAGAATTACTGTAGGTCCAACTATAAAATCAAAATGTAGTGATAGAATGTTAATAATAATTTTGGTGTTATCGGCAATTACATCAAAATAATAGAAGAGATTACTGATTTGCCATCTAATGGAGAATAATAAAACTACTTTGAAGAAATTCCATCAGATAGTAAGTAGCACGGTGAGTTACAAATATTTTATCCAACTTTTTACGAGGAGGGGGAATGGGTCAGGTGGCACCTGTCTCCTGTTGTGTGAAATTTCTGGTTCATCTGGATTACCCGCTAAACCTACTCTTCTTTATTACTTTCCAGATTTTTAATGTTCCATTCCGAATTACCTCCCAACATTACTTCATGAAGACTAAAGTCTACACTACACTAGTCTAGATCTTCTTCTACAGCCTGCTTCTCTTTCATCCATGTTTTCGTTCAACACACTTGTTATTGCATTCCACTTATCCTCAGAATATTTTTAGGTGAAAAGGACACACTTCCAGTTGCCATACTTGATAATCAAAAAGTGTATGAATGGCATAGTCTAAGAAAGTATTCATAGTAATCGCACATAGTTTTTTTCAGATGTTGACCCTTTTCAAGTATATTTTAAATGAACACACCCTGTAAATGCTTGGGTAATTAAATTCTCTTTTACTACAATTATTCTACAATATAATGACTTATTATTAATTATTGTCATTATACAATTACTACTATAATTCTCTAAGTCAGGGATCAATTTGTAGGGTACCTATTTGGTATAGGTTACAGAGCACCTGTCACATTTGCCGTACTCTAGACCAGGGGTTCCCAAACTTTTTTGTACCACGCCCCCTCCTGTTGAAATAAAGCCTCCCACGCTCCCCTTAAACAATAAATTGTATTGGCAATGGGTATATTAAAAAAACACAAGTATTACATTGAAAACAAAACAATTTTATTTTTACTGTCAAAAGATACAACATTATAAGTTTCAATTTAAGTTAAAGAAATACTCGTAAGAGAAAAATAAGTTAGTGAGATGGATGAGCTTGCATTTTCTTAACAAGTATGCCTATTTTTGGTTGAATTTTAGTAAGGGCACATCGTAAGTCACTGGCAACATCAAGTTTATTCCAATACTTTGTTTTTATCGCCACAAGAGTTGAAAATGCTTTTTCAGACAAGTAGGTGCTTGAAAAAGGCAAATATAATCGAAGAGCTTCCTGCGATACACTGGGATACACTTTGAAGTATTTGATCCAAAATGATGATTTTTCCATTTTTTCAAAGTCATATTTGGCAGAGGAATAATTTTTTATTTCCAAACCTTCTTCTTGCAGTGCTTCTGGCAGGGAGTCTATGTTGACATTGAATGGGTCAGTTGACAATCTGTAAACATTTTCGTCACAAGTGTTTGGGAAGTATTTCTTGAACTCTTCAGTGAGGTTTTCCAAATGGTTCGATACTTGGCATTTCAAATGTGATCCTACAAAACCTCCTTGAAGCGTGTTTCTTCTGAGATTGACACTACTTTGGCTTAATTTGAATAACTACAGGGGTTTGCTGATATTTTACGTCTCCAAAGTTGCAATTTCTCAATACACATCTTGATGGTATCACGATGAGTAATTATATTTGAGTCTCCTCCCTGCAATTTTAAGTTAAGGCTGTTCAATGAGTCAAAGAAGTCTGACAAATAAGCCAACATTATTTAAGTACTTGGTTTTTTGAAATCTACGCTTAGGTCATTTTGCTTCTGATATTCCAAGAAGGTGATTACTTCTTCTCGTAGTTCAAATAATCTGGCCAACATGTTTCCTTTGGAGAGCCAGCGTACTTCTATGTATGAAATAGCAGTGTTTGAACACTCACGTAATACAACAACACACGCAGAATGAGGTGTCTCGTAAAGCACTGAACCGAGCTGTCGCTGGTCAATGGAATATAACAATGGTGTGGAGTGGAGGGGAGACCTCGGAAATGCTCGGGTACTCTTGGCTTCTATTTTGTGTCATAGCGGGCGATAGTAAATGCACTGTTAAATTAAAAATTCTACAATGTAAATGTAGTTTCAATAAATTATTTACTCACATTTTTACCAAGTGAGATTATTTAAATTGTTCAATCATCTTCTTACCCACTAAAACCCACCACCCATTTTACATTGAGACCTAGCTTAAATATAGTTGTTATGGTTTTATTTCTATGGAATCACCATTACGCATAACACCATGGAATTGGAGTAAAGGGCTAACTTTTTTTCCCCCTTTGGGGACAAACTGCTGAAGCTCTGATTGATCTCCGGCACTTCAGCTATGAGGCTATTGTGCTCCACTTTTTCTTTGTTAACCTTTGTTCACCAGTGCCTCTAACAAGCTCCAGGATCTTGTGATCTTGTGATCAGGGTGTTCTTGTGAAAATTTATGTCTGGTTGTTGTGGTTCAAAATTCTCCCTTTTTTGAGCTCCAGGACCTCACAATCAAACAAAATTTGTACTGCGGTCTCAGGTATGAGGCCTCAAAAACTATAGTTAGGTGAGACTTGTAGCTGTCCCACCTTATTTTTAAGTGTCTCCGGATATGACCATGTCTGGTAATCATGGCAACAATCTGTTTCAGAGACTGAGGGCTAACTTAGTGACATACAATATTTTTATTCCCTTCCGTCTTCAAATTTTTTAGTTAGTTTGGCATATGAAATTGTTAACTGAGATTGCCACCACAAAACTGTGATATACTTGAGCTCTCTCAATATTCCAAACTTCACAGTCAAACAGAATGTTCTTGCCATTAAAACTGCACTACTATAATATGTACACTTTGAGAAATGTGAAATTACTAATCTACATAGATATTCCCCCAAAACACCCATGTCCTTTTAAGGCCTAGGTCAAGTAAAAGTTATTCTTCCCATTTCTTCTCTCAATCCACTCTGACAGATTGGGGTATAAGTCGCTGTGTTCACCTTTCGCGTTTATCTTATTCCCACAGTTTCTCTCATTTTAGAAGAAGGTTCTAGTTAACTTCTATTTTTTTATCTATCTTATTTTGTCATTGCAAATTGTAAAGGTCAAGTTGTACATCATTATATATTGAAAATCCAACATTTTCAGTTTTATGATATCTTTTACAGTTTCAAAATAATGGCCATAACACTATATTGCATTTGTAATTAAAAGAAAAATAATAATTGTAGAAGGACCTGAACACCAATAGTACCAGTTTAGAATAGCACATTAAAAAAAAAAGCATGATATCTTTCCATAGCCAATAACGAACGGTGAGTGTCCTGGGCATGACGTTAAACTGCATCCCCTTATAACCTGAATGGTCTCGCCAACATTTGAGATGTCTCAGGAAGTAGCAGCTACAACTTGTGAGCTGTGAAGTAAGGTAAAAATGGCGGTTAGTAACCTTAAGGGATTCATTGATGTCGAGTAGGTGCTCACCACAAAAACCAAGAAATGTTTCCATTACATGTCATTTGTTATACCAGGGATCTTGAAACCTTGAGCCAGGTACATGCTGTTAGTGAGCAAGCAGGCCTAGATAGATTGCTATCAAGTGATGCTCTGCACTCTTGATAAGAAATTAGGTTTATGTGTTGAAAACTGCGACTGGATTGAACGATGCTGATATACACACTGCGGACCTTTTTTGAAGGAGCCCAAAACTAGTGAGATCCCCACTAAAAAGACTGATACAAGTTGATCCTCAGCTGATGCGAGTCTACTTTGGTGGAAGACCAACAACACAAATAAAAGGTTTACAAAAGTATTGCAATGCTAATAAATTATGTAAAGCGAAATCAAAGGAGCCAACTTCATAAAGAAACAGAAGGAAAATGTAATCCAGCATAACTCCTTCAGAAGCTCACATCTTGTGCGTACAGGATTAGCAATCCCGAGGGTCCCTAGCAGGATCTATAATTTTCTTCAACTTTACAACAAAATGAAAATTTTGAAATAATTGAAATATTTTTAGTTTAAAAATTTTAAATAGAACTATTAAATAATTGTCTGACATCATCAAATATAATAATGCCTTTAATAGGTTAGCTCATCTGTCCCAACTATTGAACAGGAGTATTTAGTTTGATTTGAATCTGTTCAGTAAAGGACAACCAACAGATTACAAGAATTTGAAAGATGTTAGTAGGCAACCAACTATAATTACTTAATTAATATATTGTTCAACTAAAAATTTGTTTTGTCCTTGTTCTTCTTAGCAAGAGTTATTTGTTTTACTATCATATTTTATTTTAGTAATTTAGGCCTAAAAATTTTATTTATTCACAGTTATAACTTTAATATTTGTTATTATTATTACACTTATTGTTATAACAAATCAACTGTACTTCCAAAACTGGTATATTCTGTAAAATTGTCACCAGTCAAAGCTTATACTTAATAAATAACAATTTCACTCTAAATGTGTGCTTAGTGACAGAAAAATTTAAATTCAGTGTTTCAAACCAAAACATTCACTTTGAAAAACGGTACATCAAAAGAAACCCTTCAGGTTACCTCGGAATCAATCCCCAAGTTATAGTGTGTTCCTATGAAAGTGGAATTTTGTAAAGGTGTTTGTCAAGTTTTTTTTAATAACTGTTTCCATTGTTAAAGATCTTCAAAAGAGAAAGGGAGAAGGTTTGACAAATCAATAATTAAATCTGCAATAATAATACCCACATTTCCCCCTCAGTGTAACAGGACAAATTTGTCAATTTGTGTCGCCTCACTGAGGCAAAAATGTCGGTACACTTATTTTAGATTTAATTTTGAATTACAAACCGTTATTTGCATATCTCCTACCATAAGGTGCTGCACTTGGACAATTTTCACAAAAAGAACAATCATCGTCCTAGTTTTATATTTTTACGCTAGATAACAGCACGATGTTTTAGATTATTTAAGGTTTGTAAAAATTTCTACAGATGGCAGCACATATCAGTAAATCTTTGACAAATCAACAATTAAATCTGCTATAATATAACCCACATTTTTTTTCTCAGTGTAACTGGACAAATTTTATCAATTTGTGTCGTCACACTGAGGCGAAAAATGTCGGTAAAATTATTGTAGATTTAATTTTGAATTACAAAGCATTATTTGCATATTATTATCTCCTACAGTAAGATACTGCCATCTGGGATAATTTTTACAAACCCTGAATAATAATTTAAATTCAGAGTTAGATTATTTATGTTTTTCAAATGCTGAATCCAATTTGAAAATTAGTTTTTTAAAGTTGATTCTTATTTTTAACCTATTTAAAAAAGACCTGCGAAATTCATTTTAATTTATAAAACCTGAATTAAAAAAAAAATTCCTGATAGAAGTGGAAAATCTTCAAAAGACAAAGGGAGACATCAGATCTTCCCAATAGTGCGTGTGAGATTCTTACTCACTAAAAACCACCTTCCTTCCTGTTAGTACCCCTATTGCTTATGTACTGTTAGGATTAGACACATACTAGAGTAAAAATATAATAATTAGAAAAATATTTTAAGTAGAAGCTATACATGAAACCCAGAATAGTGACAGGTATTGCGAAACAAGTAAGAAAATGATGAAATGCTTGCCTTGCATGGGCAACCTACTTTGCAAGGCAGGTCAAAGACATATAAGCGACGACTCAAGAGAAGAGGGGATCGATCAATCGATCAACTGCGGGAGCGAGCACGTCAGGAGGAACGTTCGAGGCCAAAGAACGAGGATCAGCCGTTGAAGCGGTCTGACAAGGGCACGAAGGGTATTATTGGCGAGTTGGAGCTTCCAATAATCCAAGCTGTAGTAGTGGCTTTGCAGAATACAGAAAGGGTGTGCAAATAGACAACGTATCAACACTTATAGTCATCAATATATATACATATATTAAATTCATTTCTTTAAATAGCTGGAACTATTCTGGGTTCATCATTTTGAATATATATATAATAGAGATTTTTATTTGTTATCTAAATAGTTGAATGAGTTAGGGAGATATGTTATTCAGTTTAAAACTAATTTTGGAAAGTTGTAATTGTAAAAGAATATAAAGTAAAGTATTCATAAACTCACAATACTGAACCACTGATCTTGATATTTAATTAATAAATAAGAACCCAGGCATATCCTAGAGGGCCAATCCTAATAGTACCAAGCTTCTAAACTCTTTCCATGGATGTGTTGAGAAGATATGGTGAAAGAAGCAGAAAATTATGTACCACTCGAAGAGGGACGCAAATCCCTAGCTGGAACAGAAGCCAGGTAGGGAAAACCTCGGGACAGATCATGCAGGATCACTGTCTGGAGTGTTGCGTAGATGAAGGATGGGATTACCTTACAAATACCTTGTTAGTTATTTTAATATAGGATTGCCCTACATGCATCATCTTCTTCTGCTGCCTGCTCGAAACTGAAATAACCATGCAAAAGAGACACGCTCCATGCAACCATGTGCTTGTAGCTGCGCTTGCAACAAAGTTTCAAGCAATATCTGCTTCTGGGTTACTGAAGGTTTTGTCTCATGTATCTATGTTGCCCCTACCACTTCTGAAACAGATATGATGACATAACAATTAGGAAAAGGTCACAATGATAAGGATGTGGTGGCCATTACAGGGCAGTAAGTGGTCTGTCATAGGTTAGGACAGTTATCTACCACGTGAAGAAATCAATATAGATGTGGGTTGTGAGGTTACCCCCTTGTAAAGGTTTACTGCTAAATGTTGGATGTATTGTTTGATAAAAGGCACATTCAAGTCTTTGTATATAATTCTATGTTTGGTGCATACTGGTGCTTTAGTCACTATTCTCAAAACTTTGTTTTGGAATAGTTGTAATCTTTGGATGTGGATGTCTCCAGCGTGTCTCCAGATGGGAGCTGCATATGTAAGTATAACCCTTACTAACATCATACGTCTAGAAGATGGGCGCGAAAATAAAAATCGGCGTATTTCCCCTCCCCCTGGCCTATTGTTTTTGTCCGGCCGTCTAACTACCAGTCGGTCTTTTTTCAGTGAAAGTTGCCAGTTTTTGTCTCGCCCCTTGGCTGTGCTATTTATAGTTTTTGATGACTATGTGGGACTTTCCGTCTGTGAGACATATGATGTTGTTTACGTGACTTTATTTTATGGTTTTTATCTATGGTTTTTATCGATACACGTGGTGAAGGACATTGTGAAAAGATGTTTCTGAACTAATTCTACGTCCACTCTATGTATATATAGATACCTAGATAGTAAAGCCATTGTAAATATTATTACATTTATTGATCATCAATTATGCCATTTTTTCATTTAAATACCTATAGGTGTCTCCCAGACGTATGATGTTGATTGTGTAACTTTAAATCATGATGTTAGTTAAGTGTTAATCATGAGTAGCAACTTATATATCATGGTGGGTGTTCTCATTGACAGAGAACTTGTTTTGTTGAGCAATAGATACAGCTGGAAGAGTTTTATGTTTGCTCTTTTAAGAGTGTATTTTATGTGGGCTGACCATGTCAGTTTCCAATCCAGGGTGACCCCTATTAAATTTTGGTTGAGTAAAAGTAGTGGGGTGTTGTGTTTGATTATGTATTGTTTGGAAAGCAACAGTGCCTGGCACTTTGACACATTCACTTTCACTCTCCAGGTTGTGAGTCATGGCTCAAGGGTATGTAGTGATTTTTGTAGCTTACTGTGTATTATATGTGGTTGCCATGGCGGTGTGTCATTGCATAAATGGTGACATTGGTGTTTCCGGGTGTTGGAATGTCATTGATGTAGATGTTGAACAGCACACCCCCAATTAGAGACCCTTGTGGGACGGCGGCCAATATTGTTCTCTGTGTAGATGTTGTTTAGTCTACATCAACCCTAGATGTTTAGACTCGTGGAGTGTTTGGTTCTGAAGCAAAATTGCTCCGGCCTCAGGATTCTGTGTGTTCATTGATACACTTAAGCAAGACTTTCTCGAAGACTTTGCTCATAGTGTTCAACAAACTTACAGGTCTGTATGAGTCTGGCATGTGTTTATCCATCCATAACTTGGGGAAAACTAATATCTTAGCCTCCTTTTAAGCTGCCGGGAAAATTGTGTGCAGAAAATGGCGTTGTATATATTAGTGAGTTTTTGAGTGTTGTATTCCCAATGGTGTCCTGTCCAGGAGCTTTCCTGGACTTTGTGCATAAAATACACCCACTGTATTTCTGTGAGCAAAGTGTTATGTATGGGTTGTTGATGTGGAGAGGGGGCAAATTGGAGAGTGTTTGTTTTTTCTAGTTCAGTGAAAACAGGATCCAAAGGGTGGTAGTTTGGTTGAAAAGCAAGCTCGAGAGTGTAAGCAAAGAGATTCACCTTGTCATCCGGGTCAACAACTTGTCCTCAGGTCCAACTAAGGGTGAATAGGACAAGGGGTCTTTTGTAAAGTATTTAGCTAAGGACCAAACTGATGTATCAGTAATATTCAGCTTTGACAATTCCCCCGGAAACCTACAATTTAGTATCTCCTGACTAATTCGTCTCTTGAGCAGATTTATTGTGGTATGTGGAATACAACTGTTTACGTCCTCTTGGAGTGCCCTTTTTAAAACCTTTCCCGTTTCCTTGTCTCATGAGATAGGGGTACTAACAGGAAGGAAAGTGGTTTTTAGTGAGTAAGAATCTCACACTATGGTAACTGGTAAGAGCAGATTTCTCCCTTTATCTTTTGAAGATTTTCCACTTATCCTGCGAAATAAAAAAAACTAAAGTTCAAGAAGTTTTATAAAAATCTAAAAGAAAATGCTGTTGAATACAGTCTACAATCGACAATGCTTGAACATTTATAATTTATTATTTACATAAACTTCATTAAAAATATTATTATTAATCTTACGAAAATCCTGTATTACAAACAAGCATATAAATATATATTACATTTTTACATATGATTTGTACACTTAGATATGCTCTAACTCTCGCCAACGGCCATACCATGTTGAATATACCGGTTCTCGTCCGATCACCGAAGTCAAGCAACATTGGGCGTGGTTAGTACTTGGATGGGTGACCGCTTGGGAACACCACGTGCTGTTGGCGCAATTTTTTTTTTTAATTTCTCAAAATTTCAGTTGTGATAACGATTTGATTATTTTTATTCCGCTATAGATATATTTTTCAAATATATATTAGAACATTGTTAAGGTCACTGTGTCTGTGCCTCATTCTCTACTAGCAACAGATTTTAATACACGCATTTTAATTAATTGTTTACAAAATTTATTCCCACCGTAACTGGAAGTAAACAACCACATAAATATCAACGTCGAATTCCCCCTCTGAAATACTTTTTCTTTATATAAAGAACAAGAAAGTAAAAATAGCTACCACAGCTGTTTTAATAAATATAAATTAGCAATATTGAGTCTTGTTAATATATAAATAATATTGGTGGACTCTAGCTAATTCGAATTCTGTCATCAAATTTTGTCCATTCCTCTTGAATTTTCCTATCTTCTCTCACGTTTATCTTACCTCTGTAAATCGAAGTTTTGATGAAAAATACCCCGATAATCCGGCTGGACCTGTTGCCTTACATCTATAAATGGAAGTTTTGAGCTAGAAAACTTCTTGATAAATCGAACGGGAAACCAGATAGCTCGGTTATTCGAAGCAGTTCATATTATAATCCCCTGACCCACACTATGCGTCCAGCTGTTACCTAGTCCAGTCAACCAATCCGAGTTTAAAGGTTTTCCTCTATAAGTCGATTCTGTCAAAGCTTCTCTTGATAATCCGAACTTCGATATTTCGAAATACTCAATAACTCGAACTTTATAGTTTTTCCCTTCAATTCTAATTAGTGAGGTTCCACTGTTTTTATATTAAAATACTTCCTTTCTTGAAATCAACGAAAGTTTTAGCTGTTTACTTCGCTCATATTTGACCTAATATAACAACCACAATCTTCGTGCTGGACACTCGGCGCTACAGTCGATTTAATTCGATATTAATGAGAGATGTAAAAATTCATTTTCTTGCTTTTTGACCATTATTCCCAAACAGTATTATTTTTACTCGCGTATGTATATAAATTTTAATTATTTAACTTCATATTAAAAAAAATTGTTTTACTTTTTAGTTAAAAAAAAACAACAACTTATTTTCCAATCACTACCGAACCGAATTTGTCGACAGATCTAGATAGATTGATTTTATTACGTTATTTATAATGAGTTTTTGTATTTAGCAGGTATATATAGACGAGTAAAGGCAGATAATATGGTAAACATTAGGTACCTTCATTATCTCAGAAGATGTATTTGGAATAAAGCCGTAGCAAAAGATCGTCTAAAACAAGGACTAAACTCAGAATTTGAGGAAAGATGGACAAAATACTCCGCGGAAAAACAGTTCGGATCTGTTCCAACCAGATCTGAAACTCTCTAAATTCGTCACTTCACAAAGTAAACGAATTAAGAGAAAAATCTTAAGCTTCTTATCAGGTCATGGCGAAGCAACTTTCAAGAAGCAACGTAACACCTTGGGAATATTCCAAGGAAACTTAAAATGCAGACTTTGTAATCAACACCTGGAAACTGCAGAACATATACTTCGAAAATGAAACATTAGGACGTAGAAGACAACTGATCTTCGGCCCCGATACGACCTTTGAAGTTCGACCTGGGTTGCAGATGATCACCATATGGGGCTTTCTTAATTCCGTTCTCACCAACCTGTGATGCTCCTCCATCTAAGTTCATAATAATTGTAAAAGATATTCTTTAAAATAAAATCTATACTGTTGTTAATTTCGATGTAAGTATCTAACTTCAATTTCTTCAAGTTCTAGCATTGATTTTACATTTACTAAATTAGATAGAAATGAATGGTTCTGTGGAGTTTACCTGTACTACCAATCAAGTAGTCATGTAACTTGTTCATATACTACTAATTTTTTGAATCTATCAAAAAAATAAATGTTATGATAATTGATTTATTAAAATTTAATTTATTTTTGAGACTTGGAATACAAGTTAAGACTCAAAATACAAAATTGTCGAAAACTTTTGCCGAAGAATATTACTGTCCGCGAGAGTAAAGAAGTCCCCTGAGGTCTGGCCTATCCGAAAATTGCAGGCGCTTACCTGAGTCGGCGCCACGTTCCGTCGCTCACTTTGCACACGACATTCTGCGCTCACATCCTCACATTAACTGTCGCAAAACATGTAAAATGGCGAAGTGACATTTTCCTTCATTGTACAGTATCTATTTAATTGTGTTAGATCACTGCAATGATAAACGCTGATACCGATCTTCCAAACATAAGTGCTCCTACAACGAGAAAAGTTATGAACGATCTAGGCTTTAAGTTTGTGAAAAGGCAACGCAGGTCGATCCTTATTGAAAGGGAAGACATAGTGCAATGGAGAAGACAATACCTACTCAAAATAAAGGAGCATAGAGAGCAACAAGAAATTATTTTCTACTTGGATGAAACTTGGTGTGCTGCCGGCCACACTGTAAAAAAGGCTTGGACACCAACTAACATAAAGTTGGCAAAACAAGCGTTCATGGTTGGAGAGACTACATTTATTAATCCCACATAAATTAATAATTTTTCAGTTTTGTCAATAACAATACTTGTTGTATAATATGCTTGTATAAGCAAAAATAAACCGATTTATTTGAGATTTTATATCAAAATTCACAGCATTTTATGACAAAAGTAGTAGTGATATTTGTTTTTGTCAATTATTAAAAATTGTCCAAGCTAAATATTTGTACTGGACAAATATATTATGAGTCAGTGCCTATTGTCTCCCCGCAGGTCAGTATGATCGAATCTCTGCCTCACTCCGACCGTTCCACAACTATAATTGCATGTGCGATGGGTCACTCAACAGCCGTTGTACAGGGATGCCATATTAGCAGAAATAAAACTCCCTGCGACACGAAATGTTTGGACAGCGCGGAGCCCAGCCCTCAAGCCGAGCGCCTGCAAAAACGTGCGGTTACATCAACACACTCGTGCATATCGTCCTGGCTGAGGAGACTTCTTTACTCTCGCGGACAGTAGTAGCATTATTCAGGTAGTATATGAAACGTTGATCTCGCTAAACAGATATAGCTTAAACTGACTGTAAATTTAAGGAGAGATGTAAGATAAAAAGCGACAATAACCCAGTTATAATACTTAACGCAGTAAGTTCATTAATTTTACGTAATTTAAAAATTACAAAAAACAATGTTTTACTGTTTGCCTCGAGCAAAAACCCAGGCCACTAAATACTCAAGACGCAGCGGATATACACCCACTTCTGATATTTTGTAAATTTAAATTCCAAGTTGAATTAAAGTTTTATGCGATTTTACTTTTGCTTGGACATAATTATTACAGAATAAAATATATAGTAATTATCTGTAATTCAATTAATGTTAAATTTTTTAAATGTAAATTTAATATTATTTCACTAAAATGTAAAATAGACCAGCTCCACTTCAATCAAGATCCTAAGCTAAAGTATTTTAAACCAATACGGATTTATTATGCTTTTAAATATATTAAGAGGGGGCCGGAGTCAACAAAAATATCGCTGTTTCACAGCGCCTTCACATGCAGGAATGCGGTAGCACCACTATCGCCGTGGCTACTAGTACTACTAGAAACCCTCTAGCTAATAGGAGAACATCATCCACTATCGGCAGTAGTGATGGCAAAATTATTGAAAACATCTAGTGTGAATAAGATGTTTTTTCGCCATCCTTAATCGGCAGTCGGTAACCAATAGTGTGTACGGTACAATCATTCTTATATTTTACTGTGTCCTGCTGTCCTGTACTCACGTGCCGTACACTAACCCCCGTGGCGTATAGGGGCCTCCAAAAATTCTTAAATCACTATTTTTAAGAATCGATTAAGTCATATTGATTGGTATTCATAGATTGAAAAAGAAACTATTCTTAGAATATTAGATTATAAATAGAAACATATTCTGTAAAAATATGTAACAATAATATAAACTTCTAATTGTGTTGTTATTAAATTAAAAATAGCTGCCTTGTAAAATTTGAGAGAACTGTATTAAATTTTAACAACTCACTGTTAAAATTCAATTAATTACCGTCGTAACTCTTACAAGACCAGAGATTACACCAGAAATCATATTAGTCCGTATGAGAAAAATGGGGAAATTTGTAGACATTCATCGAATAACATTTAACAAGATTTGAAATAGTTATTTATTACAATGATTTATGTAAGTGCAAATTTTTCCACGCTTGTTTGAAATTTATTTTAATTATACATTAGGCAAATATATTATTTTGAGGGTTAGATTTTTAAGATAGTTTATCATTATATATCATCAAACAGCCTACGACACCTGACATTGTGATGTTGAAATAATTGAGAACCAATAGCCGAATGTCTTCTGTTTGTATAACGGGATTAGGGGTATGACTCACTGGGCTGCCTCACCGCGCGCCGGCCGTGTCCCTTAACTCTGAGCAGACACAATAGAATAGACCCAAGAGGTCGACCATTAGCATGGTCCAATGGTTTCCACATTGTTTGTGTTTTGGCATCGTATCTATTCCATACTCAAGTCTGGCTGTAACAACCTTCCTAGCACATGGACTACAACGCGGCTCTTCATGACCAACTTTCCCCTATTTATTTGCAATATAAATCTTTATTCGTTGACATTTTTAAATACATTTTACATAAAATAGATCTAAATATAAAAGGTAAAAAAAATAACAAAACAGTTTTTTAAATGTTTAAACAAATAAATGTTTTTGTTTTTTTTTATTTACTAATGTAAAGATAAATGGCAAAAACCATAAGTAGGCCTACACATCGATTATAAAAGTACAAAAGTAAATAATACATGACAATAGGTAATTAACAAAAGTAAAACAATAGTATAAATATTAAAATGGTCATAATGGTAAACAATTTCAAAATAGGTATTAATACAAATGCGATATAATGTTATAATCGAGTATAAAAACCAACGGAGATAACAAAGAAAAACGCAAAGTATACATTGATATTACATCCGAAAAAACAACGCAGATCTAAACCTATGAACGGTTCAAAATTCAATAAAGGCATAAAACTATTAAATCAAATACAGTACTAATAAAAATCCAGTGAAAATGCATAAAGTAATAATTACCATAAATAAAACCCTAAAAATAAACAATTGATAACAATTCTGATCAGCATGGACGTACGCAAAAAAACTATAATCAGAATCAAGATAACAGGGAACGTATACTAAAGTAAAACAAAATACAAATAATTACAAATTCGTTTTAAATATTACTTTACAATAACAGTTTCCATGTTATTGATCTGATTACTATTACATTAAAGACGTCTGATTATTAAAATATAAAATACGTGATAAAGGACTCATTTTAATTATTTTCTAGTTTTTAAACTCATAAAAACCTGTTAGAGTTGTTACAATTGTACCGTGTTTGGACTCATTTTGCGAGAAATATTATTTAGACTTCAGTAATTAGAGTAAAAATTAGGTAAAGTTAAAATCTAGAAAAATTTGATTTTGTAGCACAAGGGTTAGATTCACAGAAGAACCATTAGCAGCAGGTAGGCCGAGCCGCGCGTGTGAGTGTGTCTACGCGTAGAGGAGCAAGGGTCGCCCTAATCCTTCAGAGCGCACGGCTGTTTGGAAAAACTATAGGGCAATCACCTTTAGTCTCAGGAAGACTAAAACATACGCTTTTAGGTGGTTTCAATAATATCAAGTATAGTAGTTTCAATTTTCAGACATACCTCTTAGTGAGTAATTGCTAAAAATAATTATTATTAAATTTACGCTTTCATGTAATAGTTTTAGTTTATTTGAATTTTTATAGCCAATCACTGTACGAATTCAATTATCTTATTCTTGAATGTTATACTAGCTGTTACCCGTGACTTCTATTCAAGGGTCGTATTGAGTAACTAAAGCACAAACTTTTGATACAAAAAAGAATGATACCGGTAATTGTATGACGTTTGCAATCTTCCTTGCCGGTAAGCGATGCTAGTGAAACCTGGCGTGGGAACGATGAACCACCACGGCCTCCGATCCACATACTCTGTAAACTCTAATTGCAGAGGTATTTGTAAACGACAAAATAAAATACTTCTAGTGAATATAACTGAAATATTAAACGGCAATTTTAACGTCACAATACTTAAGTTGATGTATGTTTAAATTTAAAACATACTTATTTTAAGATCGAATTTTTACAACGGAATTAGTTTTGCTAGAAAAACATAGAAGTCTTATGGAGAAATAGATGTTGCATTTCTTAAAATAAAAATAGAAAACAAAACCTTTCGTAAACAAATTTATATAGGCTGATACGTATGCTAGTAACAAATTATTTGGCCGATACGATTTTTTACTGAACGTGCTGGTTCTCGGTGAGGAAAACATAAACTATACCCGCTCCATGTTAAACTGGGGATCTGAGCTGTGAGCGGTTGGGTTGACTCCGGCCGCATCTTAAGGAGTGCTATATTTCTCTTACCAACTTAGTAGTGTCATAACTAGTCGCTTGACAACGGAGTGATTTATAACTGCACTATTATGTAAAGTAAACACATAGCGCCCTGAGGGTCTGACTGTAATCCCTTGGACAATATATGTTATTGTTACTACAGCCATGAACTGGGAAGTAAGTTTTGTAATTATATTAATTCTACGAGTTTTTAAATTTAATTGTGTTTGGGTTTGTTTCTAAAAGAAAATCTGAACAAATTAATAAAACAAACTTAAATTATTACTCCTAATGAGCTACGTAGAGAAGATTATAGTAAGTTGTATGAAATTATTATAGTTTGTCTAGGAAACCAATTAGAATTCTTTATATTTTTTTTCAAAATAAATAATGCTTTTCCTGAGCGTCTGGACATTGGACATTGTTCTATGGTTTAGTTTCGCTATTATCGTTTTGTATTTTTTATTAAAAGTGGAAATATATTTATCTCAGTGAATTTGTTATAATCGATTGTAATTCCAGAGAACATATGACGACTATGATCAAGTGACTGTAGGTATCACCAGTTAATATGACACATTAAAAGGCGTAAATAATGAATCAAACATTGAGATTAATTATATTTTAAATTTTGTAATAACAAGACATTTTAAGATAATTTTCTTGGGAGGGAATAAGAATAAAATATTTCCCCAACATAACTTATTTTTTTATCGTACTCTTTTGAATGTAGTATATAGCGATAATGCTTCAAAATTTATTTCTATTTCAAAAATACTTCAAAGAACATAGTTACATGTAGTAATATAGCCAATGGCGCAAATTGAAAATTCAACCCGATTTAAAATGGCTACCTATTAAATTTGTTTTAAGGGAACAACTCTTTAACTTCGGTCCTTCAATGTCCTGGCTCAGTTCATTGAGTATTAATTGATATTTTGTATTTTAATGCTATCAATAATTACCATCAATAATTGTAATTGTTAAGAAAAGACGTTTTAATCTTAAACTAACAAATCAAAATAAAGCTGTAGAGTTGCTATTGTAGTAAAAATATATTAATTAATTTTTGTTTGATGTTAAATAAATAATAAATGCAGAACACATTTTTGCTATACGATATCAAACGTGGGGAAGTTTAAAGTTTGTGACAAAACTTTACGCTTGGGGAAATATTACAGCAAAGCTTAATTAATTGTGATGCATGCATCAAAAGATATAATGACTCAAGGGAACAATACGTTATTTAATTTGTAGTGTCAAGAACATCAATGACGTAATCACGTTATTACAATTGTATTTGTTTTATTTTCCTGTTTAAAAAATTCAGTTAACCTGATTTGTATTCTAAGCTACTGAAAGCCATGAGCATTTCGAGAGTCTTGATGTGAAAGGAGAAAATACTAATTGGTCGATATGATTTGGGATCTCATCGACCCTACTTAGAAATACAGTTTACCGGCAAGTGTGCGGAGGCAGTAAGCCAAGCTGGCTGTGAAGAGCTCACACAATGATTTATAGAGATATATTAGACCACTGTCCAGCAAGACGGGAAAGATATAGTCTACCCCTGGAGAATGGATTGTTCTGAACTTATTGATAGCAGATTGCACACTGGATAGTGTGACAGTGTGATTGGGAATTGTTCAGGCTGTCGAGTTGCTCTCAGCGAACAACTAATCCTAGCATGGTCTGGCATGCCATTCTCATACCCTTTGACTAAGTATCCTAGGAAATGAGTTAAGGAATGACGATTAGGATTTCCTTCCGCGGTGTTGTAAAACTGTCCCTCATGTTTTTACATGAACCCAGAGGAGTGATCGAAGCAGAAGCCAAAAGCCATTGCAATCAAATTGCGTCATTGAAGCTGTTTACTTCATTTGTGAACCGTCTCCAGGACACGAGTTTGGCTTTTTTAATCGTCAGACTAATCCGAGAGGTTTTATTTCTAGAGTTGTTTTTCGAACTCCCCCCCACAATCATGGTTTCTATTGGTAGGCTGTAGCATAAGAAATTCAAGAACCCTCCAGTCATACGGTACGTGGATAGAGCTTTCAATAAGTTCCTGTATACTGCTTCTATAATTTCAGGTTGTTATCAGAGTAGTGATGTCTCTGAAACATAACTGTAGAAAAGGTAGGTCATTGCACTTCTCTTCTGCCAAGAATAATATAAAAATAGAAGTACGCTAAATCAACTTACCTTTCGCAGCCCCTAGTTCAGCAATCCAATGCCAGGTCAAAGCTTTCCTTGGGGACAAACTGACAGAACAAGGCTAACAGTTTTTACATTCTTTCAAAATGAAATGTTGAAAACGTAAGTTCTAAATTCTTAACGTCCCTCCCTATAAATACATTTTAATGTAATTACCAAAGTATACCTAAGTAGTCCATTACTCCTAAGTAGTCCATTACTTTGACATTAAACGAAGGTTATAATTTTTATAGAACGTGTTTTCTCACAAACATGGCATTATAATAGCATAGATAATTTATTCAGACTTTCCTATTTAATAGAGATGGAATAAATTTCATAAAATAACTTACTTTGAAACTGCAGTTCAAGGAATTGAAGAAGTAATGACAAGAATTTCTTGTTTACTCTCTCCAAGAAATGCAGCTACCTGAGCAATTTAATTTTCATATAATTTGAAAGAGTTCCTCGATAAATAATATTAAGTATTTAATTTGCCTCGTGTAACAGTATCATATTCTGTATTTGTTTTGTGCTACTATATATGTTTTTTAAGTGAGATCATTTTCGTTTTATTATTTTGTACGTGTGAGTTCATGAAGTAAAGATGAAATAATTTCTATAATACATTTATATTTTAATCGTTTTCTTTTTAAATATTTTCCTAACTTTATCACGCATTTTGATTTGTCTCCCTAGGAATATAGGGCGGAAACGAAGGACCTCCACCTCATTCTGTCAGGCACAATCACCTTTACCTCTCTCCACTGTTTCCTTGCCAATCACAACTCCCTCTCCACCGTTTGCCTGTCCGTTCATTCTCTCTCTCTCTCTCTCTCTCTCTCTCTCTCTCTCTCTCTCTCTCTCTCTCTCTCTCTCTCTCTCTCTCTCTCTCTCTCTCTCTCTCTCTCTCTCTCTCTCTCTCTCTCTCTCTCTCTCTCTCTCTCTCTCTCTCTCTCTCTCTCTCTCTCTCTCTCTCTCTCTCTCTCTCTCTCTCTCTCTCTCTCTCTCTCTCTCTCTCTCTCTCTCTCTCTCTCTCTCTCTCTCTCTCTCTCTCTCTCTTTCTCTCTCTCTTCTCTCTCTCTCTTCTCTCTGTCCCTTTAAATTCTATTTCAAAGCCTGCCTCACAGCCACATTCTTTCCATTCCTCAAAACATGGCCAATCTACGTCCATCATTCCCCATATCCTTTTCTTGATTTTTGCTCTTACTGGCCTTTTATTAACACGTTCTCACAGATACACTATTCGGGACCATCACATGTTGACTACCTCAACGAAAGTTTACGTTATTTTAAAAAATTCATTTTGTTCTGCGAAGAGTCCTGTACATACTCATTCTTTCAAGGTGACTATACATTCTTTTAACCCATTCAAATCGCGTGGTATAAACGGAATTTTCAGCCTTAGTACAGAAATAAGTGGAATACATTGCCTCTATTCATTGGAGGTCCTTCCTGGTCAGTCTAGCCACCAAGCATGTCGTATCTAAGGCGTGAAAGGTAGCCCAAATGTTTTTATTCCTAAGCCAGGGCGCAAATCATATGCTGAGACCAAAACTTATACACCGATCAGTTTGACCTCATTATTTCTAAAGGCATAAACCCCTGCTGGATCCCAATTGTTACTACAAAAAGAGACAAAAGTCACCTATGTTCTCCACAACACATTTCAAGTTTACATAGAGCAGCATTAGTTTTATTATTTTACCCTGGACTTCAAACCTTTAAAGATATTCCAGATTGCTACAAAGTCCTTTAAAAAGTAATACAGTTTTCTTTAACTTGAAAGTTGGCAAGTTTACATTAAACTTAGGAATTTACGAGGAAAGAACCTAAGTTGGATCGTAATTGAGCTGTCAATTTTATTAAATTAAACATTAATCTAAAATATCTCAGACACTTTTCGTAACTTTAACTTAACAAAGCTGAATGGGGGGAATCTTTAACGAATCACTGCAATTTACTTAACCCTACTTATTCTGAATAATTATATATATCATGCGTTTGCATTGAATTTAATTGCTTACATTTTGTCAAGGAGAAATATTTACTAAATCTTTATGTGTTATCAAGATTTATCAACCTTATATTTCTACTGAAGACACCTGCTTTTAAAATTGATTTACAAATAAAAAAAAAACGATGGATTTTAAAAATTAAAACTCTGAAAAGTTACTGCTGAATGTAATAAATCTATGAAGATTAAACACTCATACGTTTGTTACATGGTAAAATGGTTTTCTAGCTCAACCTATTTAGTACTACACAAACTATCAGTAAAAATTAGTCTAAAACTAGTTTGTATGATTCAATTTGTTCATCATAAAATGTATGTGAACCATACATTTTGTAATTGTTAGCATTACAAAATTAAGTTGAAAGGAGAAAATATAATTGCAGAATATTGTTGAGGTATTGATAGAGGACATTCGATTTACTTCCTATTTATAAACGCCATATTTAATGAATCAAAATATTTAGTAAATTGTAGTTTATTTTAGTAAAATTTAGTGTAGTAGAAATAGTAGAAATCGTTTAACGCCTTATTGGCTTACAACAAGAAGTAAATAATTAAATAATTTTTGACGATAATAGTAAAACTTATTACGGAGGGTAATGTTGCAAAATGTTTTAAAGAAAACAATAATAAAAAACTATAAACTAGACTTTTAAACAATTTAACAATCACATTGATTAATTTTTAAATATTGTTTTGTTTATATTAGAACGTGTGTTACTTTCGGCGTGAAATAATTTTCAAGAAATTGCAAATAAAGGTTACATCAAAATGTACTAAATATCAATTTAAGATGTTGAAATGTTCTATTCTTAAAAGTGTTGTAATCTTTTGATATAAACCTTCGAACTTATAAACATATTACGTACCTATACAAAACAGTCAAGTAGTTCCTTCCAATCTATACTGCAACATGTTTCGTTGCCATTATCATCATCAGGTATTAACACTCATCTATTTTATACATTACACATAATACGTTAAAATACAATCAACTCTAAATAAGCTGAATATTTATTAAACAATCATTAATACTAATATATAGCGAAGCATCACCCTATTGCATAAAATGAACAAAGAACGCAAAATGAGTACAATGGAAGAGTTTGGACTTGTAAACACACCAAAAGCGAGCCCATCAACATATTAAATACTAATTTGAATTTTATCTCTAACTGTAGATACCATTTGATATTGATGTCTGAATAACAAATCTTTCAATTGGACAAAATACATACAGATAAGAGATATTGCCCGATTCACTAATATTAACCAATCTGTCAACATGAAACCACAGTGTTGTTATTATGTTATTTTAGTATATTGATTTGACATGCACAGTATAACACTGGCAGTATATTGTGTGCGTTTTTCATATATGGTGTGCAATCTATGATAAAGACAAGCTGGCTGGGTTGCGAAACATGTTGGTAAATAATTATATTGAAGAACCTACTCTTTACTGTTTTATATAGTTGTGAAATATACAAAATACAAACGTATAAAAAAAAGAAAAAATTCATATTCCATATGTATTTAGTTATTAAAACTCATTTTTGAGTAATCGTATCACAGTCACAGATTTTAATCTAAGTTATTTAATATGTATTTGAGTGTACATCTGTAGCGCGTTTGAATGTTATTTGTTTATTGTATGTGATGGGTACGTTTAGTAGTGTTTTAATGTTTTAACGACTTCTCAGGAGGGAGTCTGAGGATGGTACGTACGTTCTGAAACGCGTAACTTATGTTACAAAATAAGTTAAAAGGTAGAGTAGGTATTAAATAACTTAGATCCGATACATTGCTATAAACTGAAACATATAAATATTAAGTAGTTATGCAATCGACCTTGATCTGAAATTTAGTTAGGAAAATCAATGAAATCGTTTACTATCTATCTTATTTAAAAAAAAAAAAAAATGAGATCATATTAGGTGTCGCAAGATGCTTTTGTTGTACCAAAATACATTAGTTTAGTAGAAAATAAGAAATATATTTGTTTTATTAGGTCTGGTGAACATATAAATTTATAAATACCTTTACATATATACCTTTACATATCTACAAATCTACTAAACATACTACATAGATTAGTAGATATGTAAGTTTAGATTTAGTTTATAAGCAAGACCCTCCGATGATGATAACCATGTTATCGAAATGTACACCAGGGCATTTGGTGGAAATAATTAATAAAGAACAATTAATCAGATAATTGTGTTTTATTTTAAAGTTTATAGTGATTGTGGTTAGGGGCAAATTCGAATCATTATTGTGAATTTCACCACAGTGCTCAACAAGATTGTATATTATTATAAAAATCAGTTTTAAGCATTTAATTAGTCTTGAATTCAATTCGTTATATCTCCTAAACTAGACTTTGTACAGTTTAATGTGTCGGAGTTATTTTTTTAAAATCATTTTTTGAAATCTGTACGAACTAAATGAATTTCTTAGTTATGAATTGAGAAGTTTATTAATCTTTAGTAAACGCCAAGCTTTAGTTTTGGCTGTGTTTGGGAGGGAATTGCGTCATTAACCTCAAACATATAAGTAATAAAAAAACGATATATTAGGTTCATGTGTTACAGAACTTAAAATGATCATACGAAGCTGCTATGTATTTGAAAATACTACCTTTACAACATATTTTTGTTTAAAACTTTATAAAGTTTTAAAACTATTTATTTACTGAGTGTAAATAAGCAAAACATCGACATAGTGAACCATAGGTATGCTGCATTCTGTTCCTAAACCATATAACACTTGTTTTATGAAATTTCATTTGTTTCTTGCTCCAAAACATTTGTTTAATAAAATTCTAGACTACATTAAATATTTCTAAGACAATTAACGTCATTTTAGATAATATAGCGCATCTTACAAATATTTTTATGATGTTTAAATCTGGGATAAGGGTTTGAATTTTCATATTTTATTTTCCTGAAAGGTCAATTATAAAGAATATGTATGGCAGTTGTCTCATCTTCCTTTATTTTCATATTATTATTTGAAATGGTTAAAATATTATTACTATTCTAAATTATTAATATTCTTATACTAAATATTCTTATTTTTATATTGATAAAACAACGGGGTTGTTTAATTTTATAGCCCGTTTATGACCATGAATTCAGTTCATAAGGGGGACTTTAAAGGGCCTAAATAAAAATAAATTATTTTCATTTTTTTGTACAGTGGTTTTGGTTTCTGATTTGAAAATTATTTTTTACATAGAGATTAAATTTATAAGTTATATTCCCATTTGATAACATTATTTTTCCTTAGAATTAATTTGAAGCAGTTTTTTTTTCTTTTCTTTTAATTATGTGTTGTACTATGTTTTCTAAAATGTAAAATGTAAAAAAAAAGTAATAAAAAATAATTTGATTTTATGTGGAATTACATAATAAAATACAAATAGTAAAGAACTGTATGTGATTCATTAAGTATAGATTAAAATTTGACTGTTGATATATTAAGACTTAATAAATATGTAAAAACGGAAGCCTTCTAAAACATTCATTGATGTTCTGAAATATATTATTATAAACAATACGATAAGGTTTCATCTAAATCAAAATCAGATTATGACCGAACACGGATTATTTTAGTTTTAGACAGAATTGTGTTATTTAAATTTTATAAAAAAACTATTTTTGGAGTATATGATTAAGAAAAAACCCAACACAAGAAGTAACAACGTTTAGAAATCCAGTAATTATAATTGTTTTAGTCCTATTGGACGCTTTAAACCCAGTGCAAAGCAACAGGAAAAATAATTGTTGCTCAGGCAAAAACAATTTTTCTCTTTTCAGGTAAAAGATTAATCGTAAAATATTAAATTTTGACATTTTTTACAATAATATCCACTTTCATTTAAACTGATTAAAAAAAGTAAATTATTTTTAAAAGCAAAAGGGAATATATCAAAGGGAATATATATGATACCATCTCTTGAAATCCCTGTATTGTCCTTTCCCTTTGGTATTTTAAATTAAAACCTAGAGTTTATTGTTCAGGAATATCTTTTCTGTATAAAATATAAAACAAAAGTTAATTTGATAAAATAAGAAAAAAATAATGTTGCTTTTAGCAACTCTAGTATACTATTATACTTAAATCTTGTATTATAAAACAAATCTGAAACCAATAAACCATGAGATTACAAATATATTTGAAATATATCGTAACTTCATTATTTTCATTGGATTGTTAAAATATTGAATTACAAAATATTATTATTAAAAAAAAAAAAAAATACTGAATGGTTTTAACAAAGATATATCATAAATAAACTTGAGTATGTTTTCCTGATAATCAGTGATCCTATTATTTGTGTTTATATGTGCAAGCTTACCAACCTTGTAATAATATTTACAAATAGGTTAATGTAGATTCAGAATGTAAACTTTAACTTAAATCTTCTTGCGAAGTTAACTAATAATTTAATTTCTGTGTTCTGCATATTAATAATGTCATGGAAAGAGCAATTTACTGAAGAAATAATTTGTTCTATTGGGGTTAATTTATGAAAGATAAAATAGTTCTTGTTAGTTGAAAAAGGGAGATTACTTTCAAAAAATGTTAAATTTAATTCCTGTTATAATTTTATTATTAAATTTCTAAAAGATGTTAATAAAATTATTAACATTACTTTTAAAGTTAGATTTCGAAATATGATGTTAAAAACAAAATAAAGAAATTTTAAATTGCTTAATTGAATTCTTTAGGATAATTTTACTAAAAAAATGATTTTGTGACTATAGATAGAAATGTAGTTTGTTCTAAGAATTCTATAATACATAACTTCAGGAACTCTGTAATAGCTCTATATATCTAGATACAATACTAGCCTATAATTTGTTAAAACAAGCGTTAAAATTATTGAAGGTATGTTAGCCTTACGTTTTCAACAGAAATAGTAAGTGGCTGATTAAAAACTGAAATTTCTCCTTAGATTTTTTTAAAGTTGCTAAACCGATTTTTAAATTCTTCTACAATTGTGTCAACGTATGTTATATGAGATAAATATAAAACTTCCTCAAAATGCTCTTTACAGCTTGGAAAATGTAAAACTCATGTTTTTCTAGTGAAGACTTGAAAAGCTTAATTTTATTTTAAAATCCTTTTATGTGGACGTTATTTCTATACTTTTATTAAATTTAATCTTTGGTATAGGAATGACCCGCTTGTGTATATTTTCAGTTTTCGGTTTAATTTTATATTATTTAATTTCATCGCTGGTGTAGGAATGACTCGCTTGTGTATATTTTCGTTGTTTAGTCATATTTTTATATTATTTTATTTCATCGTTGGTGTAGGATGTGAATATTTTCGTTTGTCATGTTTGGCAGCCCTGGTTTTCAAATAGTGGTTTTCTTAGATTATAGTGTTTTACATGGAATCCTATTGTAAAATGTAATTGAAAATATAAAAGTGGTGGCCACGTTAAACAGTTTTTTGTTCGTATTTCGTTTGTTATTTAACTTAAAACACACTAAATTAGATAAAATATCCAGATTTCACTTCTGCATGTAGTGGTACCAACACTACTACATCATAAATAGCGTAGTTATTGTCAAATATATATTTCGAATTATGAACTCCAAAAAAGTAATATTCGTATAGTTACGAGATGGAGGATCAAGTTAGCGACACGAGCGTAGCGAGTGTAGGCTACTTCACTAGGTACAGCTTCGTGATCCGCTGTGACAGAGACACTGATGCCAAGCGACACAATCTGCCAATATAATATAAAATTTTCTACAAGACCAAAATACCAACTTTTGAGAATTAAATTTAGAAGATCTGCTTGTATTGATGGGACTGGGTAAGTATCATGATATCGGACATGTGTGTTATAGGTTTGTGTATGTACGAGCACAAGTGATCACATGGTTAGCTAGATTAACCTCTTAGTCTGAAAATGTATTTTAGTTAAAATAAACAATTTAATTAAATGTTAAATGCATTACCAATTGGAGTTTATATTGATTGAGTTAATCAATTGTGGAAGAAACCTAATCTAAATTGTAAAGTGTTTGTGAACCTTATTTAGAACTTGTGAGTTTACTCTGAAAAATAATGCAACGTCTTTATAGGAAAAGCAATAACTTACTACGAAGAACCACCTGCTACTCTGAGGGGGCTTATATAAAGGTCAGATATACACTACAGTGATATATAAGTGATATTTAAGAGCAATAAATCACTGAATAAAACCCAAGGGAAAAAATAATATTTCTTTTTGGAGTTGAGGAACCGTAATAGGTTTATAAGAGTGATAGTACCTTTGAATAATGACAATAAAAGAACTATAGTTCTTAGAATTCGTTCCGACTTGTTCAACCGTCTAAGAAAATATAAAGCGAAGTTTTATTATTGTATTCTACATTCGATCAAAATAATATTTCGTGAACGATATTATTTTCTTATACAATACTACAGCTTTGTTCTCTGCAAGAACAGCTCCATATTTGTTTGGATCACCCATATTTGTTTGAGGGAGAGGGGGAGAGGAGAGAGAGAGAGAGAGAGAGAGAGAGAGAGAGAGAGAGAGAGAGAGAGAGAGAGAGAGAGATAGAGAGAGAGAGAGAGAGATGGAGAGTGAGTGAGTGAGTGAGTGAGTGAGAGAGAGAGAGAGAGAGAGAGAGAGAGAGAGAGAGAGAGAGAGAGAGAGAGAGAGAGAGAGAGAGAGAGAGAGAGAGAGAGAGAGAGAGAGAGAGAGAGAGAGAGAGAGAGAGAGAGAGAGAGAGATTATTGGCCTTCGGTTTTTCCTGTAATGATACTACTCCAAGCCTTTCTGTTTTCTCGTATAATATTATGATTCTAGTTTCAGATTATTACTCAGTATTATTAATCATTTATTAATTTTACTAAATTATAATGAATAGAAATTTCAGACTTTCATTATTAACAGAAAATGTTAACTCTTTTGACGATTTTTCTCTTGAAACATAATCTGAAAGTGTTGTCTAATCACTTACTGCAATATTATATTTTCGCCACCAAAATGTTTGCTTATAAAATAAAATATATTTATACATACATATAATACACAATACATATAATACACAATACATATTGTGGAATATGAATAAGCGTCTTAGAATTTAAAATTTGTTTTAAACCACCTGAGGAAAGAGTAAGTCATACTTATTTTGTAAGGGAATTAATATTATTAATTGCTATGTATAGTCAACAGCAATTTAAGTGTATAAGTTTGGAAAGAACTCTCCATTGCAATCTTATTTTAAAAGAACAAACATCTTTATTAAAAGTTTATAATATTAAAGAAAATCAAGATAGTATCTTATGTATAACTTTATTTATTAAAATATATCTATCTTTAAATTCCATCCCCAAAGGAGATACAAAATATTTTAAACTTATATTTTTTCAAAAGATATTTTTATAACAAATTGCAATGGAAACAAATATTTATATTACACATAATATATATTTTGGGAAAGGAATTTATATATTATTAATTGCGCAAATTATTTCATTGCCGTCACTAAATCCAATATTACTTTAAAGAAGAGAGATTCAATTACAAATCGATATAAAGCAATAAAACATCTGTGTATGCATGATTGAATTCATCTCGTCCTAATCGAGTTTCATTTCAAAAGTTTTTTTGTGCTACAGAATTCAGGATATTAATTTTTTCTTACTTATTTACTCTCTAAAATGAATTGTCTTCTGAAATAAATAAAACTCCAACGGAACTAAATTAAAATTAGAAATTAGACTTTTTGAATGTGTCCGAGAATTAATGAAATGACTTTTTCACTTCCTTTGAATTTTATCCCAATTTTGTTTAAAAAGAGAATTGTGCTTTTAAACGAAACTAAATAATCATTGAACAATCATACAATTGAAATTAATGCGACATAACGTAAAGAAAACCAAACACTTTATAAAGAGTGATCGAAACTGTACGGTTATCTCTCAATAATGATTTACAGGCGAAAGATTTCGTCCTGATTTTTTATCCACCGATCATATGTGACCAGATTGAATTTTACGGGGCATAAATTTGGTGCTCTTTTACGTTTTTTTTATTCGAAAAAGTGCAAAAATAGGTCATAGAATCATATATTCCGGTACCTTTATTGGAATTACTAGAAAAAGGGGGAAAAAAATACATACAAAAATAGATAACTATTCACTTTGATAATAATGTTTCACTAAAATCTTCAACTTTATGACAGTTTATCTAGGTCAGTCCTTACTAAGAAGGGGCTATTTTCATCTTTTCTCATAAATACCTTGCCTCCTCTTGTCCATACAAAAACATAATTCCTGAGCTTCCTCGCCTCTCTTGCCATAGCATAAAGACATCTTCTGGCCTGTGTAGAGTTCCGAATGATTGTATAAAAACATCCCACATAATTCATAATCACGATTTTCATGATTAAGTGAAAAGTGAAATTGAGAGACGGATTGAGTTAAATGTTTAAAGTAGCTTAAGTAGATTGTGATAATAATTTCAACAAATGAAGTTGAAGGAACGAAATCAACAAACCAAACCACATTTTAGACACAAATTACGATTTACAAGAAACATAAAAAAAAAAAAAAAAAAAAAAAAAAAAAAAAAAAAAAAAAAATCAACTCAGTATCAATTTGTAAATAATGTATAAAATTGATCTACATGCCTTAGTTTTTGAGTTATGATGTCACGCCCCTTGAAATGTCGTCAATCTGTAGATTATGTTAAAAAATTTTCTGAGATTTACCATTGAAAAGTTTAAAGACAGTAACAAAATGCAGATCTAACACTACTTTGATTTAAAAAATATTCTCAGGGGCTCACTGTCAGTGAGTACGGACATTCTCAAGGAACCCTAGGTAGATCTAGTCTTAGGTTGGTCTCTCTCTTTCATCCGACTCCTTCTCTACCAGCGTATTTGAAGGATAGGGGTCTTTCTTTATAGAATTTTCTTTCCTTTTTTTATAAAGCAACGATGAACGAGAGGGTTTTACCTTTAAACAACAACCATCTGAAAAACTAATTAAAATATTAAACAATATAAAAATTACTTTAGCACTACAATATAAAAGCGGACACAAGAATAAAATAAACCTTTTTCTCCAGTCTTTCCAATTTAAGAAGTCATATACTTTATAATACGTCGATAAACATAACAGATGTTGTCGCATAATATAAGATAATTATTGAAGAATAAAAACGCTGGTACAAGCTATTTAGTGTGTTGTCAATAAATTTAAAGGGTACTTTATCATTATGTTTTGTAATGTATATAATATCTAAATAACGAAGAAGTATCCAGTTTTACCAAAATAGTTTAAAACAATTGTCATTTTTCTAAATAGGGCTAAATGGAATGGCATGAACACTTATTTTATGTTAGACTGTGATATAAAGTTAATTTGAACTGATTTTGGGTTGGATCCCTCTCTTTCATCTTGTCTATCAAGTCACTCTTGACTAACTATTGTTCTCTTCCGACCCTGTCCTATTAGACTGCTCGATGGCTAGGAGTTGTTATTTTCTTTTCTTTTCTCCTTCTTTTTATAAGGCGAAGCTGCCCGAGAAGTTTGTCGCATCTAAACAACAAAAATAAAGAGAACTGAAAACACGGAGCTTTCTATTCTGTAATGATTTTAATAAAAAAACTAACTAATGTTGATTAAATAATACTTTTTCTATAAAGTAATTTTCTTGAATAATTTGAAATCAGTTTCCGTATTCTGTATTGATCGTGCGACCGTAATTCCTGCACCGAGCAGAAGCATCCGATATTGCTTTTACAAAGAAAGACCCTTTTCACAGTCCAATATTGTGCAATAAGAGATCTATCGGTTTTCTGCAACACTGGTTCTAACTTACTATTATAAAAGTTTCAATTCAAAAGTTTTTGCATGCAGGACTTGTTATGAAATAGGATTAAATACTTTAATAGGCTGTGTTACAGATTCATTATATAACTTTATTAGAGATCAGTGGTTTAACTGTACTTATGAGTCTAAGTTTATTATCCGGTTATATAATATGTAAGGATATGTATATAAGCTATGAGGTTGATAAGGTTTGTACATTTTTCAAATATCACCCAATCAGAAAAACTTACAATTGAGATTTCAGATATCTTGAAAACGTACAACCTTATTAACCCTAGAGCAATGACAATAGACAGAGCTCAAACTAAGTCATCTTACTTACTGTATGGAATTTATTTCAATGAGTAGAACAAATTACCGTAACCAGAGCTACCCCACCGGATATGCATCATGACCTTTATGTCCTTCCAGACTCCTTCCCTTGTGCAGGTGGAATATCTGGCGTTGCTGACGGTCTCTCTTTCTTAGACATCCTCTAGTCCTAGTTCTGACCACTCACAAATTGACTTACCCCCTTTTATTTATAGTCATTGCTTATACATCTATTTGTTGCCTACACTATTACTTAGGATAATTTCGATTTGGATAATTAAATCTAATTTCTTATACCCAATTATTTCAGATTCATCAAATTTACATTTATCTTTTGTTTTGCTTTCCAACTTAAAATGTAGGCTACTGGATGAAATAATGAACAGTGCCTAGACTGCAGAAATAAAGTTTTGAAATGTAGTTAAAGCAAAGATGAAATTTAAAAAATCCTTATTTTAACATTTAAAATTTTGATTTTAAAAATAAACTTAAAATCAACTAGAAAACTGTAAAAGTAATGTTATTAACATAACGATTAATTCATTAAATTAAGATAAGTAAACAATAATTGTGGTCATTTTCTTTTTTAAGTTGAGAAGTTATACCCGATAAAAGACTTCATTAATTTGAATTTTACCAACAATCTTTGTTTCAGTAAACTGACTTGTCAAATCGATTGTAAAAAGATATGTGTAACAAAATGGAAGACAGTTGAATAAAAATTATCTCTTAAAAAAAAATGTTTAAGACAATTTTATAAATTTGAGATACGAGTAGGACCAATTGGTATTTAGCATCCATAAATTGAGACAACTAATTTTTACCTCTAATAAGACCCAAACCGAACCACAATTCGATGTTCCGATTAAGACACACACAAATGTCTTTCCATTCATAAATATAATTCTAAAATTCATAAATATAATTCTAAAAAGAATTTGTTTTTCAACTAAGAGATTGTAGTGGACATTTTAAAGTTAAAAGTGTACAAATTTAGCAATGGGCGTCATCGCCGGGGGGGGGACGTGGGACGCGGGACGCGTCCCCTCCAATATTTGAGATTTAAAAATATTTTTGCTATAAACGAATGATTTACTTAAAACTTTAAAAGGTAAACATCGGGCTTTGTCTTTACTAGGGTTTTTAACATTACATTTCTGTTACAAACGCATAAATAAATGCATAAAAACGATGTTTTGAGAAGTTTAATTTTAAAAATTTTCCATACCCCCAAACCCCCTGCATATGTCTCCCCCCAATAATGAACTGGCGATGACGCCCATGAATTTAGCAGAATAAAATTGGTAAGTTCTTAGTTTCTATGCTTGGGTAGATTAATTTTAATACATTATAATTTTGAAAACTTCGAGACAAAATATGTTTTCTTAAGACACAAATAACTAGAGTGAAAACACAAGCAAAGCTGTGATTTATGAAAGTACTATTATGTAAAGTGGAACGCATTGCAACTCAGGAACTAACTGTAAGCTGTGGGAGCAGATAAATCTTCGTTACTTCAACGTAAGCCAGAAGTGAGGTTCATAAAGCATTGTTTTGTTAATTTTTGTATCTCAGATGTTGTTACCAAATTAAGTAATCGTATTGTTATCAACATACAATACAGAACTGAATTACTTACACACACAGTCAATTAATTTGTCGATTTAATCCATTAATTTCGATTGTAAGTCCTGTTGTTGAAATTTATCTTAGCTCTAGCAGATCAGTTCAATCATTTTGGATGAGATCAAAAGATGTAGATGTAGAATTGAATGGAGAGTTATAACGAAATGTGTTATACTAGAAACCATGAGATAATACAGTTGCACACAGCAAATTAATCAAAGGTACAGTATTGTAAGAAATGTCTTGAAAAAAAGAAGATAAAACATAGGAGGCAGTGACATGACAAGCCCGCAACTCGCTGTTTGGTGCCTCCAAGGTCTTTCTGTCTACAAGCTCCTCCCTCAACTACAGTCACGGGTGATTTTTACTGTATTAAATATTATAAAAATTGCATTTTGAACCAATTGTATTTAGTTCGAGTTTATTATTTTTTTAACAAGGCATTACAGAAAATTTATGAAATTAAAAAAAAAAATCAATAATAGCTTGTGAATGTGTGAATGACAATTATCAAAATATTATTATTTTTTTCGTTTATATGTCCTAGAACGTATCGTAATAGTTGACATTGAGTAGTTTAAAAATTTACAATCAGTGCAGCTTAAATGTAACTTATGAACTATGAAATAGTGGAGTTATGAAACAATTTTAACAACATAACTACAAATTATATTTTTAAAGTTATCTGGTTATTGATAGATGAATCTCTTAATGTTAATATGCGTTGTTATCGTTTTACTTATAGATATTCGAATAAACTAAATTAGTTGAATCTTCATAATTACCACAAATAATATAGAATAACACTCTGATTATCCGGAATTTGTGTGAAATTTAGCAAGTGAATTAGGTTTTATTAATAATTAAACATGTTTTCTATGTTAAAACTTTAATATATATTGAAATACTTTTGATACAGTTTTTCGATAGTTTTTTCTCATCTCTTGATATCGGCCTGTATACTATTATTAGGTCTATATTATCTGTATCGGCCGTTGTCCAGTGGTTGATAAATCAAAGTCGGTAGACGATAAACAAGAAACACAAAGAAATATGGTGTCATATCTTGCCGCGTTTATTACCATATTCAATTATATGTGTTAGTTTATTTATCATTAGGTTATGCTGAACTAAATTTTTGTTAATTTTTTCTGTATATATATATATATATATATATATATATATATATATATACATCCCGTATAGGTTAAGTTTATACAGTGGATATTTGTAACGTTATATCAGAGGACCAACAAAAGATACACACCAGCACTCTCATACAATCATCTCTAGCTTACATACAGGTATCAATAGAATAGAGGTATTCACAGTCTTACAGGGAGATACGTGCCTTTTATATTGTTAACAAATTTATCTTTATATCTCCTTCCCTTCTTTCATTTCTCTCTCTCTCTCTCTCTCTCTCTCTCTCTCTCTCTCTCTCTCTCTCTCTCTCTCTCTCTCTCTCTCTCTCTCTCTCTCTCTCTCTCTCTCTCTCTCTCTCTTTCTTTTGTGAGAACACCTAGAATTCTGCTCTAAATAGACAGATTTTACACACACTCCAATAAACATTATTTATATAATTTATTTAAATACTGAAAATGACGTAGGAATAATAAGTTTATATATTGTCACACTACAATTTCCGTTACGATTTTAATAAAAATATTAAATTAGCACAAAACAAGTGGTTGGGGTTGTGGACTAATTACAAGTTACATTTATTCATCAGAAACTATTTCTCATGAGAATTCTGTATAAGTATAAAATTATAGCAATGCACGTTATTTAAATGAATGTATGGCAGCGATATAAATTTGAAAATAGATAGTTCAAATGAAAACGTGGAATTTACATATATTTGAGGTCTACTCGTATTTGTTAAATAGGCGTAGAAGAAATAATTAAATTTTCTGCTATATTACAAGTTTATGAAGTACATAAACTATTTAATTCACCTTAAAGCAGTTATTATCAAAACATTGATTAAGACAATTTACTCCCAAGTTGTTTACGATTGCGTAAAAGGACAGGAGCATTTATACATATATTCATCAGTTAAAGTTTCCATTCATAGTTGCCTTTTAACTGTTGAGTTAGAAAGAAATAGTGTTAAATTCATATTTAGCTGTGATGTGAAAGCTCTATGAAATAAAATAAAATAAAATAAATGTAAATAATAATTGTGATCTGTGCCAATTAAATTTGTTGGGTTGAAAATCTGTATTTCAAATTGTAGTTATATTTAATATAGTATTATTTATGTTTACAAGTGAAAAAAAAAATAACACTTATACTAACTTTAAGTGATTATTATAATAATTATTATGAAAAAAAAAATATGGTTTTCCTTTTGAACATGTTACTGAGAGTTTAGTACAATTGCCTCAAGTTTATTTTGTGTGTAATGTAAAATAATGTATATTCAGTAATACAGCTCTAAATAAATACAAAAAATGGTTAAAAACAAATTATTGAGAATTGGAGTATTAAAAAGCCAATAACATAAGAAAGTTAAAATTAAAAAACCAAAGGCACTACAGCACAATTAGGTAATTTAAGGTAACATAATATTTCAAATTTAGGAAAATACTAAAACCTTTTGTGCAGTAGAGATGAATGAGCAATAATTGTAGAGATGTTGCATTAATAAAACCAAGGAAAAACATTAATACTATTATATATCAGACAAAAATTAAAAATGAAGGCTGTTCTTTGTTCAGAATAGAATTGTGGAAAAAATCAAAAAATAGTTTTATCTGAAAGGCCGTAGATACTTGCTACAACAGTAGGTCTCCTAGTGATAGAATAAAAATTTAACATTTGCTTATAATATGTCAACAGAATTTACTATTTATCTTTAACACACATATTTCTCTAAATTTGTTTAAAATTAAACTTTCATTAATTTTACGAATATTGTTTAGCTTGAGCATACCTCTTTGCCAATCATAAGATTTGGTAGATTGGCTTTCGACAGTATTCTTATCATTTTACCAACATTTTCCTTAAAATAATTGTATGTCATCTTTACAACTTTAATATACTTCCTAATAATTAATAGTCAGATTTGTACTGTAGTTATTAAATTTTAATGATTAAAACTAATCAAGTGATTTTATATTAAATGGTTGCCCTCAATTCAGAGCTTTTGAAATGATTAAAATAAAAGTATTTAATTAAAACTCTATTTATAATTTAAATAAAATAAAATATATATTCAGTAAATAATATTCATATTTTTTGTAACAATTATGTTTACATTATTTGTCATGATTTAAATTGATTACTAAGACCTGTTTGTTTTATTTTAATTACAAACCAATCTCGTAAATAAATAATAGTAATACACAAATATTATGATATTAATGAAATGAAATATTTGTACAAACTATTCATTAAATAAATAGGAAACAAATTGTTGGACTTATTGTGATAGACATTTTCAATTAAAACCATCATTTATCTTGCTGAGTGACTGCAGCATACATTAAAATGCTATTGCGACACTAAATTAATAGTGGGAATGCACAATACATTACCACAATAACTTTACATTTACTCGAAATTAACAGTATAATATTGCAGATCAAACGCCCCATAAAGACACAAGAGGTGGTGCATTTTTACTGACATTTCATCGCATAAGAATGATCTTTTAAACATATTACCAATGAACAAAAGTTCATGAGAATAAAAAAAAGGTGATGGGTGCCATCACGTTACTTACCCAACCCTATCAATAAATCTAACATAAGAATAATATCTAAATGTAATACCTAAAAGTTAGTTTCTTGGGACTTGTTGGAAATTTTAAATTGTTTTGGTAGGTCAAAGGGTCTTATCTAGTAGGGTTAGTTTGTATAATTTTTGAACCTCATAATTGTGTACTTTTTTGAAGTCGTTTACGGGGCCTCGTAGCTGTTCATATGTTAAGGAACCTCCACTCGGCTCCGTCGAAACGCATAGCTATAAGAATATCACTTTTTTTGGTAGGTTGTTATTCAGATTTTTTGAACCTCTTATTTGTGTAAATCACTACTGTAGTGTTGGATAATGGACCTCGGAGATTAAAACGTCTCGAAATTACATTTTTGACAATATTTTCGCTATTTGTCATCGTACGGTTGGTAACGTTACATGTATATTAGAATGCTACAAATTTTATCTAATATATTATGTTATAATTTGAATAACATACAAGATATGAAATAATTGTATAAAATAATCATCATTTTGACATTTTCATTAAAAAAAAAGTTTTAATATTTCCTCTGTATGGACTATAGGAACTATTGTCCATAGGAATTATATGAACTCTAATAGGAACTATATGAGTCCTCTATGCCAAATTTACAGTTCCTAATTTCATGTGGCCGTTATCATGTTTATGTCGAGAAGACGGACAGACGACTTATATGATAGTCTTATATATATATATATATATATATAAATGGGTGTGAGGTTTAAAACTTTGTACAGTAGGTAACTAAAATCACACAATCCAGAAAAAAATTCCGATAGCTGCAACTTTGTGATTATTTTCCATAATAATTGTAAAAATTTGTAGATTTAATAAAAAAAATAACTTTATAGTCTTATAAAAAAAAAATGGGTGTGAGTTTTAACACTTTGTACAGTAGGTAACTAAAATCACAGAATCCAAAAAAAAATTCCGATAGCTGCAACTTTGTGATTATTTTCCATAATAATTGTAAAAATTTGTAGATTTAATAAAAAAAATAACTTGATAGGCTTATAAAAAAAAATGGGTGTGAGGTTTAACACTTTGTACAGTAGGTAACTAAAATCACATAATCCAGAAAAAAATCCCGATAGCTGCAACTTTGTGATTAATTTCCATAAGAATTGTAAAAATTGTATGTTTAATAAAAAAATAACTTGATAGGCTTATAAAAAAAAAAATGGGTGTGAGGTTTAACACTTTGTACAGTAGGTAACTAAAATCACAGAATCCAGAAAAAAATTCCGATAGCTGCAACTTTGTGATTATTTTCCATAATAATTGTAAAAATTTGTAGATTTAATAAAAAAAAAACTTGATAGGATTATAAAAAAAATGGGTGTGAGGTTTAACACTTTGTACAGTAGGTAACTAAAATCACACAATCCCGAAAAAAAATCCTGATAACTGCAACTTTGTGATTAATTTCCATAAGAATTGTAAAAATTTGTAGATTTAATAAAAAAAAAACTTGAGTCTTATATATATATATATTATGAGGTTTAAAACTTTGTACAGTAGGTAACTAAAATCACATAATCCAGAAAAAAATCCCGATAGCTGCAACTTTGTGATTAATTTCCATAAGAATTGTAAAAATTTGTATGTTTAATAAAAAAATAACTTGATAGTCTTACAAAAAATAAATAAAAAAATTGTATGTCTAATAAAAAAATAACTTGATAGGCTTATAAAAAAAAATGGGTGTGAGGTTTAACACTTTGTACAGTAGGTAACTAAAATCACAGAATCCAGAAAAAAATTCCGATAGCTGCAACTTTGTGATTAATTTCCATAAGAATTGTAAAAATTTGTATGTTTAATAAAAACATAACTTGATAGTCTTACAAAAAAAAAAAAAAAATTGTATGTTTAATAAAAAAATAACTTGATAGTCTTACAAAAAAAAGGGTTTGAGTTTTAAAACTTTGTACAGTAGGTAACTAAAATCACACAATCCAGAAAAAAATCCTGATAACTGCAACTTTGTGATTATTTTCCATAAGAATTGTAAAAATTTGTATGTTTAATAAAAAAATAACTTGATAGTCTTAAAAAAAAAAAAATTGTATGTTTAATAAAAAAATAACTTGATAGTCTTACAAAAAAAAAGGGTTTGAGTTTTAAAACTTTGTACAGTAGGTAACTAAAATCACAGAATCCAGAAAAAAATCCAGATAGCTGCAACTTTGTGATTATTTTCCATAAGAATTGTAAAAAAATTTGTATGTTTAATAAAAAAATAACTTGATAGTCTTACAAAAAATAAAAAAAATTGTATGTTTAATAAAAAAAGAACTTGATAGTCTTACAAAAAAAGGGTTTGAGTTTTAAAACTTTGTACAGTAGGTAACTAAAATCACACAATCCAGAAAAAAATCCTGATAACTGCAACTTTGTGATTATTTTCCATAAGAATTGTAAAAATTTGTATGTTTAATAAAAAAATAACTTGATAGTCTTAAAAAAAAAAAAATTGTATGTTTAATAAAAAAATAACTTGATAGTCTTACAAAAAAAAGGGTTTGAGTTTTAAAACTTTGTACAGTAGGTAACTAAAATCACAGAATCCAGAAAAAAATCCAGATAGCTGCAACTTTGTGATTATTTTCCATAAGAATTGTAAAAAAATTTGTATGTTTAATAAAAAAATAACTTGATAGTCTTACAAAAAAAAAAATTGTATGTTTAATAAAAAAATAACTTGATAGTCTTACAAAAAAAGGGTTTGAGTTTTAAAACTTTGTACAGTAGGTAACTAAAATCACACAATCCAGAAAAAAAATCCTGATAACTGAAACTTTGTGATTATTTTCCATAAGAATTGTAAAAATTTGTATGTTTAATAAAAAAATAACTTGATAGTCTTACAAAAAAAAAATTGTATGTTTAATAAAAAAATAACTTGATAGTCTTACAAAAGGGTTTGAGTTTTAAAACTTTGTACAGTAGGTAACTAAAATCACACAATCCAGAAAAAAATCCTGATAACTGCAACTTTGTGATTATTTTCCATAAGAATTGTAAAAATTTGTATGTTTAATAAAAAAATAACTTGATAGTCTTAAAAAAAAAAAAATTGTATGTTTAATAAAAAAATAACTTGATAGTCTTACAAAAAAAAGGGTTTGAGTTTTAAAACTTTGTACAGTAGGTAACTAAAATCACAGAATCCAGAAAAAAATCCAGATAGCTGCAACTTTGTGATTATTTTCCATAAGAATTGTAAAAAAATTTGTATGTTTAATAAAAAAATAACTTGATAGTCTTACAAAAAATAAAAAAAATTGTATGTTTAATAAAAAAAGAACTTGATAGTCTTACAAAAAAAGGGTTTGAGTTTTAAAACTTTGTACAGTAGGTAACTAAAATCACACAATCCAGAAAAAAATCCCGATAGCTGCAACTTTGTGATTAATTTCCATAAGAATTGTAAAAATTTGTATGTTTAATAAAAACATAACTTGATAGTCTTACAAAAAAAAAAAATTGTATGTTTAATAAAAAAATAACTTGATAGTCTTACAAAAAAAAAGGTTTGAGTTTTTAACTTTGTACAGTAGGTAACTAAAATCACACAATCCAGAAAAAAATCCTGATAACTGCAACTTTGTGATTATTTTCCATAAGAATTGTAAAAATTTGTATGTTTAATAAAAAAATAACTTGATAGTCTTACAAAAAATAAAAAAAATTGTATGTTTAATAAAAAAATAACTTGATAGTCTTACAAAAAAAGGGTTTGAGTTTTAAAACTTTGTACAGTAGGTAACTAAAATCACACAATCCAGAAAAAAAATCCTGATAACTGAAACTTTGTGATTATTTTCCATAAGAATTGTAAAAATTTGTATGTTTAATAAAAAAATAACTTGATAGTCTTACAAAAAAAAAATTGTATGTTTAATAAAAAAATAACTTGATAGTCTTACAAAAGGGTTTGAGTTTTAAAACTTTGTACAGTAGGTAACTAAAATCACAGAATCCAGAAAAAAATCCACGGTCTATACGCATTATTTTCAAAATTAAAACTCAATTCCAACACATCCTAATGAGGGTGTATACAATACATTGAATTCAGACCATACTTGATTCCCACTAACCGTCCCAGAAGTATTGTCAGCTTTGAGGTTTAACTATTTTTTTATAAATGGATCCATCACTATGTGAGTTCTTGGTTTTATATCCACAAATTGTTTTCGCAATAATATGATTGGCCCTTTCGTAAACATAATATGCTCTCTTTTACTAATATTATATCGAACATAAACATTCACATTTTTTGTTACACATGTATAATCTGTTATGATGTCTTAGTCAGGATTATGAAGTTATGGAGAATACGTTATAAAACTACTAATAAGTATAAATTATTCCCAGCATGTACTGTTTTATATACAAAATGAATTCCCTCTGATTATACAATCTGGACACGTGACCTACTATTCGAGATACGCTGTATACAAATTATTCAATCAAAATAAAATTATGTTTCTTCCATTCATTAATATTCAATATTATTGGATTTTAAAGAAATAAAATACTATTAATTCAATTTTGAAGTTCAATACAAAATTGCAAGTAAACATTTCATATAAAGAAATATTAAACTCTTCTCATTAATGCCAATTTGTTATCAAACTTAAATCGCAGGCCATTAAAGATCTAAAAAAACATGACAAATTTGTAAAATAAATGCCAATTTATAGAAATAAATAAATAACAAATTTAAATTTGCTTCATTAACTGATTATTGTATTATTGATATCGACACAATTGTGAGATTATGCATTAAATATTACATATGGTTTAAATTAGAAGTTATATTAAAGTTATATATAAATCACACAGCATAAACTAATAAATAAATTTAAGTTATCGACTATATATTTTAAAATAATAAATGTACTTTTTATTTGTCTTGTTTTTTTTTCATAGTTTTGAAACTATTTAGATTATAAATTTTTGTATTTATATTATTTAACTAAAGTTATTTAAAATTTAGTTCAACTGAGTTGTTGGATATCTTTATAAATAAAATATATTGTGTGTGAGTTTCTAAAGGAAGTTTCTTTTGAAACATATTGTTTGTTGTAAAATTTCACTCTGCATCATCTATATATAACATTTTTCAGTGGCTCAGAATTACTAAATAACCTATGTGTATGTTGCCATTATGTTTCTCACAACAGTTTTTTGCCTATCATCAGGTGAAAATAACAGAGCATTATACAACATATATGTATATTTGTATACTAACAAAACACTTTACTGAAATTGGTTTCCCTTACAAACAGCAGGAACTAGACAGGAAGGTGGATCATTTCCTTTTTCATTTAAATTTTAATAACTTGACATGCTCTAATAGAAACCAATTTAAGTATCCAGAGTTTGTGTTAGTGTACGTATGTAATGTTTAATTTTTTGTAATTTTAACCTGATGATGTCGCACTGTCCGGCGAAACGGCTGTAGTGAGAAACACAACGAAAGAAATGCAAAGAAGGACGTAAGGTAGAATTATAAATTTTAAAACGGAAATCCAATATATCGGTTATTTATTTTGTATTCTTATTTCAGTCAAAACATTTTTTATATTTGTTTGTCTATACATGTTTAACTTCGCATACAAACATATATATTTAGAGGGACACTAAATTATAAATAACAGAATTTCGTAAACTGCAGTTAGAAATGTTTTAGGAGCAAAAGTAATCCATACATTTCGATTCACTGGAGTGTGCGTGAATGTACAAATGTTTTAAAATTTTAAAGTGTTGTATGGTCTGACCGTATCTTCATTTTTTCTACTAAAATGACGCATGCTCATCATTTAGGCAATAATATTATTTTTGCAATTTTCATGGAATATTTTCGTCCCAAACAATATGATTGACATGTATTAACAATTTTGGTTAGGGAATTATTGGTAAAAACAAAAAACCTCTGCGAAGCAAAAAACATATAAAGCTTAATTTCTTAAAATCATCTCTACTTATATATATATAAATTCTTACCTTATACGCTAAAGTACAAGTAAGAAATATTTACTTGTGTGTAGAAATTTGAAAAAAAAACTAAAATAAACCTTGTCAGTTGGTGTTTAAAACTCTATTCAAACCATTAGATAACGCTCATGAGCCGAGATGAGAATATTTTTTATTTGAACGATTATGAGATTTATAGAGTGGAAGCTCAAGTAATAATTTCTGTACGAACCTGTTAACTTCTCTACATATATGAAACTCTGTCTTCGTGTAAGTTTAAAACTTGAGATTTGCTCATACAGTTTTCTTTCAAATATAGATCCAACATAGTTTTGCAACTATTATTTTAACAGTGACAATGTTGCTACATTGTTTGAACGCTAATTGTAACTGGAAATTTGTTTGAACTAAGCACAATAGTTCTTTTTTGAAAAATAGGAAAACCAGATTTTTATAAATTTTTAGTGACAACTTATGTTTCAGCAAGATGTAGTACATGATTTACATGTTAATTGGAACTGAAAACTTTTTTTTTTTGTTTTAATTGGATTGCAGTAGTTCCCAAATTTACCAATAATTTTTCCAGCGATTAAGAGAAAATACATATTTTACTATATTTTTAACATTTCAACGAAAGCTGAAAGAGTTTTTAAAGACTTTGTTGGATATTATGTATCACTTTCTTAGTTTTTTGTTTTCTGCTTTTGTGGTTTTGGGAATCCTAGTTTTACTTATTGTGAGTGTCGCCACAATGCTCCTTGGATTTTTGATTTTGTTCACTCCATTAACCATAAGTTAATTGCTGTCTATAGTATGTTGCATGGTCATATTAATATTCCTACGTCAATTATTGATTAGTATAATGAATTAAATTGTATTAAACAATTAGCTAGTAATAATGGTTATGTTGTTAATTTAATTGATAAACTGTTAAATAAAAAGTTAAAAATAGTGCCAGAAACACATTTCTCCCCGTCTGTATGACGTCTTATTTACTTAATGGCGGAATGTAGGTTATTTGGGTCAAACCAGTCACAAATTAGGTAAGTTATTAGAAAAGAAAAATAGTATAAACTTGCATTTTTGTTGATTCAAATCTAGAAAAATAGTTTAATAATAAAAAGATAAAACACCAAAAATGAGTAAAAATGGAGTATATCAATTAACCATATTTTAAAATCTAAACAGGTAGTAATTTTAAAACTAGATTAGATGAACATAACAGAAGTAGGCGGTTGGGTTATGAAGACTCTAGTTTTGCTAACCTCTTGAAAATGCATAAAATTTCGGATTTTTCTTCAAAAATGTACTAATTTTAATTTCTCACATGTATGCAATTAATCTAAAAAATAAAGCTATTTAGAAAATTTATAAATTAATAGTGTGGGTACTAGAAAAATATTTAGTTTCATATGAACAATTAGTTTTAAGCAGTTCCCCACTCCTTAAACCTATGACCAGGACGTTATCCTTTTCTAACCCCCACCCCCAGTCCATTCTTAGTTTAACAATAGGGTATACCCAGCTATTGTATTAAGGCAATATATAACATTGTCTTTAGTCTGTTAAGCTGCCTTGACAATGCTGTAACTAGCGTAACCATGGTCGGTGGTCTGTAAGGTTAAAATAAAAAATTGGTTTGTAATAAATTATTGTATTTTTAATTATTAACATGGAGTTCCACCAAGTACCAATTGGTTTTTAGTATAAATAGTATTATTTTATGTTTATAATTTGTTATCCGCATCTAAATGAATGAGCTTCCCATTTTTCTCTAATTTCCATATATCTTTATTTAATATTAAATTTTAAGATTTCTTAATTCCAATTGGTTAAAACGTTTACATGAATTATTTAATGTTGATGAATCAATGATTTTATTCCAGGAGTATTCTAGATATTAATTTTAGTTTGTACCATTAATTGCACACCAATTGGTGTCAGACCAATTTCTAGACTTAGCTGGAAATAATTGTAGGGAGAGGTAATCTTACTTTACTGTACTTTGTAAGCCTAATCATTTTCCCAATGACTTACATCATTCACTAGTATTTTTTAATAAATAATAGTTTTTCATATTTATTTTCTGTAAAAGTTTATTTTATTTTTACTATTCCATATTCGGCTTTGTTTACAATGCTTCTGTTTTTCTATTTAATTAAATATATGTTGTATTTTCTTTATAAGCCTCAGCCTGTGACATTTGTTCTTTACAAATCATTTTAATTTTGTAATTATTTTATCTTTTTCATCAGGTGTTACACGTAATAAGACATCCAACTCTTTACGTAACAAAATTATAAAAGTTTATTGTGTGATCACTTGGTGGCGTTGTACTGAATATGTTTGAATAAGGTTTTATTTAAAAAATGTCGTACTTGTAAAAACAGCGTTACATTCATGGTAAATGTAAATAATAAATTTGCAGATCTTTCTTAAATCACATTATCTATATTCTTGAAAAGTATTGCGAGCAAGAAATAATGAATATAAGTTGAATACACAACAAGAAAATACAAACTAATGTTTTCCTTTGATAAATTTGAACATATTTAGTTGAAAATGTTGAAAAGAAACCTAACGTTTGGAAATAACAAATAGTAATAAGTGGTAAAGTAAATAAAGCAATCAATAAAAACTTTATATACATAAACCTATATTTTGTTTACAAAAATGACGTAACTTTTTAATAAAAATAAAAATAAAAATATAAAGAAATTATAATAATATCTTATAATTATTTTATATATATGTATCTAGTAGTTATTTTATATATCTAGAAAATGCTAGACAGTCGGGACTACATAGTTGAGTCTTGAAATAAAAACTTTAATTTTCCATAGAAAATTATGCGAATTTGACTTGAAATCAGTTGTGACAATTTTACATACGAGAAAAATTAAATCCATTAAGGGATATTACTGATTACAACAGAGTTTGAAACAAAGTTAGAGCCTTTATTTTATTCCAATGCATAATTATATTCAATTAACCCACTTTAAGCTTCTAAAGTGTAGCAAAATAACTAACCGGTTTTTTAGTGGTTGCATCAATACGTCGAATTCATATTCGAGTGAGTGTATTGTTAATTACATGGTATCTATTGATGGTATTGTTATGTGAAACATTCATATCCATTAAATGAAGCAACATAGCGAAAATTACCGAAATGAAGTTCCAGTTTTATATATTAAAATTGATTTACTTGTGAAAATCAAAAGAGAATTGAAAGTCGTCTGGTGTCAGCCGTAGAAAGGAAATGGAATGACTCAGCGACATATTATATTGACAAGAAAACCAAGAAGTTTAGTCAAGTAACGAAGCAGACATACTGTTTTGTAATTGGAGTTTAGTCTGAAATGATATGACTTATTAATTCATACATCTCATTAGAGCCGGAGTTTTGAAGCAATGATTTTAAGATGAAGTCATGAAGGAAAGTTGTCCATAACCCTAAAATATAAAACGAAACGAACAACAGATTTAGTTCTCATTGTTGTGTAATTAATTGTTTTCTTAATAAATTTTATTACAATTAATAATTTTTATTTACTTAACGACGATTGCTTTTAAATTAATGATTTAAAAAAGTATCATTTGATTTTATTTATTTGAATAGTTAATTATAAATTGTGTTTATTTTTTGCTTATGTTTATCTTTCCTCAATTTTCGTAAATTGCAGATAAAGTGGAATTTGACTTGTCAACTGTAACGTACTTTTCTAACACTTATCTAAAAACGTACAATAAGTTCCGACATTTTTAGTGAACCATTACTTATTTTACTGTAAAAACTATCTTAACAAAGTAAGGATTTAAAATGCTCCGAACATTTGTACAACAATAAAAACACCAGAGGTATAACTTCTTCAGTATTAACTATTTCATTTCTTTTCTGTCATAGTATGTTTTTACTATAATTATTAATAACGTTAAAACAGACATAGATGGAATCTAAAAAGAAACACCTTTTCATGAATTCATAATTAAATTTCTAAAACAATTAGCGACGTCATATTCTAAACAGCAGTAAGAATTATCAATTTTATAATGATTGAAGCCTTATTCATGTTATCATTCTATTTGTATGACTTCAATTTTAACGCATGCCACTGAAAAGTAAAATAAAATGGTGGAAAAAATAGTTAAACAAACATAAAAAAACCACGAAAGCCAATATATATGTCAAGAATTTTGAACTTACATTGAAATCTGAAATGGTAATCATATCATATAAAACATCAAACAACTTAAAAAGAACACTAACTCCAAAACAGACCACAAACCAAGATAAATATAATCTATCTGGTATTTATAAAGTAAAATTTTCTAATCGCCCCAAATTCTACATTGGCAAACAGGAAGAAATCTTTCTCAAAGATTTAAGGAACCCACACCCTATGAAGAAAAATTCAATTTCGCTTAACGCATAATATACAAAGACCACGTATAAACCAATGTAATTGATAATAATGGTTATTTTGCATAAATATCAGAAAGGCCGTCTAAATTTAACCAAAATAATGTATTGAATGACAATCTGATTTATTCATTTAATAACACTCCTATCTTCCTCCAATAGAAGACTAAAAATACCATTAACTTCTGCTATTAAAATTTAAAAAATATGGAGATCATATTTTGAATCATTTTTACTGAATGGAAATTAATTTTACTTTGTATTCATTCTTTAAAACTATAGTGAAGATCTGATGATGACAGTACTTTGTCGAAACTAACATTAACTTGAAAAAACAGAAGATTTCAGACGGAGAAATTAAGGTAATCATTTAAAATAAAGAACATTATTTAAAAAGGATTGACTTTTATAAACCAATTCTACATTCTTTAATTAAAAAAATTATGGTCTTCACGATTCAAAAAAAGAAAAAAAAAGAAATGGTGTAAGATCCGTCATATCTTATAAATTTACTGAAAAGTTACGAAATTATTGTTAATGATTGAAAAAGCAACTGTTCTCATAAATAAATCAATGCAACGTGAGCTATAGCTTCAGAATTAAATTTATTATACTTGATGTGTTTTAACCTTTTCAATCTGACTAATCACTTGTATGTGATACATGATGCACCACAGATTATACCTACAAAACACACGGTAGCAGTGACAGAGTAACTGCCGTTTCATGTACTCTGGTGTATATAGTACTGATACGTTGGTACATTACCTCAATGTGATGGAACAAGTTAAAACGGGTTGTATGTATTTTGTAACTGTTTTAATTTAATCTGAACAAACGTTTTATAATTTGTATTTACTGAAAGGCTGCTATTTTTTAAAAACTAGTTTAAAGATTGACAATTTAAAAATAAATCAAAAGTTTTAAAGAATGCTTAAAGCGATGATATGCACAACATAGTACAGTATCTCTATTGTTCATATACGTTAATATTGTATTATATTTGGTACAATTGCTAAATAAGACTAAAAAAGTAGTTAATACAATACAAAATAAATACAAAAATAATACAAAAAATTAAACAAAAATTAAATTTTGTTTTACTAACTAAATCTTTGACTGTTATCAAGTTAATGTAAAGATTATAACGGTACAAATGACACGTACGACTAACGCAGAATTTATCCATACATTTTATACATGTAATACATTTTCAGAATTGTTAGAATATGAAACAAGGAAAATATTAAATAAAAAACTTGTTGTATTTTACTTTTAAATTACCATACTGACCCTACATTCTACATACTGGATACGTGATACCCATATTTTGGTGCATCAAAGTTACACCAAAGTTCGTATCGCTTTATCCTTTATTCTATCTATAATTGACATACCTCATATTCACATCAGTGATTCTTCTTATCTTGTTTTAAATAAGTCGTCAAAATTTAATTAAAATTAAGCGGTTAATCAAATAGTTCATAACACGAACATTTTTTTACGTATGTAGTTGCTGCCATTTCTATTCTATATTGGAGCGTGCTGTACGTCCCCGTAGTTAGGCTTCATGGACAATATCACCCACCACTTTAGCCAGAAAGTTAAATACTACCATTTAACAAGCCTACGTGTCATCTTTTTGACAAACGTCAGTAGACCAGGGTAAGTTCTCGTAGCTCCTCCACATTCAGTATTTGTTGTCTTGCTGTGGTGTGTTCTTCACAGAAAACTATAATATGGTAAGACAATTTTTTACAGTTCACATCTATCACTGTGGGATTGTCGGACAATGATTGAAAGATGCCTATTCAACGGACGATGTCCCGTTAAAATTCTTACCATCACACTTACCTCCTTCTCACAGAACTATGAGCCATCTGCTCCTTCGATCTATCTATCCTTCATGTGTACCTCTCTATCTACGTACCTATGTGTTTCTGTTTTTCCCGTTCTCTGACCATCGTCCTATCTGTTTGTATCGAAACCGCGCCAGCACGGCCTCCGGTCCTACAATAGAAGTAGGTAATCCCTACCTAGGTCAAGTTTCTGCCATTTAATTGGTTGTAATTCTACAATGTCTTGGCGTCCAGATCAGCTGGTTTGATATTTGTCCTGAGTTAATCCGATTATTGTTACTCTGGATTTATCTATTAGGTCAGGTGTTAACTTAAGCGAAATCAGAGCTGTTATTATCGCATGATTATTTGAGAAATTCCTAACCAAACGTTTACATGAGAAGAACACCTCCTTTCAAAATTTCTCGTTGTAAAATTTCTTAAGCTTTCACCATACTGATGCAGAAGCAAGTACTATTTTCCCTGTCATGTATATTATAAGTAGGTTAAGTGTCTTACTTAGGCCCTAAATATAACAGTTAAAAAAATAAATTTTTTTTTTAAGGTTGAATAAACTCTTTTGGCGGTAAAATAATTGATTTTATCCATAAACATCTGTTCAATTTTATTTCTTCCTCCTTTCCTAAAACTTCCTAATTTACTCGGATACAAGAAAGTTATCCTCAATATTTAAATCGATACAATAGATGACACTGGCCAAATAACGAAATAAATAATGATGAAAATTAGTTGCGTTTGTTGCGATTGATAAACAAGTACTTCATTAATATTAGATATAATGTAATTATTACAGTAATTTAGCATTTATATTGTGTTGCTAATAACACAGAGAAGTCAAAGTTTGTTTAACATTAAAACATATTGACACAATATCATAATTAAACCCATTATTTTACGTTATACCGTTACATTATATTGCCATGTGACGGGTAGGATTACATTAGCAACCCTTAATGTTTCAGAATATTTGTATTTAATTTTAAAATTTCAAGAATAGAAATATATATTTATAAAATTTACTTGGTTTTAAATAATTGTATATATATGTTCTAAAAATTACATGTAATGAGTAACGGAAAGTACTTTAACTAACAAATACTGTTTTATTAATAAGGTAAAAGACTTGAGAGAAAGAGAGAGAGAGAGAGAGAGAGAGAGAGAGAGAGAGAGAGAGAGAGAGAGAGAAAGTTTAATTTTTCTTTACAATTTAGTTTTACGCATCTACGTACTTAAAAGTGTTAAAAATACTGCTTCGAAAACAGCTGTTTTCAATACATGCATTGAGATGGTAAAGTTGTTCTTTTTAGTCCTAGGACCTAAAGACATCAGCTGAGGTTGAGGTCATCAGCTGTTATTTCGTTTATAAGAATTAATTAACGTGTTTAATGAATCTACAAAAACAATCGATACTCTCGATTGTAAATAACCGTTAAAACAGCTGTTACCATCGATTTGAAGGTAAATAGGTTATAACATTTTAGTTTTTGTAAAATTGTTTTCTTATATTATTTGCAGTATAACGAAAAATATAGTTCCTCACTAAAAAAAGTTCTTGGACTAAAAAAAACTTTTCGATTCTCGCTCATTTTCCGACCTTGACTCTGCCTCGGCCATTAAACTTGAGTTTGTATTGAAAAACTTCACTTTTGATTTTAGTGATAAAATATACTATTTCCCGATAGATAATAAATATCGATTTTGTGTCGGATAAATATTTGTTTTGTAGTCTTCTTAGTTTTAAAAACATTGTAATTATATTTCCTGCCTATCTGTCCAGTGAGTTACAGTACAACCCAAATGGTTGTTCAAAATTGACATGTGGGTTCATTTTAGCAGAATCTCCAGAAATATCTTTATGTTGTTAACAAATTTAATATTAACGGTAATTTTTGATAAAAATAAAAGATAAAATTTCGATTAGACTGATTGAAATAAACTCAATTGATATGGTTTAACTTTTTCTTTTTTTTAATATGTAAGAACCGAAACAGATGCATTTTTTCTCATCGACGTACAAATTCTGGTTCAAGAGTAATCCATTAAAACAAGAAAAAAAAGCTGTCATCGTAAAATTATGACTATATAAAAATCGGTTGTTTAGAAATAAAATTGGTTTAATGTGAAGGATAATAATCTTAAGAAACTTCAAAAGAAGCAAGTAAAAGATATAAATGAAAAATTATTTTTTACAGAATTAATTACAGATAGACAGGCCATTGTCAACACACACAAAATAAAAAAGTCTAGTCAGGAGACCTACAAGTTTATTATTCTCTATACTGAGTATTTTTGAGAAAAGAAAGAACCTTTAGTTTTTATTAACAAAATTTAATTTGGAAAGGTTAGATTTTAATATTACGCTTTACAGTTTTTCTATAGAAGCTTAGATTTAGCTTTAGTTGGTAATTCAGAATTTTCCCAATCTTCAATACACCTGTTATCTCCTTGTTTTGTTACCTACATTCGAGGGAGGGAAGAATTTCACTTTTACTTCTTTCCGGTATCCTCGGATTTTATAGTTCTAACGTATTCTAAATGGAGGAATAAATTATTAATTAGAAATAAAGTTGCCCTAAGGATATTTGGAGTATTTGATTTAGTATCTTGTTCAGTGCAAAATTGGATATACGAAATATTATAGTGAAGTATTTGTGTGTGGATGAATATATAATTGTATTTTAAGATTGAGAAAATTATTAGGTAAGGGTAAACTATTTGTCTATTTGAATCAAATATAAATAAAAATAATAAAAAAACTTATACTTTATAATAAGTTGCCAACAAGTTCTTTTGCCACACTAATTCCTTCATCTTATTATAGTAAGAACAATAGTGGGAGCTACGGAATTAAAATTAAGACCCTGGCAATAGAAAAATATATATGTTATCTAAAGTGTAAAGCATGTAAAACAAATTAACAAATGTTTGATTTTTCAAAAATCTTGATACAAAATATTAGAACTCTAGACACAAGTTTTGTTAACAATCTATAGCCATTATGTTTAACATTATGCAGTTTATTTGTATACAAAGTAATTTAGTCGCACGATTAACACAAACATATTTATACACTTTTCATCCAGGTTTATTTATTTTTAGTAGCTTAACTATCAAGTAGTTATTATTCAAAAACTAATATCATTTAACACAACTGCGTATATTATCACCAATATTTTAAAATGTTCATTAAAACCACATAAAAGTCTTCTGTGGAAGGTAGGTGTAAGTACACTTGGGGAATTATAAACTTTAACTTATTTCAACGTAATTACAGAAAGTTAAGTAAGTAATAAGCAACGTTGTAACTTTGAGATCACGTTATTTCTTATGGCACAATACGACAACTTTCTTCCCTGGAGTGTAATTTGATATAACCTGTATTATGAAATATACTCATAGCTGTAATGTAAAGAACATGGAGGTGGATTAATATGAGACGTTGATTAATTGTACATTTTGTACTGTAAGAGGTAACATTAACAATTTTCTGTTCCTAACTCTATGTAACAGCACTCAACTTGTAAATATTCTAATTATTTATGAAGGCAATATATTATAAATATATTGGATAATTTAGAAAACTTCTATCTTATTGAACGTTCTGTGGAGCAGAATTTAATAATTATTGAATAATGACAATTATAAGTTACTTTTCAATGTATTAATCAATATAATTTTACAGGCTGCCATTAACAGAACTATATAATGCATTAAAGGTTAACAATCGTACATTTAATGAAAGCTAAATCTCTTTATGTGCTATCTAATGTAACATGAAAGAATATTATTGTAAAAGCTTTAACAAAATGTTTTACAAATAATAAACATAAATAAAATACGTTTCATTGACAATGTCGTCATCTTTAGTGATGCATGAGATAACAATTAACAAACTATAACTAATCACGGGTGTTTCAAAAAGGACGCAACCCGAAGTTTAAGAAAGTATAAGTTACACATAGGTAAATTTTTTCTTCCCCAAATATCAGTTGGTAAAAATGTTCCAATTGTTGATTCGTAATGTGTTATTGTAATGGACTAGTGCTATTCCAGTATGCACTTTTCTTTGTAAGTGTGTGTATATTTTGTAAATTTTAGAAGATATTAACAAAACCTCTAGTGTGAAAAACCCATATAATTTTTTGTCGTGGATTATTCTAAGAATAATTTCATAATAATAATTGTATATATGTTTAATAATAAATGTCAGTTTATTTATTAATAGTGAAATTTATAATAGAATAAGTGAGTCAATTTTAAATGAACGTAGAAATATAAAATACTAATGCTTTAAATTTAACAAACTGTTTTTATATAATTAAAAAAAAAACACAGGTTTATCTGAAAAAATGGATTTTCATATTACAATATTTTTGAACATTTCTCTCTAGGACATGACAGCAGTACTTCCCAATATAGAATTGGTGGGAAAGGGGGGATCGTTTCCAGATTGTCATTGGTTCAAGAAAATATACAATTTTATCAGAAATAAAAATTATAAATAAATATTGGGGTAGACTTGTGAGATGTTAAATTAAAATTAGTGTTTGATTATTGCAGCTCATGCATAACTTAAGATGGCGAAATTGTCGTTGAAAATATTTTATTTAACACACTTTTTTATAAGATATTTGTTTAGTATTTTTTGAGTAAATCATAATTTTTCAAAGAGCTATAAAGTATATAAAAATTGTCTAATATACATATATAAATCTAAAGATTTAAAACTTGGATAGAGATATTAGGGTAAGGGATGCTGCAATATTTGCATATGAAAAATTGCTTAGACAATTAATGAAATAAAAAGAATGTACTTTTCCTAAAAATGTCTTCTTTAAAATTATTAAAACTATCCAATAATATTAACATATATGAATAAAACGGATATACAACTCCATTTAATTAACCAAAGAAAAACTTGGCTGTTAAATCTTCACAACAAAGTAAACTTACCGTGCCAAGTAACTGGGTTTACACGTTTCCTGAACATTAGTATACTGTTGGCTAAACATGGAGAGGGCGTGTATGCTTAACTGTATCGTCATGTAGTTTAGATTAAAAACTATACGTGTTAAGGTTTTTGTTGTATACTTTAATATGTGATTTCTTCTGAACTAAAACGTTAAAATTAAAGACAATTTGTGTAGAGATAGAAAGAAATCAAAATAGTTTTAATGGCTGACATGAGATGTTCTCACAAATGCTGTCAAATGCAAGGGGTCGTAGTGTTTAAGACATATGAGATGTTGATCGTGAAACACTTAAATTTAAAAGACAATTTCTTGCTGTAGAAATACACACAAGGAAATATTATATAAAGTTTAATTATGATATATGTATCAAGAACTTTTGAAGGTTACTGATTATGGGGCAATCTTTAACTTTGAATTTTGAGAAGGAAGAATACCCCTCTGTGTTAATTTCCCTACGATTATTGTGTATTTTTCAAGATTAGTCATATATTATATATTACATCTTGCTTAACCGCACTATGTTAAACGAAAGACTTTAAATTGATAATAAAGATATTAGGGATACCTAACCCTAATTATAATAGTGTAGTTTTATATATTTCATAATTTAAACGAAATAGAAGATTTTCAATATATAATTTATATAAAGTGATTATAGTAATTAGATTCATAACACAGGTAACGGATCATTGTCGTTTAAAAACCCGTAATGTAGTAAAATTTAATTATTTTACATTTAAAAAAGAACTAAATTCGAATAGTTGTCAGTTTTGATAGGGTTTTTGAGCCTGTCCAAAATGATTCCAGAAATTTGTATTTCTTAAAAAGTGTAAAACTTTGTTTTTGTCAAATTAGTTATATGAGTTTATTGTTAAAAATGGCATTAATTGTCTATTGTATGCAGTAACTTGAATTAATTGTATGTGGAGGCTGGAGTCAAATACATTTAATTTAATTTAATTTTAGACTGTGTTTTAATTGAGAGGTTTAATAAAATGTTTGTTAATGAGGACGTACTTATAACGAATATTTGTGTTTTTTTGTTAACTTCAGATTATTAGTAAACAGAACATCCACTGAAATAGTGAAATTATTACGATTATACAGTCGAAATTGTAAGATTGATGTTTAAAATGGCACTATAAATATATACTTTTATATTTATACAAAATAATTATGAATATAGTAAAATTTAAAACTACGCCCAAATATTAAATAAAAAAGTGTGATGAATTTAAACATTTTGTAATTTATTAAACTCTCTTAGATTCAACTTGTGCCAACTACATTGCAAATGGTTGTTATTTCATGATTTGATAAAAACAATTTATAAATTTCCTCCAGCATAAGTAAAAATTTGTAGAGATAATATTGCCATACTAGTAGTTGTTTTTTGTAGTAGTTGGTTGTAGTAGTTAATTGGTGTTGGTAGTAGTTGGTTGCAAAATTTAACTGAATAGTTAAATACCAATTTAAAGTGAATTTTGTAAACGTGTATTTGGTCTGGTTTATTTTCAACTACCAATTAAAACCTAAATGAATAATACCTTAAATAAAAATACAAGATTTAATAAGTGGCTACAAAACTATTTGAGTAATTGTACTAATTGCTATGAAATGTTGGGTTTATCCTTAATGTTGAGTTATTAATGCATGTAAGGACCAATTTTCCTTATAGTTGTGGAAACAAACCCAATATAAATTGGCCTTTAGCAGTAATATAGTAATAATAAATAGAAATGGGTTTTTTAAAATGGATATAGACTCCATATTGCTTTGTGTGTACAATTTTTATAGATTTCAAAGCATTAATCAGTTTAATAATTTACATTGATTTAATGTTACATTTTATTTATATTTTCACACCTTAACGACGAAGAATTACACCATCAATGAATGCAGTTTTATCACATTGCGTTGGTTACTTTGTGCATACTGCAGACGTTTAACTACTTTATTCGGAAAATTGCCAGGGCTGCCAACATTCTAGACCCATGCCTAACTTTATCGACGTATGTTTTCCTTCTTAAGTTTTCAGTTGAGTTGGTCCGGATACTTCCTTAAGGTAAGAGAACAACTGAAGCCTGAGAAAGGGAAACAAAAAAGGAATAAAACTAGGCGTGTCCTTATTGTCACAGTTACTTATTGCAGTCTTACTCGCCCACAAAACTAATTAAAATTGTTCATGAAGTTTTACATCCTGGGTAGGTGGTTGTAAGATGTATAATTAGGTCGTTGTAGAACATTTTAATCCAGACCATACTGTATGTGTCAATCTAAGCTATACAGTTAAAACAACTATCAATGACGAATCTAAAGCGGAAACTATAAGATTTAACATAAAGAAGGGTTCCCTGTTTTTGATACAGTCCGAAAGGCCATCTTCAGTATCGACAGTGGAATCTGTTGTTCATGTAGTCCAGAATAGTCTTTTTGATCGACAATACGATGTTCCATATTTCTGAATATACGAATTGTAACATGAGATTAAAACGGAATTAATTATCAAATATTCGGAGTAAAACATGAGTCTAAGTTAGTTAAGCATAAGTATATAAATTTAAAACCATTTTGTAAGACATTTTAAGCACAAGTGAATACAAACTTTATGCAAATTTTGTAAATTCACGTTTTTAGAGTAAACAAATTGACCAAGATGTTCAATCTTTCGTTACTGTAGAAAAAAGAGAATTTTCTTCAAGTATGCAGCAGTTTTCAATTTTATTAAAAGGAAATTTATAATTCAATCTATCAATAGTTGTAACTTTTGGCATGTATAGAGAAAAGTGAAATTGTACTCTTTAATAAGAAAATAACTGTGGTTTGTGTACTCTTCAAATCATTCAATTTTCCGGTCAAACATTCGTATTTTACAATGGCTTTGAAAACAATGGTAATAACTGTTTTCAACTTTAAATTAAAACAAGAAAACGAAACGTGATGAATTTGAAATGTCAGATAGAAGTGTCACTGTTTTGTACAATTATTTATATTCGTAGATAAAAGAAGATTGTGAAATTCAATAAAACAATGTAAGTGTTGCCAAGGAAAACAAAAATAACGATTGTTCATACAAACGAAATAATACACCTTATGGTATAATAGAGAAGTTGGGGAGTAAACAATATGTTGATGCACAAATGATGGCGTGATGCAAAATCAGAATAGTGAATGTAACCCACGTTTTGATGTTGATTGTCATCATAGTTTTATTTTAAACAGCAAACAATGGATGCAGTAGGGTGATAAAACCTTTGATAAGCTCTGCATTTCCTGAAATGAAATTTGTTGTATCAAAGAGTATCATATAATGGCAGCCGTATCAAGCACTCTGATATAATGAAACACAACTCTCCTTTGTCACGGCCTCTAGTGATTTCTTATTTCTTTGTCTTAAATTATTTCTAAGCCTATTCTATATTCGTTTCTCCTCTTGTTTCTCCCTTATTTATTAATTTAATTGTAGCTTTATTTTTCCTTTACTATGTCACAACAGATCACAGTTAAATATCTATAACATTTTGACTATTTATTTTTGAAACTATTTATATGATTGCAACTAGTAAAATTTCAAAACAATATTGATTCGAATGACTGTTACATATGATGCGGACTTGTCCAACAGAGCCACTAGACGTTGCCCAAAATGTCAAGAAATAAGGGTGATACTGGCGAAAAATTATTAAACAAAAATATGTATATTGGCGACTTTAATATTTGGAAATCTTAGACGTAGGTTTTTAAAAGAAAAAAAAATTTGGGAAAAAATCTTTTAAGGATAAAAACGCAATCACATGTACTCCGAGAGATGTTTGCGGATCTATTAATTTTCATAATCTCTGTTTAAAAACAATTAATGAAGTTGTATTGCCTATACACGAAAGAGTTGCATAAATACTTTAGTTTATACTACTTTGTGATGTTCGTCATTTATAATTTTTGGGCAATATCCATGGGTCATTTAATATTTTTCATTGAACCTGACGTTGAATTTTCAGGAAATAAGGAAAATAATTTTGGTTTGTTTAAGTTGGTTTAGTGTACAAATGTATGAAATGTTCGTACAATTTGTGAACATTCCTTAAACAATATTTTCAAAACTATGGGTGCAAAGTCTAAAATATAGTTAAATATATAATAACATACATGCAAATGAACAAACAACCGATTGTCCAATGAATCATTAGTACTGACAAAATCATTTATGTGAAATCAAAAATGTAAATGTTTATTATGTTATAGGGGAAAAAAAAGAAAATTACAGTTGAATTACTTAACTGTTAATGTTAACTGGAAAAAAAAACTTCTGAGGCTTTGAAGACGCTGTTAATTCATAAAAGTTGTACGAATAACTAAGAGGTTATTTATTTTACATGCGAGGCATTATCATTTTGCATAGGGGAAACATGGATAAGGCCATGCCGTATTATTTACTATTGTGATGTTTCAAAATTAGAGGACTTCCCGTTTGACTTTTAAAGTAAGAAATATCAACGAAATAGTTAGTATGTTCTCAACCTAATATGCATACGTAAGAGTAAACTCCTGTAGTTATTCCGATGTCATGTTCTAGCCACATAAAATAACTTTTCAGTAATGACCTGATTCTGTCTAAATACAATATGTAAGTCCTTTGTACACATTCTACTTGTTTATTTGACTAAATTGACCATTATTATTTGTGTATATTTTATTTTAGTATTTCTCTTCAACTACTATTATTTTAACTTTTTTTTAATGCTACTAATATTTATTTCACCACTTGAGAACAAAAACTTGCGGAAAATTGGAAAACAATCAATTAATTTTTTTCCACAATAATTAAACATCTCGACGATTTAACGTACGTTTCAACAACTATGTCATCATCCTCAGTTGCAACGAATGTAGTGCTGATCGGGAGTAATGAGTCAATTTACTGATTCAGTTGGAAATGAGGATGACGACTGATTAATTGAAACGGGATCTGTTTAAGGTTTTTACTCATTGTGGATGTTTTTGGATTTCATTAACTGTAAAACTACAGTACATTAATGATAATGAAGACTTGATTGATTTCAAAAATACACTCATTTTAACTGTGTTTTAGAACAGAAACATATAACAAATACAGTTCTTATGACATTATCCATCATTGAGGTTCTTGACGCCATCAAACTAAATAACGTATCGTTCCCTTGAATAGAGCTTTGCAAGCCTCTTGATGCATGCATCACAATAATTAAGCTTTGGTGTAATAATCCCCAAGGGTGAAGTTTCGACACAAAGTTTATGCTTGCCCATGTTTGATGTAATATAGCATAAACCTGTTATGCGTGTGATATACATCAAATTAAATAATGTATCGTTCCCTTGAATAGAGCTTTGCAAGCCTCTTGATGCATGCATCACAATTATTAAGCTTTGGTGTAATAATCCCCAAGGGTGAAGTTTCGACACAAAGTTTATGCTTGCCCATGTTTGATGTAATATAGCATAAACCTGTTATGCGTGTGATATACATCAAACAAGAATTAAATATATTATTTAGTATTGCAATAAAATTGTTATTTATACTGCTTATAGTACATATTTTCATTTCATTTATTGTACCGTTATTTTTAATATATCTAACCTTTCTATGCCTTTGTATGCGCGTCTCAAAGGTGATCTTGTCGCTTTCGCGGATGACACGGCATTATTTTATGGGGTTGACACCTTGGAGGAACTTAGGTTTAATATGCAGAATGATGTATCTGCACTCCCGATGGTGGTTTATAGTAAATTATATGGTCATGAGCCCTAAAACAATATATCTCATTTTTAATATTAAAAAGAAATGTGTTCTTCCAGATTCTTTAAAATACCATGAATTAAATTGCAATGTATTAAATTGCCCATGTGTTTCCATTGAGCAGGTGGACCAAATTAAATATCTGGGGTTGTTTGTTGACTCTAGGCTCACTTGAAGACAGCATGTTTATTTCGTAAGAGATAAATAAATAAAATATATTAGAATTTTTTATATGCTTAGATATGTATGCAATAGTAAGTTACTTAAGACTATATTATTCCCTTATAAACTCTAAATTGGAATATGGCCTTACAATTTGGGGAGGCGCATACTACACAACTGTGAAACCAGTAATAACACTGCAGAAAAATTTTGTTCGCATAATCTCTAACAAATTTAAAAGAGAGCATAGAGCACCCCTTTTTAGAGGTTTGGATATTCTTCCACTCAGAAATTTGTACGTGTTTAAAGTATTAAGATGTTTTTTATCGAAAGGAGTGGTGATTGTAGTTCTCGACCAAAAACTCACATTTTACGTAATGAGTTAAATACTTTTGTGCCTAAACCTAATTTGACTGTATTTATGACATTCTTCACATACCTAGCACCGAAGTTTTTTAATTGTTTACCACTTAACATTCAAAACTGTAAAAATAATAATAAATTTTCCCGGTTATTAAGAGAACATTTAACCCAAATAGAAAATATTGAACTGTATTTTAAAGTGTTAATTTGATTATGTATGTGTTTGTAAATGTTGAAAAAAGATTTGTGTGCGTCGGTACAGACTTTATATGTGAAGTTGTGTGTGTTTGGAGGGGGGGGGAGGTGAGAGGTGTTAGTATTTAGTGTATAAATAAATATTTAGGAATTAAGTTTTTGAATAAATTAAATTTAATAAGTTCTGTTGTTTTAAATATCCTGAAGTAGATCTAATAGGAAGCTACTTATTCTAATGTTGTAATTTGTAACCTTATGTAAGTTTATTGTTTATTTTGCTGGGATCGGTCGGCTGCGGTTTTGTCAATTTCTAGCCAATAAAAATTAATTTTATAATGTTATTTTTCTTTTTTTCCCTTTTTTATGTTTATTTCATGTTTAATTTAGATTTAGTATACATTCATTTATAAGTTTTACACATAATAAAGCCCATAACAAGTTTATAACCTCGGGGCAGTTTTTTATTTGTTTGTAGTTTGTATATATATTTCTTTTCAATAAAAAAAAATTATAAGTTTATAATCAGGTTTCTTTATCGATACTTATTACAGTTATGTATAATCCTTAGCAGAACGTCTAATACTAGGACATTGAAAGAAATAACGGTAATGAATTGTTAGTGGAAAACAAATTTAAATGTTAGCATTATTAAAAACTTGAGATTTGTTTTAAAATAATCCAATTAGTTTGAATGAACCACGGAAAAAAAAAAATAAAAGTGTAATTTTTAAAACAAGGTTTTTATAGATACATTTTTAAATCTTTTTCTTTAATTTTTACTATCAAGTAAAAAATTGTTTAGAAAAAATATTTTAATAAAGTGGCTCTTTCCTGCATATCTTACCCCAATTTAAATAAACTTCGTTTTTGTATAGGTTAAGTTTAGTTAAACATTCTATATGCGGCACAGCTTCCATCTACGCTCATTTTTGGCACTATTGTATTAGTACACAGTCGTTGCCAACGAAAATGAACAAGTTTCGACTTTTGTCTTCTTTAGGTTGTAGACTTCCAATTTACTGACAATAAATGTCTTTCATCTCATAAGAAAATCTCTCTTTAAAATTATATATAGGTAACATTTTTGTAACAATACTATTTCATCGGAACTGCAACTTTGGTTTCTAAGGCTCGACTAACCCCCAAAATGTTTCAAATATCACGTAAACAGCAATTTAAGTTTAGTAACCAAATGAAAGAAACACACCTTTCCATAATTACGTTTCCATAAGTGAAGCTCATTACAGTTCATTAAAATTTAACTTCATGGTCGGTATTGTAAAATCAACTATTCTTCTCATCTCTGTGTGTACAGTGATCGTGTAATAAAATTTTGGAAAAACATAGACTATGTTGAGAAAGTGGTTTTAATTTAATTATTACTCATGAATATTAAAATGTTTTGTTAATTGTATTTAATTACAATATTTGACACATTAATTACGCCTAATCAAATTTGATCAAAATATGTCAAATTAAATTCGCATTTAATCATAAGTTATTAGTTGTGTTATTTTAACTGAAATTATCAATGAATTAAAAAGAAACGCAAAACGTGAATAACCAAATTAACTATATCTCAGGACGTGTATCTCAGTGACTATCAATATAGATTAAACTTTGAGGGACTATGAAGGATTCGTATTGGTTTCTTAAGAAAACAATCGTCATAATTTCATAAAGTGACTATAATCCTCTATAAACTAGCTTATTGGGAGCAATAATAAGTTTGTTTTATTTATTTATTCGACTATAGCTTTAGCGACAAAACAACAAACGATTAAACTTTTTTTTTTCCAAAAAAAAAAAAAAAATGAATACAGTGAAACAGAGCTAAATAAAACTTACCTCCATGTTTGACTGCAGCAAAGATGACAAATGTTCTAAAAGAGACTTCACCCAGTCCCTCAGAGCGCAATGTGTTTTCTTTACATAATAGTACAGTTATAAATCTCTGGAAACTTCCAGTCAAGTGACTAGTTTGGTAAATAAAACACTACTTGATAAAGTTTAAAACACAATCAGTAATGGTTTAAAATACTTGAGATTTTGTTTTGCATAGAGTCGACTGAAATTACGTTTTTGTTGAAATTATAGTAAACAAATTATCAATTTATTGTTATAGAAATTTTTTTAAAACATTTTATTCCACAGCAGAAAAAAAAGCAGGAAAATCACATAAACTTTAACTTCACAAAGACTTTAAAATTTCAGCCAAATGGGAAATGTCAGTCTTGAATAAAGGATTGCAAGTTAGGTCCCGCGTTGAGGAAAGTCGTGCGTTTTTCCGAAGTAGGTGCGAAATGGTTTTCTAGATTATTTTACAATTCCACGAATTAAATATTGTTATTGGTTTTAGTGTTAAAACTACATTATTGTGGTTTTTTTCACACAAATTTTGAGACAAGTAAATTTACAGTCAGACAATAAACCATCCAAGCTATGGTTATTTACATCTTTTATCGATTAATAGAGTACTTGATAATACTAACATTTCTCTCCCATATGTTTTGTAACAAATAAAGTCTTGATTGGTATTTCATGTATAACTAAAAAATTAAACATTAATATAAGGTTTTACCAGAACATTTCTTTCTTTTACCAAAACATTAACAATTAAATAATTGGAGTACATGTTTTAGCACTTAAGAGGAATGTCCCCTAGTACTACTTAAGATTCTTCCATAAATATCTACGACAACATAGATTTGATTTCTGTGCTTTTTTGCATTTTATAAACTTAGACGATAAATTAATGGAATAATTGTAAGAAATATTTATATTAAGTATATTAGTGTGTAATTTTAAAGGTAATAATATAAATAGTAAATTTTATAACTTTAAATGTTTTTTGTTATCCCCAGAATGTGTACAATAAATTTAATATTGATTAAATAAGATATCAGTTTTTTTTAACGGGAGCTATCTCTAGTATTAGTCGGACAAAAAAGATAGGAAAATAATTTTGTACAGAGGAGTACACTGTCCTCATACAGAACTCTACTGTAATGAATGTAATATTGCGACCATTTTAAACAGTTTTTATTCATGCCTCGTGTCTTATACAATATATAACACTCTACATAAAAAATAAAACGATTTAAGAAGGGGAAAAAGAGAGAGATGGTGTATTGTAAAATGTATTTAAGACAAAGATAGATAGATCGGAGCAAGTAGAACGTGACAGTGTGGCCTTGAGCTTTTCATTATTTAGAGTGCTTAAGAAGTTTTTCTTTTAAGTAACGAATTCGATTGAATTAAAGTTTCTTATTGTTTAAAGAAGCGAACATTAAAACAATGTCAAAAGTGAATGCTGTATACATCAAATGTACATAATATCTGTTATAAAAGTTTTAATTTTAAGGAACCATTATGGACTGGTTATCCGATTCTCAAATATTGTTCTATAATCTGTCTATAAAAACATTGAATCTATGTTGTGAGAAAAAAAATGTAGAAATATACCTCTATTAAAACAATCGGAAGAAAGAAAGTAAGTTACATTTTGCCAGGTTTACCTAATCAAAAAGAAGCTAAACTTGGTAAAATTTCAAGAAAACTAAATAAAGCAAGCGACAAAATATGTTAAATTTGTGTACAAGTTATGTGAGTGTTGGTTATGATATATTTTTCCATTTTAAAATTAATTTCTTTCAGACCAAATATTGAAATGTTTAATAATTTTTATTTGTTTTTATTATTCGCTTAACAGACGTGCTTCATATTTTGTTTTCAAATCATAATTACAAAGGATAAACTATTTAAATTTCTTTACATATACAATTTTTCCTTTGTCACATATAGATTATTTCGAATAGTGAATGTTAAGGGAAGGATACAAAATCGATGTCGTAATTTTCCTGATATTTTGAGGTGCTTTTCCTTGAGTGCTTTTTGTAATGCCTGTCTGTTTATCGGGTGTCCTTTGTGGAGTGTTCTGGATCCCAAACACATGAAATGATTCTAATAACATTTGGAGATAGTTAAGGTTTAAAAATAATTTTAGTCAATAACTTAAAATATAAGGGTTGGAAATTTGGGGTTGCCATTACAAAAAACAAAACAAAATTAGAATTTTTATAAACTCAGTTCAGATGATTTTGTCAATTTCGGCTTCGTTAGAAGGTCGCCAACAATCCAAAAATGAGTTATTGGTTCGCGAGTAATCGGTAAAAATACCCACAAATTGGTTATGAGGCGTTATAAGTGATTTAATTACTCAAAATCGGTTCTAAGGATTTCGTTAAAACTTTAGTGAAACATGAAGATTAACGACCCCAAATCGTGTGTAAATTGCAAGTAAAAAACGTTACGCTTCAGGAATAATTGGCAAAAAAGGAGGAAAATGGACCTCCAACATAAAAAAGTCGTTTTCCATGAAATACTATTTAGGCTTAGAAAGTGTTTATGTCTCAAGCGATGCTAGATTAGGCGCTTATTTAAATATATACATATTTTTGTCAAAGACGGCGTCCATACTTTTTTTATTTACAACTTACGGGTTACACGTAACCAGTACGGGTGTGTAAAAACTTATGAAGTTTTGAGTTAGATCTCTCTCTCTCTCTCTCTCTCTCTCTCTCTCTCTCTCTCTCTCTCTCTCTCTCTCTCTCTCTCTCTCTCTCTCTCTCTCTCTCTCTCTCTCTCTCTCTCTCTCTCTCTCTCTCTCTCTCTCTCTCTCTCTCTCTCTCTCTCTCTCTCTCTCTCTCTCTCTCTCTCTCTCTCTCTCTTTCTCTCTCTCTCTCTCCCTTTCATCTTTCGTATCAAGTGTCTCTTGATTAACTCTTATTCTCTTCTGACCTTGACGTGATTAGTAGGCCTTTTTATAATATTTTCTTCTTTTTTGTATAAAGCGATGACGACCTTGAGTTTTTTTTACTTTTAAACAATAAGGGAAAAATATTGACAATGACTAAACTGATAATTTTGGTGACGATAGTTTTGGTTCATTTTTATTTGTTTTCCGGTAGAAATTTATTCAGAGGTTTTTTTTTTTACAATTTAGTTATGTAAACATGTAGTTATGACAACAATAATCATTATGTTAAGTTACTGAACATGTATTCTTTAATAATAATTAGGTCCCCCTATCATTACTCCCAATTGCTACTATTTGTTCCCTAGAACTTTGTATTTATCATGAACTTGTTTGAAATATTGCAGACTAATTGATATAAATTGAGTTGAAATTGATCAAGACGATTTTAGGAATCGAGGATTTCTATATACAGTGTCATGAAATTTTTTTAAAGTTTTGTTTTACCCAAACAAAATGGGTAACATTACGAGTGATTTCCCCTCAACCCTGAAATCGTTTGGTTGCTTTTATCTAAAATGAGAATCCACAGAAATTAAAAATTCGTTTGTGCACTTTTTGACTTTGGCTTTAAAGAATTTTTATTACAAAGTAGGCAGTTAAAGTATAGAATAACCCAGTGTATGACACTGAAATCTTTTTGCGGTTTTTTCACAAGTGAAATAATGATATAAGGGGGGGGGTGGATGGAATTTTAAGAAAAACAACTTTATAATATTGAGACGCGTAACACGTCATTGGAAAGGTATATTTTCGGAAAACAGGACACAAACGTTGACCCTAATAGGCCTAAATATGGCAACATATTGTGTGAATTTGATGATTATAATTCATCATTAAGTAATCGGGTTTACGGTAATATTTAAATACTCGTGCTCAGTCGTTCTTTGTTTGAACAATCCTAGTTTAATATATTTCGACATCTACAAGACTTTCAAGTATCAGCATTTGATGCAATTAATTCTTGGGTTATATTTCGAATAATAATAAGATATAGTCGATAGAATTGAGTTAGGTTAATTGAGTTTTTTAAAATAGGAAAATATAATTTTCCGGAGATTATTCTGTCATTGCTGCTCTTCACGCCGCAAAACTCAATAACGTATTGTTCTCTTGAGTTATTAGCTTTGTATGTCTTTTGATGCATGCAGTATAATTAAGCTTTGGTGTAATATTTACCCAAGCGTGGAATTTCGTCACACAGTTTATGTTGACCCGGATTTTACACTGTATTGCATAAATTTGTCCTCAATTTATTTAAGAAGAATTAAATACAATATTTATTATTGCACTACAATAACAACTACTACAGCGTTCAAAATCAGTGCTTGTTTTGATTTAATTTAAGATTACAATCTCATTCCTTATCAATTCACATTTACAATAGATGATAAGTAAAGTAAATGCAGAATGTCAACGTATGCCATTGACTATAGGAATATATAAGGGGAGCTTCTTTAAACACTATCATTAAAATAATTTAAATAATGTAAAACAGACGGAGATACTACAAGTGTTTTTAATTCAGTTTTGATACGATTTTTTTAATAAAATATGAGACAATGGTTTATAATTTTACCCGTCTCTCTGTAAGTCGCAACCAGTCTACGCTGATAATTCTATGTATTTCAAACTTTTCATTTACAATCTTTGTATTGTCTCACAGATAGACAAATTATAGCATCAAAAAACAAAAAACAAGACTCTGTAGTAGACCTCTTAAAAGACTTTGACTTTATAAAAATAATTGTCCCTATATGCCAACGAATCCTGAGTCATGTGATTTAAGCACACGCTTACGTCCTTTTATGTTTATATCATACTTCCTCTTACAGTAAAAATTAAATTGATTTGAAGAAAAATCTGAGGGAATATACTCCCCCACCTGTATGTTACTCTCCACCTCAAACAAATCATCTCACTTCATTTTATGTTTTAAGTTAATGCCTCCAAATGCGACACCCACTTCCATCAACTAATCATCATATTTGATTTTTATTTTATCGGTTCCGACATTCGTCTGACTACAACGACGAGTACGTGTCGGCTTTTATCTCCTTGAAGTTTTAAACTCTAATTTCATGTAAATAAATGTTGTTCATCTGTTAAAATATATCGCTAAAACTATCATAATGTATCGAATCTGTGGTTTCCATCGCTTGACTAAATAATCGATAACGTTTAAAATATATGAACATCAACATTCAGTTGGTTTCGTGGTCAATAATGTAAATTTCGTTATTTCTGAGTGTCTGATTTAAAAGTGACGAGAAGATTACAGAGAACAAAGCCATTTGACTGACTACACGAAAAACTGTAGAGTCAGTTAAATCCCTTGGGATGGGTAAGGTCGTCACTATGGTTTCAGGCGATTTAAGTCGATGATGACAGAACTCTAATGATGGATTAAAACGACTTTTTGGATGTGGAATATCATTGTATCATTGACGCAAGTTTTAATTAACTAATTTAGTGTTTATTTTTATAAATATTTTAAATTAATAAAACGTACTTCAATAAAACGTAAAGTTATTTGAAAATTTTGTATTCCTCAAGGTTATTTTAAAAATAATCTTTTACATATGAACTATTCATTCCCACATTTTACGTCAAATTATAATTTGAAGATTTATTTGGAAACAACTAGGGCGTCACGTTACAGTGTTGAACAATTCATTACTTTAGAGCACTTGGCACATTTTGTAAGAAGATTATTTTATAAAGTAACATGTGATTTAATCTTGTAAAAGCAATTTCTTCTAGTTGACCACGAATGTAACATTCTGTGGGAAGATAAATATTGGTGTCGTTTTATGCCTTGAGTCTTAATCTTAGAGAGAACTATGTTTTAGTTTATGCACAGCTAAAGTCCCCACTTATATAAACTTCCATGTATACAAAACAATATTTTTAATTTCTCACACATTAATACATGGAGAGAATGTATCGATAAAAAATATGGTGTTTCAGTGGATATTCATTTTGAGTGGTACTCGGTAGAGAAAAATGTGTTTTTCTGTGAAGATTTGTATAGTTCCTAATTTTAATTATTATTGTAAGATCTAAAAATATACACATGCCCGCTATAGACTATAATACTAAGCATATGTTTTGGAGCTTGAGGCTAGATACTATTAAAGGTAAGGAACTATATGGAGCAATCAAAGAATTGAATTGGGAAGTATTGTCAACATGAAAACCTACCTATTGACCTACTGATAGAAAGAAAATACTTGATTTCATTGACTTCTTTGTAATGAAAGGAACATCACCTAAATATGCAAGCATAGAGAAAAACCATGACTTAGTATCCGACCACACAGGCGTTGTCCTATCATAAGTGGAACAGTAATTAAAGCCTCAACATTGTCCAACCTTCATTGTCCAACCGACTAACCAATTGGGATGGATACAGAACGGAGTTGGAACATAGAATCAAACTGAAGGTTCCATTGAAGACTAGAAAGCAGCTTGATGAAGAAACAGAACAGTTTGTAGTAAATATACAACAGCAAGTTATACAAGATATAAAAAATGAAAGTTTGACAAGGTACCTGGCCAATCTGACTGACGATAAGGTAACCGATTATTCCATATGGAAGGCAACTAAATTACTAAAGAGGCCAAAATATCATGTACCCCCAATCCGAAAAGAAGATGGGAAATGGGCAAGGATTAATGCAGACAAAACAGGTCTGTTTGCAGAATATTTGGCTGACACTTTTAAGCCTCCTACCAGTCAAACAGCAAATGAGCACTTACCAAAAATACAAAATAGAGATATGACACAGTTGAAACCTGTTACTCCTAAAGAGGTAGCAAGTGAGATTTCCAATTTGAGTTCAAAAAAGGCTCCGGGCTATGACTTGATAAATCGACAATCAGTGAAGGAGATGCCACAGAAAGGAATAGTTAAACTTACTCATCTTATCAATGCTGCATTTCGATTGTGCTATACAAGTGATATTTCAGTCTGTGATGAGGTTATTGTTGCTACATTTGCGGATGATACTGCTGTTATCTCAAGAGGAAATATCATTGAGGAGTCTACTGGAGGCTGCAAACCGCTGTCAATAGAATTTGTGACTGGACTAAAATATGGCGAATAAAGCTGAATGAGACAAAATCTGTTCATGTTAATTTTACTAACAGAAAAACCAATTAATTATCTCCCATTGGTTATCAATCAACAAGTGATCCCACAAGACAATAATGCAAAATACTTGGGCATGACACTAGACGCAAGATTGCGATGGAAGGTACATGTTAAATAGAAACGTAATGAACTAAATCTCAAACTAAGAAAAACCTCCAACAATATTAAAAAGTCATTAATTTAACCCTTACTCGTGAAAATACAAAACATTTTAGAAATGGTACGAAAAACAAAAATCATATATATTTTCAGCAATGTAGATAGAAAAATGGAAAACTGAATAATAATAAAAACCTATATAAAAACATAGTATTAATTTGAAATATTTAAATTAGTTCTACATGTTTCCATTTAACCAGAAATTTACCATTTTCAATAACTGTCACATTTATTGCTACAATTTAAATGTTTCACCCAATTTTTATTTATAATAATAGCCGATGTATTGACGGAACTTGCAGTTTATCAGAAATCAATCCCGGTTTTGTTTTCTTTCAAATTAGTCTTTGTATTAAAATTGTATAGGAAATTAAAATGAGGAAATATATATTGTTTAATTCCTATTTCAATTTAATCCATTTTGTTTTTAAATAAGTAAATTTTACTCCAATGAGTGTATGTTTAGACTATCTATGTTTAGTGGGAATTTATGTGTTTGAAAGAAAAATTACTTAAATTTTTATTTTTTTTAAATCCACGTTTATAAAATGGATTAAAAAGTATAAAATTATTTTTCGTAGTCCAATACAGATTTATAATCCCATTACATATTGACCTGAAAATTTGTGATTGTGAATTTTTAATAGCTATGAAAATACTTGTAAGATTTAAAATGAAAAACGTTGGGCGCATAAAATAGATAATAGAAGATTATCTCCATCTATTGATTTAGGAGCTACCTTGACCTCCATTGATAATTTCGATAGTTTTCTCAATGACAACGACAGCTGATCCCTACACTCCTTACTATTATCCATTCCGTGCGCCCCACGTTTCTCGTTTTAAATCTTACAAATATTATAATAGTTATTTAAAATTTTAAATCACAAATTTTCAGAACAATCTGTATAGGGGTAGGAATCTGTATGGGGCTATACATCTGTATGGTGGTACGGTGGACTGTATATACAATACAGGTTATATACCAAGTGTCCTAAAACTCCCACCCTCTATTATTTTTTTTATTAATGGAAATAGACAGATTTGCTTTTAGACAGAGAAAGTTTAGATAACCAAAGGAAGACTTTTTGAAGTATCGAAATTTTAAACCCTTACCCCCAAAATGGGGTAGTTTGGGGGTAAGTCAAGAATTTTAAATAGCAACCCCCATTGAGTGATACCTCATTTTAAAGGCCTTTTAAAAATAAGAATAATGGCGCAAACTAGAGGTCTCTAAGTTAATCCTACCCAACATAGCGACCAATCGAATTGTGAATGTTAACCTACAAACTCCGGTTGTTTTTATTACATTACAAACTGCTCTATGTTCGTAAAATGATGGTAAGATTTTACCATATAACATAACATAACAAGCTAAAAAACTTTGTTTTTTTAGCTCAGATTAATTTCTCGAAATGGCTACCATTTACATCTTGGCAGAAATAGATTCTAGACTCAAAAGCATGTATTGTGAATTTGTTGAGAAAAATTCTCCTTTCAGAAAATAATCCCTATTATCGCTATTTCACAGTAATATTACGTTTCATACATATTCATATTATCGAACACCCATCCCAGGTTTCTAAACAATAACATTTGAAATAATCATGACGTAATCAACACTTCAGATGCTATAATCCTTATTATTAATATAGTTTAATCGGAAAATTGCTACAATCTGTGCATATAAAATTATTACAAGACGTTTCGAGAGTATTAATCAACTTTTGTTATCAAACGTTAAACATAGAATTAAAAAAAAAAAAAACACCAACATAGCTTACTAGCCTAAGGCCATGGTGGAAACTAGATATAATTTATAATCTACGAAAAGAACTCAAGCCTAAAACTCGTCCTGAGGAGTCAAAGCTAAGACTAAATACAAACGTAATCAGATAAAACCACCACACACAGACCTACACTATACAAAGGACAGCAAGTAACTGGTTGTTAAAAATGTTAAGCCAAGATAAATTTGTCCTTTCTGTTTATCGGGGTAAGCAATGTTAGTCCACTCTTTTAGAGTTTAATCCACAATCGCGTCATTATTCCCATATGTGGATTAAGTTGCAACATTTCATGCGTATTTAAACCAAAAATATTTGTAATTCAGTTTTAATTAAGGGAAGCCATAATGACTTTATTTCTAAACTGGTTTGGCTGATAGAATTGTCAGATAGCTTTATAAATAGTTGCTTACCGTCTCTTGTGTAGTGTAGAGGTTTAGGTGGGTGTTCTTCTTACGTTATAGATTTAGTTTTTGTTTCCACCATGGCTCTAGGCTACTAGGTTATTATTCTCTTTTGCGATCTATGTTTAACACTTTATAACGATAGTTGATTTATACTCTTGAAACGTTGTGAATTAGTTGTTATATACACACACAAGATGACAAATATCCGATTATAACATGTTAATAATATGAACAATACATAATTATCCAATAACGTAAACCAGAATATTTATCCTTTTCGTACTTATAAAGCTATTGTAAATCACTATATATATATAAACGGCTTTGTCCTGACTGACTGATTGAATGAATGACTGACAGAGAATCAACGTAGAGCAAAAACCAACAAAGATATTGATACCAAAATTTAAAGGCATATTTGCATGAGCTCATAGACGCTCACTAAGAAAGGATTTTGCGAAATTTTAATTTTAAAGGGTATTAAATACAAAAAGAAAAACAAATTTTATTAAGCAGCTAGGCTGATTATAAAGTTTATTCTCTTAGAATAGGTCAAGTTGTTTCTCAATTCTAAACCAATTGTATAATATACTATGCTGTGTGTACTTTAGGAACAGATCTAAACATGCATGCATGCAGGTATTCTTTTGTATACCTGCATGCGTGCATGTTTAGATGCGTAGTTACATGAGATCCGAAATGGACAGAGTTCAAAGGTGTATTATTTCCTGGTCAGAAATCTCAAGATCGACATGACATTATAGCCAGGGTATTCCACCTTAAACTGAAAGCTATGAAAGATCTATTAGTAAAAGGCAGTGTTTTCGGTGAGGTTGAGTGCTTCATGTACACAGTTGAGTGTCAAAAACGTGGATTACCTCACGCACTGGTTAAAAGATCGCCTGGTACCAAGTTTAACTTATAAAGTGGTCTCTGCAGAAATACCTGATATCAATAAAGATCCTCTTTTGCACGAAATTGTTAAGACTAATATGATTCACGGTCCATGTGGTACTTTGTACATGAATTCTCCTTGCATGAAAGATGGGCGATGCAGCAAAAAGTATCCGCGACCCTTTTTGAAAGAAACACAAACTGGAGAAGATGGTTACCCAAAATATAGAAGGTTATCTCAAGAGGAAGGTGGATTTACTGTGAAAATAAAAGATATGGATATAGATAACAGTTGGGTTGTACCTTACAACCCCGTTTTATCTCGCACTTTCAATGCCCATATTAACGTTGAAGTTTGTAGTTATGTAAAATCTATTAAATCATCTGTAAATATATTAATAAAGGAACAGATCAAGGAGTTATTGAATTACAAAATAAAAGTAATGACATAAATGAAGTTAGTCAATATGAAAGTGGCCGTTATATCAGCAACTCTGAAGCAGTTTGGCGAATACTTGGTTTCCCAATTCATGAGCGATATCCTACCGTTGTTCACCTTGCTGTACATTTAGAAAATGGTCAAAGTGTCTATTTCACTTCAGATAATTTAGCTCAAAGACTTAATAATCCACCTCAAACTACACTTTTAGCCTCTTTTGAGTTGTGCCAAAAAGACGAATTTGCCAAGACCCTGCTTTATTCAGAAGTTCATTTTATTACGCTTGGAAAAATAATAAAGTGTTTGAAAAGAGAAAAAGGGGCGTAAACGTTGAAAATTGGCTAATAATTTAGTGATTTTAGCACCTAAAGGGAAGGCAACAAATTTAGTTTACAAAGAGGTTTTAAATACTAAATAAGTACATTTTTAGTTCAATTTTTTTATTTGAATTGTGAAATAATTAAATTTTTCTTTAGCATTTTATAGTATGAATTCTTAAATAGTATAATATAATTTACTTATAACTAGAATAATTACGAATTTTTGTTGTTGTTTACTTTGCCTTTTGATATTTTTCAACGTTAGTAACTTTAAGTTATTGATGAGTAAACATGATGAAAATAACAGATTTAGAAAATAAATTCTGTTTCTGAAATTACTCTATCATTCAATTCACAAAATCTGTATTCTTAAATATTACACACTACATTAAAATTAGCCGGATTAAAGTAATATTAAACTTTTTTATCAAAGCATTCGATTTAATAAACGTATAGATTACAACTTGAATGATTCGTGGGCAAAGCCGCGACGGGAGATGCTAGTACAGTATAAATATTATTAATTAATATAGATTATTCCCTGGACGTCAGCTTTTATTTACAGAATATATTCCCTTTGATTATTCAGTCTGGTCACGTGATGACCCGAGATATTTGTATATAAATTACTCAATTAAAATCAAATCATGTACTCTTCATTCATTAATATTCTGTAAAGAACTCTGTTGTAAGAAACACAGCAAATCAAAGCCCTTAATTTCGTAGAGTTTTACTTTTAAGAAAGAAAAAAGAGTTGTAAGTAAATATTTAATTAACAATTTGTAAAATCTAAAATGAATTAATATTTTCTATCCGACATTTAAAAAATAAATAAATGCTTCCCAACATAAAATTAAGGTCTTAAAACGTTAAAAATTAATTGAAACTTATTTTACAATTAATTGATATAAAAATGTCTTCTCTATTGTTATTTCTAAGTGGTGATGACATTATTAACTTAAACATTATCTAAGGGTTCTGTATTGTTATATTGTATATTAAATTGCGAATATTTCAGAAAATATATAAAGTCTTCAGTATTTATTACAATACATGCTAAATATAAACTTGAATCATCAATTATAAAATATTGGAGTAATTAATTCAACTTTATAGTAACAATAGTTATTTCTTTTAGCATGAAATATTATCTATATAGGTTAAACTGATTGTATGTGAGGTTTAAATGTTTATCACCTGTCATAGTAGGCTCATTTCTACAGCATTAAGCCGTTGTAATAAACTTGAAACATTGCTTTCTTACGCATAAAACACTATAATTATGATGCTACTGACAAGCAGAAAAACTAACAACGTTTTACATTCTGTCATGTTCTAGTTTAAGGGGAACACAGCGATTTAACCAACATGAACCTCATTACCTCAATATTGGGCGTTAATGACTTCAGTCTATTGTACGATATCTATAAAAATAAAAACTACATTATTTGTGGAAAAACCAGAGCACCAAAGTTAAAATAATTTATATTTAACGGTCCTATATTCTCCCCAATTATGTTTTAATGTTACATATCTGCTAATGTTACATAGAGTTTTTTTTAACTCTAAACTCGAGGAGTGGAAAGTGGTTATAAACTCATTACTGGACAATCCACTAAAAACGAATCTAAAATTACCTTCTATAGAGACGTATTGAAACTAAATAAAAGAGTTTCAGGGGAATTTAATAGGCTTCCTCTGTTATTAATATTGGATGTGAGAGATGTAAAGAACTGAAAATTCATAAACAAAATTTCCAAAAAAAACTCAGTATTTTTCTAAAATTTATCGTAATGAGATTGTAGGTTGTTATTTATTTTTCTTTAAACTACACATTTTATTTTGTGTTTTATTATTTCTAAAAAATGGTAACCCCTCCATATGCTCACCCTTCAGGGATACCTAATTTATGTCATATTTTAATATTATTATAAGATAATATTAAATTTTGTTTTAATAGTTACTAATTTTATACTAAATTTTTTAATTTCTAAGACGTTATATTATTAAGAAATAATGTATAACAGAATGTAAGTGTAAAAATGTGAACTAAATTTATTTAAAAAAAAACGCTTCTAATATTTATGATTAAATTTTGCTAAAACTCCTAAAGACGCTAAGACAATAACAATAACATTGATCTAAAAAATCGTAGTTCGAGGACTTATTTTTGGAAATAGAACCGTGTTATAATTCAATCTTATTTGAAACCAAAGTAAGAGATATTTTCCATAATTTGTCCTATATTACTTAATCTCTCTTTGTTTTTGTAATTAAAATAAAATAAACTTGTGAATAAATAATAGCAGTAATAAAACGTTATATTCTTAAATAAATAATATTTGCATAAATGAGAGAGATGTTCACTATCGTAGTACTTGGCAAATAAATTGTCTTAATCATTTTGACAAATGAATTAATTTAACTCTATTATTACTATCTTGCTGAGTAATAGCATAGCTGAGTTTAATAGTATATTGTGAATGTATGTATATAAATATTTAAAATTTAAATTATAACTGCAAGCACACGAATAAAAATTTATATTTTATTTGTTAGTTTAATGTTAGGTTAGGTTAGGTTAGGTTAGGTTAGGTTAGGTTAGTTTAATGTTTGGTTAGATTTTGAAACCTTGGACGGAAAAGTCTTTAAACTAAATATATTTTATTGATCTTAAAATATGTTGAATATATAATTTCCTTTTTTAACCAATTGTGACTATTCAACACTTGTAAAGGTTAAGTCTACAGAATTTGTATAGCCTTCTTTACATGAGAAATTTCGACACCCTAAAAATTAATTTACGAACTAAAATAGAAAACTTAAAATTTGACGAACTTTATCCTAGTCATTAAATTTTTACTTATAAATGCGCGTATAAATAATATTACAAGCTATTAAAATTAACCACATATTATTTATTTATTATTTATTAATTTGTACATAATGTGCTCTTTTCACATATGTATGTTACGAACCTATGTTACGAACAGAAAATGTTTTTGTTCATCTTGCAATTTGGTGGAAATTTAATATTAACTGATTCTTTAATTATTTGATTTTTCCGCTTATACGTTTTTACTAGCAAGTATTGAATTTACAATAAATATTTCAAGTGAAAAATATTTGTTTTGAGTTTCCAAATTAATTACCTGGCATATGCGACATTGAAATTAATTTGGAAACTCAAAATTGCAGCAGTTAAACGTAAAGTCAAGTGTGGAGTCTACGCCCTGTACTAGGAAGCGACTAGGATAACTCAGTTGGTAGAGCATTGGCGCGTAAAGCCAAAGGTCCTGGGTTCGATTCCCAGTCTAGGTCGTATATTTTTCACTTGGAATATTATTGTTAATATTAACATTTAATATGTCTTTTATTTCATTTACAGTTGTAATAGAGAACAAAATTTTCACATTATTTAATTTGGTAAAGTTGATTTTCCGATAGATTGTAAACATACCAGTTAATTATATTCCAGTATAGAGCGACTTAGAAATAATGGAAAATAATTAGTCACTATATGGCCTATTTGGGTTATATATAGCAACTGAAACGTAATGCATCGTTTAACATCAAGGATGTACGCATGTGACAAAAAAGTTTGATTTCATGCTTCAAATAACAACATTTAAAAGACAGGTACACTCATTTACATAGCAATCAAGGTACCGTACATGTTTTTAAACTATGTTTCATTCGATGTTGATAAAACTGAATCAATATTAAATTTCGTATGGATTAACAACCGAAATGTACTGAATGTTATTAACCGAACATGATTCAAAATCTATAATTACCAAAACAGATTGAATCATACCTACTCACATTTTATGACAATATAATTGAGATACAAATTGTAATAAAACAACGTTTATTGTTTTACTCATAATCCTACCGACGTGTCATACAGCATGAATTAACCGCGTCACATTTCATAAAATAACAATAGAAGTCTTATGTATGTATATAAATTGATGACCTTGAATGTGTTTTTACATAATTAAAGAGATTATATACATTGCAGTTATAATAACCGTGGTCTTATGTCAGCCATATAAACAAAGCTATGCTATGAGTGATATAAAGAGTGACATACATCATTTAAAAAACGTCACGTTACGTTACGTTACATAGTAACCGAGATTTCATACATCACAGCAATATAAATATATAATAAAGCATTGCATAACAACCGAAGTGCTTCGAAAGAGAAACTAAGTGAGATAATGTTTCATCTCATAATAAAAACAAATTGTTACACAGTAAACAGCTGATCTGCCATTTATACCGAAGTAAATTAGTTACGTTATATAACATAAAAACATATAATTGTTTCATGAAATGACAAATGAGGTAATGGGTTTTGAATCTAGTAAATATTAAATATCTCAGGAGACTGTGACTTACATGTTTGGACTTTTTTATTCCTGATTTACTTTATAGATTCGAAAATGTGAAAATCATTACTCTCTAAAATCTTTGGTAAAGTAAGTGTTTTCTATTATTTGTTTTTCTATTCCTTAAAATTCGTTAAACTATATAAGACTCAGAAAAGTATAATTGTTCAACAGGAAGATATATTTAATTGTTATATTTTTCACAATTATTTACAGTCTGTACAAAAATAGTTTTATTTTATATTTTATCTAACATATTAATTGAATAGTTTCGTAAAATTCGCATTTATAAAATGTATGAAAATACCATCAGAGTCGGTAGAGAACAAGAGTTGGTCAAGAGAGACCGGATAAGAAACATGAGAGGGATTTAAACAAGACTTCATGAAAAATCTGTAGAGTCAGTTACATCCCTCGGGATGGCTGAGCTCGTCACTATGGTTTCAGGCGATTTAAGTCGATGATGACAGAACTCTAATGATGGATTAAAACGACTTTTTGGATGTGGAATATCATTGTATCATTGACACAAGTTTTAATTTAACTACATTTAGTGTTTATTTTTTATAAATATTTTAAATTAATAAAACGTACTTCAATAAAACGTAAAGTTATTTAAAAATTTTGTATTCCTCAAGGTTATTTTAAAATTAATCTGTTACAAATGAACGATCTATTCCCTTATTTTATGTCAAATTATAACTTGAATATTTATTTGGAAACAACTAGGGCGTCACGTTACAGTGTTGAACAATTCATTACTTTAGAGCACTTGGCACATTTTGTAAAAATACTATGTAAGATTAAAGTAACATATTTAATCTTGTAAAAGCAACTTCGTCTAGTTGACCACGAATGTAACATTCTGTGGGAAGATAAATATTGGTGTCGTTTTATGCCTTGAGCCTTAAACTTAGAGAGAACGATGTTTTAGTTTATGCACAGCTAAAGTCCCCACTTATAAAAACTTCCATGTATACAAAACAGTATTTTCTCACACATTAATACATGGAGAGAATGTATCGATAAAAAATAGGGTGTTTCAGTGGATATTCGTTTTGAGTGGAACTTGGTACGGAAAAACATTTTTCTGTAACAATTTGTATAGCTTCTAAGTTTAATTATGATTGTAGGATCTTAAAATATACACGTGCCCAATACAAGATTAAAACAAAAAAAACTAGATGTAAGTGTATGGAAACTTTAACAGTCAAAATAAAATAATTTAACTAACATATACAATAACAAAATACAATCAATTTTATTAAAATATAAAAGTTTAGAAAAATATTTAAAAAATAAAATAAAATTGCATTTACCTAATAATAATAATAATTAATTAAAAATATAGTGTAAATATCATGTACGTTTCAATTTTCATAAATTTTAAATAAATTACAATTTAATTCTTAAGCAATATTTTATTTTACTTGTAGATATTCTTGTTTTTTCTTTATTTAAGATGTGAAACAAAATTAATTATTATTAAACTCAAAATGATATGAGATGAGGAAAGAGAAAAATAGTGCTTGAATTACTTACATCTCAATAAAGAAAACAACGTTTTGGGGGTAGTTAGGAAAATTTTGTTACTAAAATATGTCTCCACAAACAGGTTCTCTTTTAAAATATTTTACCCTTCAATACTTTCACTGATCGGAGTAACTTTGTACCTACAATAATTAGGAATAATAATAGTGGTATATAGCATGTTGGTACAATACTTCTTAAAATATATATATATTTTTTAAATGTAAGATATATTAATTATATATTTCACAGTATAAATGAAATATCAATTAATTGATTCTGGAAAACTTTAGTAATGATTCTCTCCTCTTAAATCCAATAATAAAAGTTCATTTACAAGCAACTCAATTTAAATTGCTTTTAAAAACGCTTTGTCCATATGAAACAGTATTTCTTTATAAACGTTATTTCCCTATCCGTGTGACGTATACGATTACTTCACGAGACATATTGGTTTCTCGTATTAATTACTTGACTTTTTACATACAATCCTGATATAGAAGTGATACATGGGGTGTGGACAAGTATAAAGTCCAACATTAATATAGGTTTCAATAAAATACATCTATGATGTAAGTGCATGTTGAAAATATTACAGCGTATATAAACAACATAACTAGAACGTAGTTCGTAGAATGTATTAACATTTCACAAGTGTAAACAAACATTTAACCTATGTTAAACAAATGGGTTTTCTTGAAAATACATTTGTTGTAACATATTAATCCATCCTTTCAAAAACAACAACATATAACGAGCTTGGAAAAGTAACGTTCATGTACAGCCCAAAGAACGGAAATTTATGGAATACATTCGTCGTTGAGAATGTACTGTACAGTATTTGTAATTTAGTCTTTTAAAATAAATGCATATTATGTAAAAACTAAAATAACTTGTGTTGTTACAGTGTTTTATAAATATTTATACTGTTTATTATAATACTCAGACACACTCCTGTTTGCTTCACATGATACCCAACTACCCATACCGTTTTTCTATATATTTCTTTTTCAGTTATTACATTTTTATTTATATGTTTTGTTCCAATTACGTTCTTAAGACAAAATATTCTAATAATCAATTTTTAAGTTATCTACATATTATAGCTCGTAATTTAATTTAACCACACCTTAATTCTTTTTATACTAACCTTCGTTGTATTTATGCGTTAATTCGCTTCTGTCGTATCTCATAACCTACATAAGCTGTTTTTCTTCTTCCAGGGTTTAATTAAAATCAGTTTCTCCTCCATTTAACACGGATTATTTACGATGCTTCTTTCACATAGGAAATTCATTATAAACTTCAAAACATCACGTTTCGAATCATATGATAATTTAGAGGTTAACTAAATCTAATTTAACTTTTTAACTTTAAAACTGTAAATACAAATGGAGTTGTGCAACAAAACGTTTAGTCCAACTTGTAACTCTAAACATGATGGCACAAATGACGTTTAAAAATATTTTACCATTTCTAAAATATTTCCTTTTTCGTATTGATTTGAGGTGTTAAATTTCCTTCCTTCCAAAATATATAAAATAGAAACAGGTTTTCAGGACTAAAGCCGATGGTACAAATAGGATTAAGAATAATTGTACTGTTTTGTTATTTGGAAGTTGAAGATAAATATTAAATAATATTTTCAACCAATTTTTAGACACATATAAGATTATAAAATAACCACAGGAAAGCTTTCTTTCCACATAACCACAGAGATATTTCTTTAGATATTACTTTTTCGTGGATTCGCAAGCCGCCATAATAGCGCTGGCTAGTAATACCCACACCGACTGTTTGCAAACAATGAACGGACGAAAGGCCCTGGCAGGCATGATTGAAGAAGGGTGGTACATTGTGGTACAATGGCTCCCTAGCCATGTCGGCATTGAGGGAAATAAACGCGCAGACCAACTAGCAAAAAAGGTAACACCTTGCCACAGCCTAATAATCCCATATCCCTATTGACAGCCAGAAGCCTAATTGAGTCAACTATCAATGGAAAAACAAGGGAAAGCCAAAAAGAAACGAGTGCCGGAAAGTTATGGGAAGGCCTGGCGCACGCAGTGCTGATACCACATAGTCTACCAAGAGTGGAAGCTGTTGCCAAATTCAGAATGCTTACGGGCCATGACTACCTGCAAGCCCACTTATGTAAAATAGGATTAGCAGCCTCAGAAATTTGCCCTCTGTGCAACTGTCACAAGATGGATGACCCACACCTTCAGAACTGTACATCCCTGCAAGACATGGAAGAGCGACATTAGCATTGTCTCTACTGGGAGGCTAGGCGGAGAAAGGCAGAGATGCCAGGTTCTGGCATTGGATATAGTAAAGTAAGTGTTCAGTACTCATGCTTCATTTTTCAGTTTACATAAATTTTCTCTTTCTACTACAACACGCCACTTCGGAATAGTCCATTCCCTAATTCATGGGGTGTTTTGCCTTAAATATCAAGTCCAAGGTCTAATGACATCATTTGTAATATTTCTGATTGGTGGACGGAAATCACGTGATCATGGACGCGAAGCGTTACCTACCCCCATGGTCTCTAGTTAGTATGTCTTCTACAACTCCGTGCGTACAGTTCACGTACTTTTGCACTTAACTTTGCATCAGTCGAAGCTAAGTTTTCGCAACGCTTCTCGTGCTATTCAGCACATTTAATTAATTATACGTTCGCATCAGTCGACGTATAATTCGCTATAGTTAGTTTTTTGCTACAACTCCGTGCGTACACTTCGTGCCCACGTTATGCTTTTGTGCTATTCAATAAATCTCAACAAGTATTTCGTTCGCATCAGTCGACGATTAATTCGCAATATGCATTAAAATCGCTACAATAACTAGTTCGTAACGAGCAGCGCAAAATCGCCATAATTCGTATGAATGTTCGATTCATAACTTTCTTACAATGCCGCTAACGCTAACACGCTGTCGCGGTATATTTCTACCGTAGTGCTGTGCCAAATCCTAACTTTAAATGTGTCAAGTGATCTGTGTGTTTAAGAGTAACATTTAACATTACCTGTAGCATCACAAGTGAGATCCAGTGCACTGAGGAAGCCGATCACCAGGAAGACGCTTGGACATCTCTTGAGACAAGGTAAAGGACAATTTATGTTACTCAAATCTTTATCACACAGATTGCCTATTATATGTTAAGTCTTTGTCATACATAATTCTCTTTTTATTTTAATCTTACAAAACCCACGCTTCAACAGTAAGGAAGTATATTACTTTTTCATAAATCATCTAAATTTGTTCCAAGCAGTTAGGGTAAATCCGGGAGAGACGGAGCAGTTCAATCATTCTCAGCAGCACGGCGGTCAGTGAATACAGTTGTGCAGTTAGGGTACATCCGGGATAGACGGACCAGTTCAATCATTCTCAGCAGCACTGCGGTCAGTGTATACAGTTGTGCAGTTAGGGTAAATCCGGGATAGACGGATCAGTTCAATCATTCTCAGCAGCACGGCGGTCAGTGTATACAGTTGTGCAGTTAGGGTACATCCAGGATAGACGGACCAGTTCAATCATTCTCAGCAGCACTGCGGTCAGTGTATACAGTTGTGCAGTTAGGGTACATCCGGGATAGACGGACCAGTTCAATCATTCTCAGAAGCACTGCGGTCAGTGTATACAGTTGTGTTATTCCATGAGCCATAGTCGTGTGGAAACTTTGTTCTCAGTATTTTACATTGTTCTTTAGAAAAGTTGATTGAACATTTTAAGTTGAAATTGTATTACACTCTTCGAGTTTTTAAGATGTTTTAATTAGTTTAAGGGATTTCGACGTAATATCAATAATATAATTAAAGCACGTGTTTACATTTGTAATCTAAAACTGCGCACGCAAGCCTCGTATTCGTAATCGGGGAAGTGGCTCATCTATCCCTGATAAATGGGATAAATGGACCAGTTTGTTTTGGGATAGTTGGACCAGTTAAACAACATGTGATAGACGGACCATACCTACCTAATATTCCAACATAATACATGGAAACGTAAAAGGTGATCAAAACGAGGGGAGTGGTCGGAAAATCTATCTCAGACTTACCCTTTAGTTATTTTTTCAAAAAATAAAATAAGCTAGTGGCTTTGCTAATATTTTTGTTTACTTGATTACTACTAAAAAAAGAAAAGATTATTATCAATAAACTTTTGGAGATAATATATTCCATATACTGTAAAACACACTTTTAAAAATTGAACAAACCATTTTCAATCAAGTCATTTAGACTTGTCATTGATCAAAGAGAATTTTCTGGGTCTAAATATAGAAACATAATTTTATTTATGGGATTTAAAAGTGAGCCTGTATGAAAATAATATCTCTCTAAAATCTTATAGTACCTAGTTTTTATTGTAACGATATTTTATCTAAATTTATGTAATTTAATAATGAAACCTCCTCTACGAAACTAATTTTAAGTTAAAATATATATCAAATTCGTACAACACTCATGCCATTTATATGTGGCCGTCGTCCACTGTATTACAGCTCAAAACCCCTGTTAGACACCTGAAGTTTTCTGTTGGCCGAAGGCCGCATCAACCTTGGCAGAAATCTTGTCAGGTTGGCGACCAGGACGAGATACTAGACGATAGTTATAACACGCAACACACTTTTCCCGAACTTATTATATTTATTATTTAATATTTATATTAATTATATTTAACTACATCTACGTTTCCCTTTACAAAAGACATAAACAATGAATTTAAGTTGTGGGCATTCGGAAAACGCGACCAACGTCATTTAGCTCTCGAAGCGGTTTGACTAGCCAAAGCCACTCCACACGCATCCCCCTTTTTTGTTAATGACACGCTGATCCAACGAAATCTGTTTACTCAACTGTTGTGCACTGTTTACATTAGAAAAATACTTTATAATCCCTTTTCCTATTTTTTATTAATTGGACTCTTTGACTGGGCCATATATAAATACGTAGAGTAACACATATCTCTGATTAATAATGGGTTAAAATTATTAATTTAATTCAAGTTGTAATTGTTTTAAATAAATACTTTATATCTGTAGAGTTGTAATTACATCACTACGTACCTTAGCGAAGTTCTAGATGTTAATTAATAGAAATGAAGCACCTTGGATGCCTTTAGGGAAATCAAAGTGTCAACACATTTCCTCTGTAATTTCTGTAACTTAGCTGTGAAGTAATCTGATCTTAGAAAGTTTTAGTTCACCGCTGTTCTGGTTACAAATCATGATAATTTTGTCCCTTAGAGTGTAATTTGATGTAACTTGTAATGAAATGTTTCTGTAATGGAAAGAGCAGGAAGAGGTGCCTTCATCTTTAATATTATTATGTATGGAATATTATATTTGTCACTACGTAAGAAATGAATAACTGTTGCCACATTTCCTGTCATAAATGTCAAACTATAGATTACTTACAAGTAATTTTGGAAACGTTCTGGGTAAATTTATGTCATAGGCATATTTTTGTGAATTTAATACAATTAAAATAATTAGTAATTGGTCAATTAATACAAGCCAGTACGTTTTGTAATCAATGGCTATTATTAACAACAAAATAAAACTTATCATGCATGGGCTCTGAAATCTTTTAACTACAGAAATTGAAACTTTTGAAAATATAAATCGAAACTATTGGTTATCAAAATTTGTATATACAATATAGTGAAAACTACATCCAGAATTTAACATGCAACATTAAACTTTAGAAAATAGTTTAAAATTTTAATTATTTTAGAATTGTATGTAAAATGTCCTACTAATTTAATATGATGGTCTTGATCTAGGAGTTGTCATGAATATAACTTAACCACAGTATATGTATTTTGAATACGCTAGTATAATTATTATCAGACTCAGGAAGAGTTTGGGTAAAATTATTGTAAACAAATAAAATAAATAAATTTGTAATTATGGTAACGAAATTCCTACTTTTTTAATAAGAAGGCAAGTACTATTTATAAATAAAAAGAATACTTTCAGGTTCTAATTAATATGAAAAATTTCAAATGTATATATGGAAAATAGAATAAATAAATATTGGTAATAATAAATAATAACGTGACGTTATTGAAGATAAATATACAGTATCAGTGTAGGCTATAATTAGAAAAGACACCTAAAATAAAAATTCTTTTAAATATACTCTCAACAATATCCACTTGAGTGGTTGTCCTAAAGTACATGGAAGCTTAGAGTTAATTAACAAATTTTAACTAGTATCGATATGTAAATTGGTACCTGTTTAATAAAGATAGGAATACAATTAAAATAATTATAAAGTTGAGTAGGTTTACATAGTTAAATGAAGGTTGAATTATCTAAAATATATTATTTTCGTATAGTTTGAAGATGGCTTTCGAATATTCAAATGTTATGACGTGATACCTTTTTTCTTATGGGAGTAATTTTTCTATTGTATTTAATTGCGTTATTACTTAGTGTTGGTTTTTGTTTTGGCTGCTTTAATCAAATGCTGGAGTTACAAATATGTTATAACACTTGTTATTAATGTATTATCAATATACAAGAATCGAAAGATTTTAGTAGTGCATCTACCATGAAAGTGTATTACGGTTGTTGTTAATATGGTTTAATCGAAAATATTTCATCATTTGTGTATACTAATATACGTCGTTTCAAGAGTATAAATCAATTCTAGTTATCAAATGTAAAAACTAGCGCATTAAAGAGAAAAAACACCAACATAACCTACTAGCCTAGAGTCATGTTGCAAATTAAAACGAAATCTATAATTTAAAATAAGAACTCAAGTCTAAAACTAGACCAAACAGTCAAAGCTAAGAATAAATACAAACGTAAACTGATAAAACGTTTGATAAAATGAAATGATTGTTAAAGTGTTGGAGCCAAAAGAAATTTGTACTATTATCGTGGTAAACAACCATTTGCCACCTCTTTTAAGAGCTTAGTCCTTAATCGCGTCATGATTCCCATTTATGGAATAAGCTGTAAAAATTCAGCCTTATTTAAATTAGAAGAATATTTATCCTGATTTTTAATTCAGTTAAAGTCGTTCCTAGATTTCTCGATACTCACATCTAAAAATGGAATTTTATTATTGATTACGTTTTCTATGGTTAAGGAGATGGAATTAGAAGGGTTATTAAGCAATTAAAAAACCTTGTTTTAATTAAGTATTTCCACGAGGCCATATGACAAAGTCGCAGTCCACTTATTTTAGCCATTAGTTTAGTTTAAACACTCAAGAATCAATAAGTTTCTTTTCGAATTCCTTCATAAGTTTTTCGAATTAAATTTCATGAGTTACCTATTATTTTGCACTCTAGTTTTTTACACTTGATAATGAGAGTTGATCTATACTCTCGAAACTTTGTGTATTCATTGTTACACACAAAAATGATGGCAAATATCTGATTAAACGTTATTAATGATATGAACAATCCATCATTATCAAATAATTTTAAAACTATTAAAGTGTTTGTTAAAATAAGTTTAAACGTAGAACTGTTTCGAAATTACCAATGTTTCAACATCACTGATGATAATATATTTATCCAGAACAACATATATATCTGAACTATCATACTAGTCTTAATTTTCTGCATGAACTAGAGTGTGTACATTCTTTCGTGGACTTGAACGATATCATGCATATTAATTCATATTCATAATTCATATATTAATTAATGCATATTAATTCAGAAGTGAATTCTTGTTCATCGATTTGGATATGCAACTTACTTTAGAGGACTACACCCAGCCCTAATTCAGGATCGAGTTATTCTCCTAGCCATAATATTAGTTGGTAAAATATACAAAACGCTTGGAACCATAGTAAATCCAAGTTGGGTGTCAGTGTTACAAAATTTAAATAATTTAAAAAGTTGGTTTTGTGTGTGCTATAAATTTCTTTACTAACGATATTTTTATAGCAATCGTACAAATTAAACTAACTGGTTCTTTGATGTAGAATGTACGCCACCTTTATCTTTATTGTAATCAGTGACAAAATCCGATATACAGTAAATATGTTATTTATAGTGACCATTCAATTGTAATTAATCTTGTTTTTCAATATAATTTATAATAAATTTTAAAATAAATACATTAGGTTCTTGATATCAGGAAATGAAAAACGAAAAGGTTGTTTTTACAATAATTTTATTTACTTTGTTACAATTGTTTCGCTGTTACACGTCATCAGACCCCTAAATTGCAAATAAACTACCAAGAAAAAGTGGTAGTGGAGATGGTGGGGGGGGGGGGGATAAAATTATTAAGGACAAATAACGGTACAGGAAAGAAAAGAATAAAAAAAAAATCATAATTTTAATTTAAATGATAATATTCTTCCCCATTTCTCAAGTCGCCAAATATTCCTAATTCTTATCTTCCCTGTACCGTCATTTGTTCTTGATCATTATCCCTCCACCAAATCTCTCTACCCCCACCAACACCTTTTCTTGTAATATAACCTTTAAAATGTTAAATGTTTATTTCCAATTTAGTTCTCTGATGATGCTTAACAGTGAAACAATTTTAACGAAGTAAATAAAAGTATTGTAAAACTATAAACCTTTTGGTTTTCAATTCCTAATTTATAATATATACGTACTAGGAAAGATAAAATTATGTTACTAATAAAAAATAAATAAATAAACAGAACTAATATAAATAAAATGTAATATTGTCTCCTAACAGAACAAACCTTAACTGTTTTAAACATACATTATGTTTTAAGTATAAAATAAAACGTATTTTTAAATACGTTTGAAATTAATTAATTTTGTTTGCGTTTATTTTATTTTAAGGAAAAAAGGGATATTTAAAATCCTTAACTGACACAAATGTAAGTATTTAACATTAAGATTATAGTAGTATATCAATTTATGGTCATTGTCAACACTTTATTAGTGATATTTTAAAAACTAATAACTTCTTTGATTACTTTCTTTATATTTACAGTGTTTTCAACTTTTAAATCAAATGCAAACTTCATTTGATTTACTATTTTCCTTATTATATGAATTGCCTCTGGATTGAAATACAAACGATGATAAAAAACCGATATAAGTTAAGAAGTGCAGTTAAAACTTGGGCACCTTTGTCAAGATCTCATAAGACATAACATATAATATAAAACTCTGGTAACTTTAACATTACGTGGACAACTTATAATTCCACATACAAGCAAAGTTTTAAAAGCGGAGCAACTTTTTAATCTGGTGTGACTTTAACACACAAGAGACACCTGTGTAATATAGAACTGCTACTGCATGGTTGTGAAATAATAAGGCTTGTTCGTAACGAAACATTTACTAAAATATTCTCGGTATTCCAGACTTATGTAACATATCAATTAATTCATATCTGTGGCCTTATTTTTGTTAAATTAACTAGACATCTGTAAATAACTTTTGTTTAGTACTTTGGTAATTACTCTTGGTCTCGTAAATATATATAGCTAGGCACGCCAATGTATACACAATGGATGATGTGTTAAATATCTTCATTTTCAGTTTCATAGTGTGAAATATTTAGTTTCTTCAAAATTTTATATTTTAAATGTTACATATATATGAATTACATAATTGGTTTACTCTAGAAATTCAGAAAGTAGTTTAAAATTTGTAGAAGGATTTAAAAACTCTGGTGAGCTTTCATTTTAATGTGGTGAATGTAGAATTAACAGGAAGACTATGTTATTGTTGTTTAATTTTCGCTCTTAGAACGATATGGTTTCAATAACTATATCAAACACCTATATGTAATACATATTAGATAGTATATTTAAATGGTAGTTTCAAAGATAAAATGATTATTTTATTTGATATAACAACCCAAAAATGAATATTTGTGCGATTCGAATATGTAGATAATACTGTAAAATTAAAATTGGAACTTATTACGTTTACATTTATTCATCATACTGGCAAGGAAAAAATATATTATATCAATTAGATAACGTCTTATGTAAAAATATATGTTAATAAGAGTCATATATAGGTACCTATATTCATTTAAAACTATTTTATGTTTATTGATACGAAGATATTATGATTGACATAACTCGCGTCTCCTTTTTTATTTACCTATTTTAAAATGTCTGTTTCATTTATAAACGTGCCGCTTATACAGATGGATCCCTTCCTGTTATAGACCCAAAATATCACAACAAAAAATTTTAAAAAAATTTCAACTCACAATAAAAAATTTAGAAAGTTTTTAAACAATAATATTATGTGTTTGTCTCACTTATATTAAAGCGATACATATATATATAAGTTATGTCGTTGCTCCTTAAAAATCTCTTTTTAAAAAAAACAACAAACTTTATTTTATTATAACTTTATTTAAATGAATTAAATGTGATTATAATAATACAGTACTCTTATCCACAGAGCGAACTGTCTTGAGTGAGTCTGTAAAGAACACTGACTATAGTGGCTTACAAAGGCTAGGAAATACAAAATGCTTACTCTATCTTATTCTAGGAAAACTACCACTATTGTGTTTACTAAAGCTAAATATTGTTCACATAACTCCTCCATCCCTAAACAAAACTTCCGGGGGTTGTTGAGAGTTAGGTCCAGGTTGGAGTTTTTTACAAAATATTTTATAAGTTAAGTATAGGATTCCAACTAGCAACATTACATAAATTATTATTGTCCATACACTAATTTCTGTCACAATTATTGTCTTTTGTGGAATTGATGAGATGGTGTCCAAATTTATTTTGTCAAATTCTATATTCTTTAGGTTAATTGAAAATTCTGGTTGTTGATTAACTGAAAGACGTAGTTCAGAAGCATCTAAGAGTTTTGGATGTCCACCTTCGGTTTTGGATGAGTGATAGAGCTGTTTATCTTTGTAGAAAATTGTATCACTGTTTGGGTTAATTAAATAAATACCCTGAAGTGTCTTAGTTAAAGTTTCTTTTTGATTTGTTATTTTAATGGTTTCCTTTTGAGGGAATATTGCTAAATATTGGTTCATCTCAGGTATCCATTTAATTAGATTGTCTATGATCTCCAAAGCTACTTCAAATGGTTCTTTAATTAGGCTTGTTTTAAAACTTTTGAATCCTAATGATTTCTTTATGAAAGATCTTGTGCTACCGGTGTCTATTAAAATTTTTAGATTGGTGTTCGGGTCGTATATGTAGGGTAGTTCATTATTATCATTTTGAATATTCATAATTGAAAAATGGTTCTTAGGTTCTGTTATCCTAAAAAATGATTCTCTTCTGTCTGGTCTAAAAAATAATTCTGTTCTGTCTGAGTATTTGTCTCTTCTACGCAGTAGTCTGATGGATCGTTGTCTGATGGATATTCGGGAAAAGTTTCGTCATAACTTGGATTTTCTTGGATCGGTGTTTGATACATAGTATAATCCTCGTTATTTTCGGTACTTCGTCCCGTCATCTGGTAGAGTTTAGGATTTTGCCTAGATATTCCATCCGATTGTCTGGTTGACGTACTCATAGGAGTGGGTTGGTACGTTTGTTTTTGATTTGATTGAGGTCTCGAATTGTGGTTATTATTAAACTGTGCACGTTGAAGTTGACCAGATGTAGTAGGAAAAGGTTTATAGTACGGGTTTGGTTGTTGGTACATTTGTCTGGGAATTTGGGGGTTTGATTGTTGGTACATTTGTCTCGGATTTTGGTTAAATGTGGCATTAAATGGTCTCTTAACAAAACTATTTTGATCTTTAGGAACAACATTTTGCTTATTAGAATATGTCATCATTTTATTATTTTTAAATTGAAAATCATTAGTTAACATGCTAAGGGCTTCCCCAAGAGTTGTGGGATTTTTGGTTCTCATGAGAGAGCCAAGTGGTTCGTGTAGACCTCTTAACAAAACTCTTAAAACTAAATTTTGTGTATAACTGCACAATACAACTTGTGCCCCTGGTTCTTTGTTAACAAAATATGCTATCTGAAGATTTAACAATTTTTGTATTTTCTCATAAAATTTAAATGGTGTTTCACCGGCTTCCTGCTTTAGTTCCGACATTTCAAGATTTAATGTATAACAATCTCTTTTGTCTAAATAACTTGATAAAAGTGTTTTTCTAACATCTAACCAAGAGTAACTATTTGAGCTTACAACTAATTCCAAAGCTGTACCTTTTAATTTTGTCAAAATAGTAGAAAGCAAATATTCATTTTGAAAATCATCTGGGTTAGCAGATACATAAAATTTATTATATATTTTGTCACAAATCGATATGAATCTATTAAGCATTGTGGGTTCACCCGAAAATTCCGGGATCATGTCTAGGTACTCTTTCTTTAAGACTGGAGTCGTCATTTTGAATAATAAAAGCTTAAATAATCTAATAAAATTCTAATAACTAAATAACTAAGAGCTAAAGTTCTGCAAATTAAAATATTATTACACAATATATTCTTACAAATTATCTTATTTTAATTACTCACAAAATCCAAAATCTTATGCTCATTTCGCGTATCAATTAACACTTGGATAACACTAATTTCACACTTTTGCTTTCACTTTTTCTTCACTTAATAATATACTTTTATTAAGTTTGAATTTATACTTAATAATATGCGTTTATTAAGTATTGTTCGCACTCCATTAACGGTTAAAACCGAAGATAATTATTTTCACTAATTTCTTGGAGTGTCCTACCGACTGCGCCAGTTATGTCGTTGCTCCTTAAAAATCTCTTTTTAAAAAACAACAAACTTTATTTTATTATAACTTTATTTAAATGAATTAAATGTGATTATAATAATACAGTACTCTTATCCACAGAGCGAACTGTCTTGAGTGAGTCTGTAAAGAACACTGACTATAGTGGCTTACAAAGGCTAGGAAATACAAAATGCTTACTCTATCTTATTCTAGGAAAACTACCACTATTGTGTTTACTAAAGCTAAATATTGTTCACATAACTTATATATATATATATATATATATATATATATATATATATATATATATATATATATATATATATATATAACTGCTTGACAATACGGACGCTCGTAATTTGGTAAATATCTGACGAAAATTTGATCATAGTCGTGATTTACTGTTATTTTTAATTATCAAAATAAAGTTTATATGTTGTAGCTAAATATATCTAAAGTTTATAATTAAAAAAAATAATCAGCATAACCTCTAATTAAAAACAATTTTTGTTGCATAAGTTAATATAAAGAGAAAAATAGATATCTGTGTGAAGCATTCTTATATGTTTCATACATATCCGTACTGCGCAAACTATACTCAGATATTCCTTAAACTTTTGAAACATTGCTAATTTCAAAAATGACATTTTTATGTTTTAACTCACAAGATGGGATTAACTCACCATCACAGGATTAAAATGAATAGGTTGCATATATTAAAAACTAGTTTACAATATGTTTGTTTTAATATGACTTGAATCAACATCGAAGATGTAAAGATAAAACATAAAATAGTTTAAAAAATAGTACCTAATTTATTTCTCTTCTATATTTAATAATTAAATAAAATCAATCATAAATTTGTTGTTATCCTTACTATATTATATTTAGAAGTTGTATCCATGTTTATTACTAGAACTATGTACATTGTAATTAATGTAATATAATTAGTCGTCTGTTATCCGCTTATCGCACTGGAACAAGAGGATCTGTAGCCAGGACATTCAACCACTCAGCATGATTAGGCTTTAAACTTAAGTACAACTAAACGTTCCAGCTTTGATCTCAAATTTTAATCTCAAGTAACCGAGAAAGCCATTTAATTGAATATATGTTCTCTTGTTTAATATTGTACTCCACATTCCTTGATGTCCTTTATTTTTATGTTTTGTAGGATATCGATATTTCTGACTGAAATATCAGTTGAAAAAAAGAAACTATGATAAACTCGTACTAAAGTTAATTTTATTTAAAAAAATAAAATAATTATACTTGTAATTCGAACTTCTTCATACATCAAATAAACAAATCCATCGTAAGAACTTTGTTTAGGAATAGCAATAAAACGTATGCTGTATAATTGTAAATTAATAATCATTATAACACTACATTCTAATAATTTTTGTATATAATGTATATGTTTTGCTCTGAGATAGAACTATATTTTATTTTGTATAGAGAAAGCTAAAAATAGCGATAGTTTATTTGTATCCTGGGGAAAGAATATGTTTAGTGTGTAATTCTGTTCTACTTTTAATTAAAATAAATGTTTATCAGTCAAGAGACATGGGAAGTATTTTAAACTGTTAAAGTAATTAATAATTTACGAAAAAAGAGTTTTTAATATAAATGTGAGACTTTGTTCAACATATCACATATATTTCTTTTGTTTTGTATATAAAAAAATACAAATTAAATCAATGTCTCGTGTACAAATTAACACAAAAGTAAGTGTTTTTTATTAGCAAATTCATAATGGTAGTTTCCTTTACAATTGAAGGTGTAAAATTAATCGTGTATATAAAAAAAAGTAATGAATAGAATATGGAAAATAATTTTGCAAATATTCGTGTATTAAAAACGTATTCCTAGCAGGAAAGAAATCAGTCTATTCCAAAATAAAAAATTAACGGTTTTTAAATTTTATGGTTAAATTGATATATTCTCTTGTGGTACGAATAAGTTATTAGTAAACGAAATATTAGCGAAAAGATTTTATGTATTTTTTTCTTACTATATTTCTTTTATTTATATGTACATAAAGATCTATTTATGAACTGTTAGTTTTTTCTAAGAAGTTTATTCTTTCGTGGATATTTTTTAAACGTACAGGTGAATAAATTCCTTGTAACTTTAGGTTGAACATGAATCCAAACACGGTATACTAACGAACGTTTTGTTGTAAAAAGAATTTGAATTTTGTACTGAAAAAGCTATCACTGAATCGTGAGTATGTTTTTGTTACTTTTTTGTTTTAAAATTAAAATTCCTATGTTACACTGCAAAAATTACGCATTAGTGTTTACTTGTTAAGCGCTTTACCATTATATTACATAGTAGACTTTATATAATATTAAAACTAAATTGCATAAAAAAATAATTCTTTGGATACCCAAAATTAAGAAGCAACGTGATTTGTTTACAATTTTGAGTAGAGTCATCGATATTTTAATGTTAATATTTGAAATATTTGTATTGCTAAACTAACAGAATAATAAATTGAATTAATAAGAGTAAAATAGACTTCGAGGATGAAGAATTTGAGAAACTAATTTTTCATATATGTTATTTATAATATATAACTGGAGGATCGATATTTTTATCTTATTCCGTATTCCAATTATGGTATTTCAATTGTATCCCTTTTAATGAGATTCGAAATATCGAAAACAATGTATACTTAAGAACTTTTCGAAAATATACTTAAAAATGTTATCTGTTATAAAGTATTATTTTTGTCTTTATAAACAAAATTATTCATTAATTAACTTAAAATTTTAGTAATGAGAAATATTAACACTTAGAGTCTGAATTTTAGTAAAATTTAAATTTTGCTATTGGTTATATATAGTTACTAATAGATACAATTTAAAGTAAAGTCTAATTTGTTTTATAGTTTCCTTTTATAAATTCCTCATTCAATATCACTCTTTTTAAATTTAGCAAACTACACACTCAATTCCTAAGTAGAAGTAACATACGATTTTTAAGTAGACAAATCTACTAAACACATTTTGGAACTTTGTTTTATGAATCAGTCACTTACCAAATATTATAGTTTGCACAAAATGCTTCCGTTAAACACTAGTGTAATTAGATCTTTAAATACTATTTAAAATGTTTCCAGACCTATTTTTATATAAACGTTTTATCTTATTTTTAGCTACAGAATAATTTCCCGAGAAGTTGCGACACAGTTCCGATTCATCCAGTATAATTGAGGAATACACTCATTGCTCAGTGAGCTATTAGTACGATTTCATACGTGACTAAGTTAAAAACAATTCTAATACACACGTGGTGGGTGCTTCATTTTTTACCTTCTCATATTTACGTAATTTTGGAAAGTTTTGTTTTGGGATGAAAACATCAATGTCGGATATTCTTGTGCTGAGGTTTCAGAGTTCGAAAAGTGTTTTTGGGAATGATGGATAGCGTCTCCCTCCTGTGTAGTGCTGTATATCCTAAAAGTGTGGACGAATTTTCAGTAAATTTGATAAGTGGAAAAAACGTTTTCCTCAAATTTGACTGTAAAACGTTGTGTCAAATTTTAAATTGTAGCCGGTAAGGGCCCAAACAAATCGTATCGGTTCCCATCTCCACAAAAATGCAGATTCGTGAGTTATCTGTAAAACACACAAAAAAAAAAAAAATAAATAAATATGGCAATAACAGGAGTAATTTCGCAAAATCAGCCTTACCAATTTTGTTAAAATATTATTGAAATATAAAGGGAAATGAACCAAAAACATCTAAAAAATAGTAAATAAATTGTATTACTTTATTATAAATACAAATTACAAATTATAAATAAATTTAAATTAATAAATTATAAATTGTACGGAAATAATAATTAAAAAAAAAAAAAAAAAATTGATCACCGTCATTATGACCTCGTTTTAATGAAATACGATTTACACTGAGAACACGTTTATAGCAAAAATCAAACCAAGTTTAGGTCTTATTTTAACATATAAATAAACGGTGTTATGGTTCATTTTGATTGACAATTCAGGAACAAACATCTTTGGAGGGTCAATGTTGTGGTTGGTTTTGGATGTCTGAGTAAGAAAGTTTGTGCAATTTGTTGTACTCTTTATTTCCTTTTCTAGTTCAGAACTCGTATTCCCAAGTTGCACCCCAAACATACAACGTTCCCTTTCATGTATGGTAATTGGCCTTGAAAATAATAGATTACGAGTATATTCACAGATAAAAGTATTGTTGTAACTCAGTGGAGCTTAAATACACAATGCCAAATTAAAAGAGTTAAATGAAACGAAATAGTTTTCTGCAAATTTTATACGTCATTACAAAGCGTAGAGAATGAAGTGGTGCATTTGGAATTGCAATTTCCAGCGGAATGTCCGCAGCAATTCATTATTATTATGCACATGTTCTATCTGGTTCATATTTAAAAGTTATAACGTAAAATTAATCAAGACAACAGAACATATTAGGAAAAATAACGGTTACATGAGAACGCTCATCATTATTTTATTGGACAAACAAATTTATAAAAAGGATTTCACAAGAAGTATTAAACGAAAAATCGTATACTGTACTTCACGTTTTACGTAAGGTAATGATTAAATAAATGATAATCAAAAAAGCACAGTCATACAGAATATCAGACATAACTATAAAATAGTAAGAAATAATGTTATCAATATCGCAATACAGTGGGTTCCCACTCACGTGGGCTTGTGGGGGAATAAGGCAGCAGATGATTTGGCGAAGAGAGGAACAAGAATTATCCAAAAACCAGCAGGTGCCCTGACGTTGCAAGCAATTATACGAAAATTAAAAACAACCTCACAGCAGCAATTTGTTGATGATATGAGGAATAAACTGCAGGGCAAAGCTTATGATCCGTTTGAGCTTTTCAAAGAAAATAGGATGCTTCCACGTAATGTGTCTGTAGCAAATTTCCGATTAGCTACTGGTCACGATTGTCTTGCCAAGCATTTATGCAGAATGAAAATACTAACCTCTGACAAGTGCACAATTTGCTCACAAGAATTGGACTCCATGTATGTTATGGACAAGGATCATCTACTGGTCTGCAGGGGTCTGGACGGAGAGAAGCAAGGACGAAGGACTTTCCTGGACTTTATTGGGAGGCAAGAACCAAGATGGCGTGAGCCAGAAGGTGCCATTGGAAGAAGAAGATGATTAAATAATGTTAACAGAGACAACATAAACACCAGAATGAATTGAACTTATAATGTCCAAATATATATTTCTTACACCTAAAATATTTCTAAAGTTTCGACTTTATATTTTTTCTAATTTAAAAATTATTTAACAGTCCCGGGATTTTTACACTCTGTATAAACTTGTTATCATTTACGGGCATTTATCGTATTTTATTATTAATTTTATAGGATTGTTAAAGATTTATAACAATAATTACATAAATGTTGATGACTGAAAAATCATATTTGAACTTCTCGTAAATCGAAATGACATTGTTTAAATTTTAATTTTCACAAATAATTTTATTTTAATACTAAAAATCAAGTGTTAATAACATTAGAGTATATTGAAATATTAAAAAAAAACCTATTTAATAATATCAGAGTATATAATAATTCCGAATTTTACAAAATGTAAATTGGTATAATAACTTTTCAACATTTTGAAGATGTCAGTTACAATAGATAGCTTTCAAGAAAGAAGTAGACGTTTGAAATATTGGACTGTCAATAAGATTAAAGTTTAGATATATCTTCAAGTTTCTTTAACCATTCGTAACAATCTTCTTTACAAATGGGTATCATTTACCCAAAACTGAACACTTTGCTTTGGAAATACATTATTGAAATGTTACGATATATCATACTAAAAACACCGAGAAGAGTTTATTAATTTGCAGATTGTTATGTGCAACAATATATTGGAGAGAAAATTATTATTGTTATATGTGTAGATGGCAGAATAAAAATTATGAAAAAACAAATACATCGCTTTCGTTTAAGAGTATGATACAATTTATATAAAAAATCAGGATATCCGGAAATATTTTGAAGTAGTATATAAATGAAAAATTGTTTATTGACTAACAGTTGACTATGAAGCTTTGAAATTTTGTTCGTAACATTAATATAAATAAAACACCATAAAATAATGACTAATTGTACGGTCTTTGAAAAAAATAAACATTTGAAATTAAATTATCAATGTTAAATGCTGAGCTTGACTTATGAGAAAAACTATACAGTATAACAAACGCACAGAACACAATTCTCATAAAAAATACACCTAAGTTGTGGTTTGGTTGGTGTAGCTGGTGTATCACTGAAGAGGACGACCTTGTCGTTGAAACGTGTCTGATACTTAGGCGTATTTTTTTATGAGAATTGTGTTCAGTGTGTTTGTTATACTGTAAATTATCAATGAGTTGTTTTTTTAAAAATATTTTGATTCTTTATACACTATCTAATTCAATATTTACAGAAATTGGATTTACACCAGAGAATTAAATATTTATTAGAAGTAATTTATTATTAAATGATTTGCACTGATTATAACCTAACAACAAACTATATACCTGACAACATATTATTGAAATTAAAAATTATATTTATTGTTTATTTTGTGCTAATTTGACTAATAAATATTGAGCTTGACTTGAGATAATATTAGATAGAATAATACTCGAACACAAGATCTCACCAAAACGTTTACGTTTACTTAATCAAACGCGTTTCAACGACAAAGTTGCTATCCTCAGTGATACATGAGCTACAATATCTAAATTATAACTAACCCAGGACTGCGCTAAACCCAGTATTTATACAAAACTAAAGGGGCGTGGCATAATCTAATTTCTAATATTAAAGCGTTAACAAGTGCCTTGCGTCGTTCTAAATAACTAAAGAGTTAACATCTAACTAATACAATATTCTTAACTAATCTTATATCTAACAATACATTTTATATTTTACTTTAATATAGAATTTTGTATCGGGCTTAATTAATTATTTACAATTATATTACGGTATTTGTTAATATAACAAGTTTCCCATGAAACACTCGTATACTGTGTTTAATTTAGTAACATTTTTCAACAACACAGAATGTTTTATTTTGAAATAACGTTTTTCCTCTAAGCAATGTTTAGCCATAGCTGATTTATCAGACTTATTATATTATTTTGAAGTGGGCAGAGTGTTTTTTGCTCTTATCCTGACATTTCGTTTTATTTGGCCTTTATATTATTTCGGACATATTTCACAATTTATATAATAAATTCCTGATTTATCTTCTTCTTGAATTTTATCTTTTAGATTTCTCAAAATTTTACAAAGATTATTCTCGTCTGATAATGCTACATTTAAATTTGGATATTTTCTTAGTGATTTTTTATTTTTTTTTTACAATATTTGACATTGGAGGTGTAAATGCAATTTTAACCCATCGTTGTCGAAGCATACTGCCCACAAGAGTACTTCTCGATTCCTTAATTTTTAAAATTTAGTTTTTTAAAATTATTTTATCTTTTATTTCTTTTAGATAACCATAAAAATTTGCAGCACCATAAATATATTGAAGTTATTTTTCTTAATATTCTTTAGCCAGAGGTAAGTTTATTAATCTGTGGACCATAGTATTGAAAGCAGCTCTTTTATGCGCGGGTGAATGGTGTGAATCCTTAGTTATATATCTATCTGTATCTGTGTGTAGGCTTTCTGTAAACACTAAACGATAAACTATTACTTTTTATAAACACATTTACATCCAAAAATGGAAGATTATTATCTTTTTCAACTTCTGTCGTAAACTTTATAGTTCGGTAAAATCCATTGATAATAACACAAAACTCTTCGAGATTTTCATGTTTATAAAACAATTCAAAAATGTCATCCACATACCTCACCTACACTCGCGGAAAATATTAGTATTTATTTCAAACGAACTCGTAAAAAAATTAGCGATGAAACTCGACAGGATTTCACATAGCAGTACCTTCATTTTGAACGAAAAAAATGTTATTAAACTGGAAACTATTTTGACACATGCACAAATTTATAAGTAATAAGTATTCCCTCACTTCACTATCACTTATATTGCTTTTAGTTAACCACTCCTTTATCATATTTATAGTTTCAGCAATTGGAACACTTGGATACAGAGACACAACATCACACGAAACTAAGTATTTCATCACTAGGGCTTCATTCAATATTTTGCACTATTTTCACAAACTCATAAGTGTTCTTCACGGCAACCGTAGGAGGAGGAGTGAATTGTTGGAGGCGTGGCACAAACCATTTTGAAATTAGATAAGTTGGCAAGTTAATTTCTGAAACTATAGGCCGCATTTTCTTTCCTTCTTTATGGATTTTAGGCAAACAATATAACTTAGAAAATATCACTAGAAATACTATTATAATCAAACATAAAACAAGGTAGAGTGAAAAGAAAAAAAGTTGTGGAACAATATCCTGACTGAAGAATTTAAGAACTTTCAGAGCATCCGTGAACAGTGAAGATTACCCCGATGACAGCCAACGTCTCGACCGAATCGGCACCATACAGAATGAGAAAAACTGTGATGTTAAAAAATCACTAAATTATCCACTAAAATCTATTTATATTATAATTAGAATTTATAATCGTATAAGTGTTACTTTGACCAAAAGATTTGTATAAAGAGAAGATTGAAGAATTTCAATGTACTAATAATTATTTGAAATATAACATGAATCAACTAACTTTACTTCATTACGCAGAAACTAATTGAAAAATTAGGACCATTTTTAATGATTGAATGTTTGTTTTTTTTAAATATAAGGATAAAAACAGATTTGTGGATTTAATTTAAATTTTTTGAAAGCGTATTACTTTCAGTGAAGTAAATCAATATTTTTTATTGAAAAGAAATTTAGTTTAAAACACAATGTAATCATTGGTAAATGTCATATTGATAGAAAGCATTATTTGGTATTTACAAATATTTTATGTATTAGTACGATTAAAGTAATAAAATGAGAAATACTATTTAAACATTTTTAAACATTGGGCGCCACAGTTGCTCTAACTTGGTGAAAATACAAGTTTAAAACAATTTTGATTTCATGTTGTGCCCTTCATTCACTAGTTTATTTGCGACCGTGGATATGATAGGTATTTAGGCACTAACCATAATAGGTCTTTAGTTACAATCCTGGTTAGAAATATTTCACAGCAAAACACTAGATTGTATTTTGTTTTATTGCAATATTTTAAATAAAATGATGAATATTAAACAGAAAATTTAATATAACTAAATAAAACTATACTTATATATAAATCGACGTATTGTAATTTTAATGTCTGTTGAAGACCTGAATCGAAGGAAAAAATATTATGAATATTATTATGCCGAAACGCGTCGATGTATGAAATAAATATACAAAATAAATAGATTAAATTTGGAAAACACAATCTAATTACAAACCTATTATAGATAATTATTATAGATAATTATTTTATAATTAAGGAAATGCATTATATTTTCATCCAAAATTAAACATTATAACGTTTAATGTGATAAGTCAAAGTAGAACACTGCAAAGTGATTAACCAAACGTCTAAACAGAATTTTAAGCTTGTATATGTAGAACAAGTATATACTTGAGATTCTCAGAGGTTGTACATTCTTACTCCTTATTACTCCACTCTATAATATGTTGATATACCTCTAAGTGTAAACACACTTTTCCATTTTATCACTATATAATATTTCTCTTTAAAAGTCTCTAGAGATTCATACTGTTGAGTGCCTTGTCACTTTGCACTCGACAGGTGTTTCATAAAATTTATTCACATTTTATTTACCATCTTATGCAGGTTATTAAGTTGATTGCACGTTGTTTGATACATAACGGATCATTAATTCAAAATCTAAATGAAACAACATTTATAGTCTTAATTAGTTTTATTATTTATGTTACTAGTTTAATAGATGAAAGACAGAGATAAATAACGTAAAAGTGACAATAATATACAGTGACGAGAGGTTTATAGAGAAATGGAGTTTAAGAAAATGCTACTTTTTTAATTAGACCTAAATAAAGTACTGCAATTTCAATAATATCAGATAGTGGATGTTGCACAGCTGTAAAGAAATAAACTGTAAAATGTGTCAGTTTTAATTTTACAACAACTGTGTTCCATAAGTGTACATATTTTTTTTTTTTCATGAGTCGCTTTAATATGCAGTGTTGAATTATAAATAAAGTTTACAAATTTTTCTTCGCTATTGCAATAACTGACTACGTAAAACTGTTGTGGAAAGTCCTTTTGAATGATGGGTTGATTGTTGATTGATCTTCAAGGTCACACATATCCTACACTTGTAGTGCAAAAGTTATTGTTGGACTGAGATAAAATGTCAAACAACTGCAATCGCATTATAAACCTTAATGACTATGTAATATAAAATCCAATCAGTTACTCGTGTTAGAAAATCTACTTTCTCTGGGATCCAAAACTAAGCACTGAACAAAAAAAGGCGCAATACATTTATAAAAAGGTTCAAATATTGAGTAACGTATTCCGTTGTAAAGATGCTAGGTTAGGTTAGGTTAGGAGTACAAGATTCCATCGACTAAAGTGAATCACACTTGATATTCGCTAATTCAAAAACATTTACCGGGAAAAATATCACATAAAATTAACCTCCTGGAGTCATTCCTTATTGATTGGAAGAAAGGATTGTTGGAATAAATGTGGTTATATTGTAAATAAATCTACATACGATAACTGATTTAGTTATATTCAATTTATTTTATTTTGAATGAACTGATGAATATTTAACATGTATATAAAAAAGAATTATTTACTAATATTTAATTTACGAATTACTTTTAGGTTTCTATAAAGGTTAAATAAAAACCTTTCATACGTATGATATATTATCTAAGTACAGTTTTCATGAAACTACATGGTAATTATAAATTAAAAAATGCACTAAACAATATAGAAATCATACTATTTACGAGAAAACATTTTTTTTTATTCGACAAAAATGATATAAATCTTTCATTATCTCTTTTTTAAAATCACATTTTAGGAAAGAAAATATTGTTTAAAAAAAAAGTTGTGGTATTATTAGGAACACTGTTGAAATGTACAATTTTGTGTAAATGACCCTCAGTTGTATTGGAATTGCTTACGAATGGTAAAACGAAGCCTAAAGATATATCTAAACTTTAGTCTTATTGACAGTCCCATATTTCAAGTGTCTTCTTCGTCCCGAGGGCAATCCATTGTAACTGACATCTTCAATTTGTTGGAAAATTATTTAAAAAGTTTTTGGAAATCTTACTTTTAGTATTTGATTTCTGAATAGGAATTTATTCAGTTGGTAAGCATGGATTTGTCTAATTTTGTTGAAATACAATGTTACATTTTCGTTTGTTCATTTTTATATTTAACGAAATCAAATAATTTTACTATTTTAACTTGTGTTTCATATCTGTCGTATTTAGATTTTTCAAAAAAATAAAGTAAAATATTGCTGTATTAATGAAATTGTACAATCATACATGCTGCTAAACAACAGAATTTTGCACCTATCAATAATGCTTAAGAATTCTATAAAAAGTATAGTTTTTTTTTGCGGGTGCTTCAATTACTACTGTCCTAACTTCTTTAACTCAGTATAGAGATTATTATATACTACTTATCACAACAGATTCATCCAGATTTTTTAAAATATAAGACCTAAATATAGGCTATAAATATGGAGCTCATTCAATTTCATATACCATATGTCCAAAAAGTCCCACCCCCTCTTATTTTTTTTATTAATGGAAATAGACAGATTTGCTTTGGGGAAAGTTAAGATAACCAAAGGAGGAGTTTTTTGAAGTATCAAAATTTTCAACCCTTACCCCCAAAATGGGGTGGTTTGGGGGTAAGTCAAGAATTTTAAATAGCAACCCCTATTGAGTGATACCTCATTTTAACGGCCTTTTAAAAATAAGAATAATGGCTCAAACTGTCTCTAAGTTCATCCTAAACAAACATAGCGACCAATTGAATTGTGAATTTTACGTTAATAATTACACCGGAAATGTTACGAAATGTACAACAAGCTTTTGAGTCCAGAACTTATTTCTGCCAAAAAAGTAAAGCAACCCCTATTGAGTGATACCTCATTTTAAAGGCCTTTTAATAATAATAATAATGGCGCAAACTAGAGGTCTCTAAGTTCATACTACCCAATATAGCGACCAATCAAATTGTGAATGTTAACCTACAAACTCCGGTTGTTTTTATTACATTACAAACTGCTATATGTTGGTAAAATGATGGTAAGAGCCTTACCTTGTTTTTTTTAGCTCGGATTAGTTCTTGAAATGGCTACCATTTACTTTTTGGCAGAAATAAGTTCTGGACTCAAAAGCTTGTTGTACATTTCGTAACATTTCCGGTGTAATTATTAACGTAAAATTCACAATTCAATTGGTCGCTATGTTTGTTTAGGATGAACTTAGAGACAGTTTGAGCCATTATTCTTATTTTTAAAAGGCCGTTAAAATGAGGTATCACTCAATAGGGGTTGCTATTTAAAATTCTTGAATTACCCCCAAACCACCCCATTTTGGGGGTAAGGGTTGAAAATTTTGATACTTCAAAAAACTCCTCCTTTGGTTATCTTAACTTTCCCCAAAGCAAATCTGTCTATTTCCATTAATAAAAAAAATAAGAGGGGGTGGGACTTTTTGGACACATGGTATAATGACCATACATGTATAAAACGTTTTATTAGTCTATTTTCCTTAAATTGATTTTTCTATACTACTAAAATTGAGTAATACAAATTGTTAATAAAAATATCCAACTACTACCTTCAATACTAGTAGACTGAAACCATGTAATATGAGAATTGTGTAATATTTCTGGTTAAGAACAATTTTTAAATCAAATTTCCGGAAGACCACTCTATTACACAGTAACGACATTTAATTTAAATAAAAGGGTTGTTTCATAAAACATATGCCTATAGTAACTAATTATTTGTTGAAGTAAAATAATATTGCACTAAGTAGAAATGGTGCGTTGACTTGGCCAAGCTTTCAGATACGATCGCCATTGAGCGCGGTTGACGAAACAATCTAATCTCAGGCACAGTTTACAGGGTTCCTAAACATAGACAATGTATGTAATAACGCGTTGTCATTGTTAGTCATATATATAATAATATATATTACGTTGAGGGCAAATATTTGTAGTATATATTTATTAAACGTCCACATTTGGCGAGCGTGGTAACATAAAAGTGATAACGTCCTTCCTATACCTTCGTTACCGCTGACATTGGCCAACCACAGTAAAAAAACAAAAACTGTCGAGCGTTGATTGAATATTAGGCTAAGTATAAATTTAATAAGCTTCCTTTTTGAAGCGGGAAGAAATAGAGAAATAAGTACGGAAGACTGCTCAATGTATAATCATAATTATGGTGTAATTAAACACGATTGAAGATATTGATATAAAATATTGTAATTGTAAAAATATAAAGTAAATTACCATAAAACGAGAATCATTTATTTTTTTTATTGTTCGCTGAATTCATGAAAATAATGAAACGATGATCTCCTCAAATCTATTAGATTGTAGTATTAGATAATGAGTAAACACAATGCGTTAGATAAAAAAGTAAAGGTTTTTGAATACCTTGAAAGGATTTTTACATTATTTTATATAAATTATAGTTTATGCCGAGAGAACATATTCGTACTCTAGCCTCGGAGTATAGATATGAGTCGACAAAAGGACCCGCTTCATCCGGAATGATCAATGAATACAATCGATGAACTGTTCCTTCTTGGATATATTTAGATAATATAAAACATGTAAGAAAGTCTCAAAACATAATTCATTAAGAGTATAATTTAATTCCGAAGAATAAATATTACCCCTGAGTGGATATTTTAGATCATCCTTATATATAATATTATTTTTAATTGAGCAATTGGATCAACATAGTTTAAATAAGAGTTATAATTAATTAGTCAATTAAATATTATATACTTTCTGTAAATGTTTTCAATTAGATAGTTTAAATATGGCGTACTAATGTTTAAATTTGTGAAATAAAAAAAATAAAATAATAGCAACTTTTATCCATATAGAATTCTGTTATTTCTAAGTCAATAACTGAAACAAACAAAAGAGACGAATCATATAAAAACTGCAATTTTCGATTATAGTAAATTAATCGTTTGTACACCTTTCATACAGAATCAATTCAGAAACCAGCAAGTTAATCCAGGCATTGATTGTAAAGGTCTTAATTAAACTTTAATGAAGATAAAGCATTAGATTAGAACCCAACTAATTACTAAGCTTCAGTTCCCACACAGTTAAGTTACCTTACTTCTTGGCTTACTTGGGTTACCTTTGAAGTTGAAACTGATTAAAAGATTCTTCTCTTCTCTATCCCGTATAGAGATCACAGAATTTTATAAAAGTCAGTAAACCTTTCCTTATTAATTGTTTTAATTGTAAAAGTTTTTTTCGTTTGTTACAATTGCTGCTGATCCTAATCATATTAATTGTTCAGCGTTTCTGTCGGGAACACATTCATGAGAATAATTTAGAAAATTGTATAACAAATAAATAAGACACAAATAACGATTATTTATCAAAACTAAAACACATCTGAAAGTAAACAGTGTCAAATATTGCACAAACTCTCTTACTCATCCATCAAAAAACAAAACAAATAAAATTGAATCAAATATAATGTCATTCCTTTAGTCATGTAGTTAAAATGAACAACTGAATCCGTCTTTGACATCAATATTTATATATATTTAAATAGGGAATAAACTAAATACATTAAATACTAAATTTTCAATGACAACTGTCAATGTTATTAATTTTTTTTTAAATATGCCAATTATTCCTAGATCGAATTTATATATTTTTTGCTTAGTATGTGGTACACGAGTTTGAGTTTAATCATCTCATTTTACTAAAATATGAAGAAATCTGTGTAATACTAAAATCACAGTAAAAACGTATTCGAGCAGATTAAAGATAGTAAAAAATGTTTTTTTTTATCTAATCAGCCCGCGGAAATATGTGTTCCATTTATGTACTAGAGTAATCATATTAGACAGTGATGTTCAAATTTTATTGCATTGTATTACTGTAGGTTTGCGACAATGTAGTTTGTGTTTATAGTTTGTATTTTAGCCTGTAGATCACAGCTTTCATCTTTTATTACTAGTGATTGAAATGCGGTTACGAACTAAGTGGCAATCCACGGGCCATATATAAAGAAATATGTTTTGCTATTCAAATGCTACATCGAAAAAAACCCATTTATTGTGAATAATTCAAGTTGCTTTTTAAATCATTATATTAATTTTTACTTAACGACTTATCGAAGAAAGTAGGATGTTTTTAATTTTTAATTTTTAGCTATATCTTTCAATAATTTGAGCGATGTTATTATTTTCCTTTTAGTGGAATTTTCTAAATTCCAATTAAAATTGAAATGGTTCTGACTGACAAATATGTTTCCGTTCATAGATGAAAACGTACTTCCCTTTTCAAACATTAATGCCATCATGTTTATTACACGAACATGGAACGAGATATTTGTATAAAATCTGTCACTCTATCTATTATTTAGAGATGGTTTTATTTGCCCAGGAGGAATCTGAATTCGTTGTTACGGAAAGCTTCGTCTCATCTGAATATCTCACAATACGTCTGCTGATGAATTTGCCTCCCTCCCATACAGGAAGCTCTATAGTGAATACATTTTATGAAATAAGTTATTTACATTGGAGTTTCACAGATCATAAAAGCACATTAAACTTAACTGTGAAATTAATTGTGGTAGGGAACTTTAATTTTGGTTTATTTAGGACAGGTTAAATACATTACTGTTATAACTTCTGTGACCTAAAATAATTTTGTTCGATACAATCAAATACTGTACAGAAGTGCTATTGGAAATTATTTAAGTGTAAACAGCTGGGATAAAATATATTATAATAAATGTATTTATTATAATAAAATAGTATTAAAATGAGAGGAGTTACTTGTAAAGTAGCAATTGCGTCCTTTGTACTCCAGTGATTTATTAATTTACCAAACAATAAATGTAACTTCCACTGATGTTGACAACAGTACAGTCCATCCTACTTTATGGGGCGGATATCTGGGCTGACGCGGTTAAAACCCGAAGATACCGATCTCGACTAGCTTCAATTCAACGAATTGGGGCGCTGAGAATTTCTAGCGCATATCGTACCGTGTCAGAACCGGCGGTACTTGTGGTTGGTGGTGTCATTCCAATAGATGTATTAGCACAGGAGCGGAAGGCAATCTACGACCTTGAAGAAATTCTAGGTAGACAGGAGGCTAGCAGAAGGGCTAGGGAGGATACCATGATCAGATGGCAGGAGAGATGGAACTGTGAAACTAGAGGTCGATGGACAGCTGCGCTGGTGCCGAACCTACAGGATTGGATGAAACGAAGACATGGTGAAGTGAACTTCTTCCTCACACAGTTCTTAACGGGGCATGGGTACTTCCGGTCTTACCTGGGAAAGATGGGAAAGGTAGCATCCACTAACTGTAGAGTGTGTAAGAATGTAAGGGATGATGCAGAGCATACGTTCTTTAAATGCGACCGCTTTGTAGAACAACGACGAGGCATTAGCGACATGGTGGGAGAACTAAACACTGGGACTATAGTTGGAAAAATGTTGACGTGCAGAGAGCACTGGGTGGCAATTGCAGAATATATTGAATTGGTACTGAGGTGCAAGAAGGATGAGGACTGGCTAGACGCATAGCAGCCAGAGAAGAGGAGCCACAGATAGGCTAAAAGCAGGCGCCACTCCGAAGTAATACGAGAGCGGTTCCGGAGTGGAGAAAACGCCTGGCAAAGAGGAAGGTTTTAGTCTGTATGCCTTTGGGAGAGTCCGACTCATAAGTCCATAAGGGATGAGTGCGTAAATACGCATTTTGCCAAACCTCTATATATATAAAAAAAACTTCCGCTGATGTTAATGAAACGTTACATTACAAAAAATAAATTTATTTTTTAACATACAACGAATTCCATAACATGTTGAATTAGAATTTTAGCGACGGTTGTTATATATAGTAAAATTTAATAGTTCGTAGATATTGGCACAAAAAATATATTGATAAAATAATTATTTGGTTCTTTCTACTTTAGTTTATTAATTTATCATTGATTTGTATGAAAATAATAACACTACAGACAAAACTACCTCTCGATGATTCATGAAATGTGTGTGAAACTTTAATTTTGAAAAATTTTATGCACAATTTAATTTAAATTCTAACTGTAAATTATGGTATTGTAATAGTTTAATTCAAATTTCCATTTGCATTTATTTGAATTAAATCGTAGTCAACTTTATTGCAAGTTTGAACATTCTCATTACTTAGGAATATGGATTTTCAACCAGATTTACATCTGAAGTACTTACGTATACAAAGGGTGTGTTCTCGTGAGTTCTTAATTGAGTAGGGTAAATCCATAGATCCATGAAACTGTTCAAATGCAGAACATCACATGTTTGTTGAGTGGATTTTAAAACTTTCAATAATGGAGATATATGTTGGCATTAAGGGAAACAAATTTTCTGACCATGAAGATTGTCTTACCATGATAGGTCATTGCTGGAAAGTAAGTAATTTTTATTGTTCGGGAGTGTTATAAAATTATTGCAACTGACTTGAAAGTATTTGTATAGCATGAGGTTTGACACTCATTGCAATGGGCGTGTATAGTTTGTTCAATGTAAATGACAGTGGACGTACCTATACCTGCATGTCGTCACGTCTTCAAATTGACCTCAGAGACAGCCAGACCAAAGAAGAAAAAGTGGATGTCTTTTAAACAATATTTTGATACCGGTATTGGTATACGGGATTCTCCCATTATTAGTTCCTTCCAATTTTAGGGATCCCAAAATTTTAGTTTTTTTCAGGTCACAACCAAAATACACGGTGACATTTAATACACTAAAATGTGAATTTAGGTGCTCTTGCAATCGAATATAAATGTAGTTTTACGGGAATTTATCCCCAAAATTAGGATTTTTAACAACATAATATAATGACAATATCGCCCAATTTAGTTTCATTTGAGCGCTTTTCTATACATTTAGGTTCGTTTTACATTTACATATACGTGAATATATTTCTCTGATTATTTTGATCCACGATTTTGCGTTTTTCCTCATGTGACCGATGATATCTTAAAACGGATTTAGATATTCAAAAGCGGATTTGACAATCGGTTTTTACGTCAAATTTATATTAAAATCATGTATTTCATGACTATCTTCCTATATAAAAGAGGTTTATTTAAAGATGTCGAATGGCGGACAAAAATTTCAATTAAAGTTGTGTTCTTTTATGACTGTGAGTAACTGAGTTTAATTCTATCTCATAAGACTCGTACATTTTGAGATATTAAGTCATTTCCACACCTTTTAAACCCCTGATTTGTTTTTTGAAATTGTAGGGCATCTCCTTTTCTGTAAGATAGAGCAAGTTTTATTTGTGTATTTTAATGATTTTCGCCCCAAAATAGAACAAAATTTGGTATCCAATTAATAAACCAATAATCTTCATTCGATACTCAAATTAAAATTGTGATAAAATATTATATTTATTTAACATCTTTAAATTTGAATGTAGTTTTACAAGATAGTATTAATTAAATTTTCAATAACTTTCTTATTTATTAGACATTTGTAACAACAAACATAAAATCTCTGCGTCACAATAACGTGGTCACAATATGTATCGTAGAGTAAACAGATAAAAAAAAGAAAAAAAACGAAAACAAACTTAAAAGTTTAAAGCCAGTAGACAAACAAAACCTATATTTTAATTGATTACCTTATTAAAGGTGCATTGCTATGTGAGTAAACTTGTATTACAGTAGACCCACAAAGAGCAACAATGTGTGTTAATACATATTACACGGACAAGGGCGCTTCTGGAATGGTAACATGAATGTAGGAGAACGATTTAGATTTGATAAAATTGTATAAAATTAAAATATACAAAAATTTATAAATTCTTACCAAGGGCAACGATGCACAATGTTAAAGGGTTAAAAGATATTCTTGTGCTTTAAAGCAATAATGAGACAGACGGCTATATTTTTCAGGAAAATGTAAGGAATTCACTTGTGAGAAAAGCACAATCCTGGTAAGTGTTATAAAGGTCATATGTTTGTTTCTCAGACGGTGTGAATTATTTTATTATGAAAGTACCGTCGAATTATTTACTGGGCACCATGATGACTGTCTCAAGGAATGAAGGTACAAATAGATATCGTATATTTCATATAGATTCATTTACTGTAATTCAATGTTAAGTTTAAATATATTTTAACTTTCTCATTACTTTGAAAAACAGGGTAGTAAGAGACTTCAAGTTTGTTATAACTTTATGCAATTTAAATAAAAATGTTTTGAATTTCCCTGCCCTACAGACGTTCCGGTATGGATTTAATTAAAATAGAACAATTCAATGAAAGATGACGCAGGTTTAATGTAGAATAACAGGTTTAAAGTTTGGCCACTGGAGTGTTTCCTGCGTCCAATATTCAATATTCTTGTTGTGGTAAGGATGTGGCGGTGGGGTTGCATTCGACTGTAATGTTGAGATTAGATTTTATATATTAGTACTGTTAGTATATTTATATATTAGTATATATTTTAACAATTGGAAACTGTTGAATCAATTTTAAAAGAACATTAAAAAAAAAGTTTATTACTAAATTACTTACGTCTTAGCAATCTTGTGTTTAGTATTTATTAATATTTCATAACAGCTGTTTCGGTATAACATATGTAATAACATGTGTATCAGTGTGTTGTGTCAAAGTGTTGTTTCATCTGATGATGGTATATGTTATACTGAAACAGCTGTTATGAAATATTAATAAATACTAAACACAAGATTGCTAAGACGTAAGTAATTTAGTAATAAACTTATTTTAAAGCATTCATAAGGCAATATGGAATTTATGTAACATTTTAAACATTTCTCCTTTTTTGGATTATATTTTATACACGCCAATATTGTGAATATTTCTTGTAATGTAGTCTTGCGAACAATGGGACACCATTATTTTGTCATTATTTTCATGTTTATTGTACATATATTAGAATTTAATATTTGATTTTTGTTCTAAAGTTATTTGATAATAATAGATGATGTTTTAAAACTTGATAACGGTGGTTTATTGGTACTCTCGAAAATCAGTATATTAGTTTTTTAATACACTCAAATGATGGGAAATGACTGATTGAACCAATTAATAATTAAAGTTTCACGTTGGAATTGTATTAAAATACATCTTGGCAACGAAAAAAAAAAAAAAAAAAATCAGATTTAATAATCAATTTATAAAAGTGAACTTTAATAATTGTAATTATAAAGTTGAGAGTTTTATGGGGTTGACAACGATTATTTAATTTTTTTCCCATCTAATTATTTTTGTGAATTTAATTTCTTCTCTTTTTTATTCATTAGTTTGTCTGTTTTATTTTGTTTTTCATGGATATTGAGATAAAAGTATATATTTATAATGTAATGACTTACTACTTCCAATAATTGCTTCTAACAGTTACTCAAGCTATAGAAATTTTGGCTCAAATAGTAATTGTAGTAAAACCACCTCCCAAATTTATTTATAATAGGCCTACCTATAACTTAAGAATATTCCATCAACTTGAGGGAATATAGAGAAAAAGTCTACATTTAAATACAGTATATTAAAAGGAACATGTGTTATTATCAATGTAATGTAGATGTTTGAGTTTGATAGTAGTTTTACAAAACCTTGTAGAAATGGTACATTTTTGTTTCCACGAATTTTTCACTCCATTGACCTCCTCTTGCAGTCCCTTTTAAGGGAGAGCTAGAGGTAGCCAGTTTTTATAATCTCGGAAGAGTGAGGGAATCTGGAATATTCCTACAAACATCTATGAAATTTTAATGGTACTAATTCCTATTGACATTTGGAGAGAAGATGACGAAAATAAAATTGTGTGAGTGTAGTATGGAGGATTAACTACTTCAATAACGCCATTATAAGATTTTGAAACGCCATAACTTTCGGGATTATGAACTTGATCGTCTCAGATTCAGGAAACCTTTAATTTCATTAGCAGTTACTCTTATGTGAAGTACAGTTATTCAATTTAACTTAACATCACACGCTGTGTTTGAACAGGTAATATTTTACCGTTGTAACATAACGTTCTATTCCCTATAGTGTAGTTTCCTTCATATCATTTATTAAGTTGGCAATGTTGGGTAGTCATTTAGTAGCTAAGGTAAATATTTAATGATCTGAATATTAACCCGTTTTCTAGAAATAAAGTTTTAACATGGCATTCATTTTCTCTGTTGTATGTATGGTTATGCTTAATAAATGGATTGTGCAAATGTTTTCCTCATTTTAAACGGTTTAATAATAAAGGTTCATATCATCTTATAAGTTGTTGTTAAATATTATATTACAATACAAATCTATTTTGTATGGTACTTATATAAATAGATAACTTATATTTCCGGCTATAGGTAAATATCCATCCCTTTTGTGTGTCTGGCGAAATCGGTAATTTCCTATCCCATGTATCCAGGTAGAAAAAGAGACAGAATATATAGGTAAATTCCCACCCCCTAGCCCTCACTCCTCCGAGATTATCAAAACTGGCCACCTCCAGTTGTCCCTTAAAAGGGACTGCAAGAGGAGGTCAAAGGAGTGAGAAATTCGTGGAAACAAAAATATATCAATTCTACAAGGTTTTGTAAAACTACTATCAAACTCAAACATCTACATTACATTGTTAATAACACATGTTCCTTTTATTATACTGTATTTAAATGTAGACTTTTCTATATATTCCCTCAAGTTGATGGAATATTCTTAAGTTGTATATAATTATTGACAATGTTAAAGCTAAGCTAACTATATTTGATGAGTAAAATTTTATATGAATTATAATTATACTTAAGTTGTTATAAATTTTTGCTAAACATAAAATTTATTAAAACCAATCAAATAAATGTTATTGGGAAAATAATAATTTACCAAAAAGTAAACCCCAATCCTAATCTAACCTAACCTCAACAATTTTTTCCATTGTTGAACAAATTGTGGCCAACTTACCAAATTCAAGTAGAATCTGCAAGGAGGAAGTGTTGGAGGGGGCGGTAGGGGTAAATTTGTTTTATTAATAATTACAAAGGTTCTTGAAAGTTACTTATTTTGTAAACTTTTATTTTAATAAAACTATTTCAAGTATATTTGGATACATTTCAATATGAACGATTCAAAATCAAATTTAATATAACCTTTTTACAGAATAGTAATAAATTATGTATAGATGGTTACCTATGATTTATAAATACTGTTGTGTGTGATAGGGCGTAGTGTTGGTTCACGTTTCACGGATATGTACGTGATCTGATTCAGTAATCATGGTTTACATGGATCAGGTTATTGTAACAGAGATTTTAAATGTCATTCCAGTATTGACTGATATTTGGAGGAAATATCACTGTACGATAAAATATTACAAGTTCAGTGTAACAAAAATTTATAATAGTTCCAATATTTTAGTTATCTTTTTATGTCTTATATTTTTTCATAAGGATTATATTGCACTCCAGTCAGCTTATATAGCCGCTCAAAGGGGAATATATTTTTTGCTGATTGTATTAAGATAACCGGTTATTAAGTGTATATTACCATAAGTTTAGGATCATTATTGTTAAAACGTCTTATAAACACGAACCCGGTTTTTAACAGAACACTATTTTGCTGTGAAACAGATTGAGTTTTTATTGAAATAATACAATACTTTATAAGTAATACAATAATTTATAAATGAAATAAGTTTATATTTTATTTCTTAGTTGTTACAAAACAGTTAGTTTATAAAACAACCTCTTTCCTTGGACGTAAAATAATCCAAGTCTATTTTGGATTACAATACATCTGGGAAACACTTGACGGGATGATTTGCATATTTAAACTGTTTAACAACTTTAATTTGTCTGTAAGTGGAAATTTATTCAAGAAGAAGGTAATTTAATATAATTATAAATAAAAAAAAAATAATAAAAAAAAAAATTAAATAAAGTAAATTGTAAAGGGAATTAAGTTATCAACTTTATTGCTTTCGGTCTTATTTATTAAAAATTATGTAATAGAATTAAATAACTTTCCTTCTTTAATTCAATTAGTTTTATGAATGATTATTCTATCATAGATAATTTACTATATGTTTTCCGATCAAGTTAATCTAAAATTGGTTGTCTAAAATAATATGCTTAGATAAAAACATAATTATAGTAAAATGTAAAAATTATATAAATTTTACCTTAAAGTAAAAATGTCAATATATAAAAGATAATGTGCAGTACGAAGATTTTAGTTTACTTTAGACTTTAAATAGATTCAAAGAAAGGAGAAATTAATAAAAAATAATCTTTTTGTAAATACATGATGCAAAATCAACGCACTAACTTATTCACACATACATACAAAACAACAAATTCCAATAAAATATAAATTATATATGAAAGTAAAGAGAATTTTCACTTTGAATTTGATTCTTGATTTTAATTTTCAATTTACTCACAACCGTAATTTCAGATTACATGAAGTTTAACACACATCCTTGTAATATATAAAATCATATTCGAAATTTTTTTATTGAAATCACTCAGGCCGATTAGCGCAATAGATGTCAAAGAACTTTGTTTTTGTTAGTGCCTAACTGAAATAGGTTCTTCACATTTACTCTACGCTGTACGGAAGAACGTAGATGCAATTTTTTCAAAATGCATTTAAAAACCGTGATTATGGATTTTTTTTTTCTGTAAAAACACAATACGATGTTACATGTTTATATAGTATCCCTTCAAGAAACGTCGAAAACCACAGAACATATTACAAATAGATGTTGTCTCTTGTGATTTTTAAACTGAATACAAATTTTGCACTCTAATACACTACTCACATTTAAAAAACCATACTGACTGTTAAGCATTATAACGAAACACGTTAGGTAATGTAATAGGGATGTATACATTGGTTTCAACATTTAAGTTTAAAAAAATAACAAAGTTGAAGAGAACGTAGTCAATTTACGTAATTTATTTTAGCACTGAACATGTAAAACGATTGTTTATTGATTATATTATCAAATAGATTATAGAAAACGTAACAGAAAATTAAAAATTATACTGCTTTAATGCATTTTTTTAAGGAATTGTATTACATTTATGGTTTTTTAGATTTAATAGATTAGGATTAATTTAAAGAATGCATTTCATACTATAAGTCCTGTAAAAGTCAGAAAGAAAAGAGATCATGACATAATACTTTTGAGGGGAGAGATAGAGAGAGAGAGAGAGAGAGTGAGAATGAGATCCTCTCACAATCCAATATGGAGCAATACGAGATCTATTTTCCGCCTGACTGGATTTATCTTAACTCAATCATGTTCTCATTTCAACGGTTGCTTTGACCTGGAGAAATTCCAAAACTAAATATCACTGCAGAATACATGATTTATTTTAGAATTATCTGATTTTAGAAATAAAAACAGATTTATGACGTGAAAACTATACCAAATGTGTTTTATCCACAATTTTCCTAATATCGATTTAGGAGCATAAGACGTTTAAACATTGTACTACGATTCATAATATATAAAAAAAATTTCATCTATCTTAGTTTTGACACATTTTTTAAAATGATAACATGATCGTGTGGTATATAGTTAGATATTGTACCAGAGTTCTTGATATCTGACTAATATAATATGATAATATGATAAATTAATATAATAATATTAATAACTATTGAACAAATATCTGAAATTTGATTTTATTTTAATACTGCCAAAATATAATTTAATAATTTAAACTATGCGTGACACATGATCATGCAAAAAACTTCGATTTTTATCAGAAAAAAACTTTTAAAAAGGGTAAAATATTTGATTGTTTTTCGATTTGGTGACAGGAAACATATAATAATGATCACATTCTGTCACTGAATTCAATAATTCAAAGTAATGTTTAATCATATGAAAATGATACTATTTAGAAAATTGTCGTAAATCTAAATAATTAAAAAAAAAAAATTAAAAGTGGGAGGGATCAGGTATAAACGTAATTTGATCCTTAGTCGATATGATTAAATCTTTGGGAAAAGTAGGGATAAAGGGAACGTTTTAGTCATACATTAGTCGTACATTAGGTGCTAATTCGAGTAAATCTGTGTTTAAGTACGTCTGTACAATATCAATTAAAAAGAATAATTAGAAATAAAAACGTTGTCGTAAAATGACGTAGAAAATAAATCTTTGTTGAGCAGATAGGGTACGTGTTGGATAATATGGTCGAGAACTGTGAAAAGAAGACAGGAGCTATAAAAGTCTGAAATCCCTGAGGCGGATATACCATTAAGCATATATAATTTAATTCTGCTTAGAATAAGCACAAAAAGCTTAATAACCTAGCCTCCAGCCTTCCAACCATCTATTCCTACATTAAACATTTGTCGAATTATTTCACAACTATTTATCAATTATAAATTTGTATTATACTGATAAAGAAATCCATCTCTTTTTAGTTAGACTCTACAGTCTGTATGAAGTAACCTGTCTCCTGACCCTTCGACTACCTGGGACAGGCCCGGGCCATTCACGTCGCCCGCAGTTGTTTACCTAATTAGTCGCCTATAAGCTTCCCCACTAGCTTAAGTAACTTTTTTACCTAAATCATAATTTCCGAAATGTTATCAAATATTTGAAAAGTACATAAAAAAATAAGATCAACGATACTAAACAAGGGCAAATTTGATAAAAACTAACAATATAGAGGTAATAAGAAATATAGAGGAAGTCTGTTTAAATCTTGTAATAATAAAGTTGGTTTTATGTAACAATATGACAATGAAATTACAAATTTGCCCTTGTTTAGTATCGTTGATCTTATTTTTTTATGTACTTTTCAAATATTTGATAACATTTCGGAAATTATGATTTAGGTAAAAAAGTTACTTAAGCTAGTGGGGAAGCTTATAGGCGACTAATTAGGTAAACAACTGCGGGCGACGTGAATGGCCCGGGCCTGTCCCAGGTAGTCGAAGGGTCAGGAGACAGGTTACTTCATACAGACTGTAAAGACAAATTTCTTACAGATATCATCAACACAATAGTATTTCACTGGAGATACTATTTACTTCTCCAGTAAGATAAATAATTGAACAAACTTTAACTCTAAAAGACTTTACAAGTTTTAATGAAGTAGTAAATTAGAAAACTTTTAGTACAGTATATTCAAACTAACGGATTGAAAATAAGTTACTTATTTACATTTGCTAAGCTCTGAGTTTACTTAATAATAAGAGAGCTCAAATAAATTCTGGCTGTAAAATAATATCACTAAATAGCATTAAATTAGTTAAACACAAAAAGTATTGTCCACCATAATGTTAAAATCGATAAAGTCAAATATTGTAAAATGCCATACATTAACGGAATTAGTTATAAAATCAGTAATCTTATTTCTACTAAATGTAATCGTTTTGTCGCCTTTAGTGTTAATAATAATTTAGGGAAAATGTTAGTTAATAATAAAGATAGAAAAGAAAGGCGAGAAAATAGTGGAGTTTATAAAATTTCTAGTCAGAATTGTGACTCTGAGTACATAGGTCAATCAGGAAGATCGATCAATGTTAGAATTAAAGAACATATAAATAGTTGGAAGCATGGGCTTAGTAACTCCAACTTTGCTAACCACCTGTTGGACTCGGGTCATAATTTTGATCCTAATCTGAATGTAAAATTATTACACATTCAAAATAAAAGTATTAGACTAAATAATCTAGAATGCTTAGAAATAAATAGATCTATATTACATAAACCTACTTTTAATTTAAATGATCAAATTTTATTAAACTATTCACCACCCTTCCTACCTGCTTGGGTTTTCCAGCTATCCCTTCCATTGTGTTACTTCCGGACCTGTCTGTCTGTACTGTTAACTTTGTTTAGGCTTACTATTACCATTAGCCCGTGATGCCGCAAGGCGAAACAATTGTAGCTAAATAAGTTAATAAATACATTTGAAACTGTAGCTTAGTGCTTATTTTATCCTTACAAAAAGTATTGTTAAAATATTAGTAGATAAACAATATGATCCAATATTATCCACATCTACAATATACAAGATAGATAAATAACATAAAAGCTAAAATAATATGTAGATAAATTATTTTATTCGTTATTTATGTTAAGGAAACAGAGCAAGAAATTCATGCAAGTGTTTGGAGTCTGGTTTCACGTCCCGTTTGATCAAACACATGTTCTATTAGCTGAGTTTGTCCTGTCAAATCTCCACTGACAGGAGAATGTTATAAAGACTAAACATAATATCGCCATCAAAGTCATCTAAGAGAGTGGAGTGAGAAAGTGTTTAGAGGGACAGGACAGAATAACTTCAACTTTGAAATTGCATAACATTCTTAAATTTTATGTTTAACTATAAAATATCAAATATTCTGTATCCATTATAACTGTTATAATAAAATCAATTAAAACTACTCAGGAAAATATCACATGCTTAGCTATGTATCAACTTCATTGTTGTCTATTTGACACTCTACCTTCATTGCTACATATTAACGTCTCAGTTAATTCTAAACACATTAAATATTTTTTGTTTCTCTAATTATTAAGATAATTTATTACAACATCGTGTTTTACAAAATAATCAATGATGGGGATATTATGTTTACTTTTAATAACACCTCCTGTCAGTAAAGTCACAGGATAAACTCAACTGATAGAACCTTTGTTTGATTAAACAAGAGGTGAGACTATACGCGAATCACTTACACGAATTTCAAAAAGTGTTTATCTAACATAGAGAGGAGAATAAAACAATATACTTGTAGTATTTTAATTTTTTTATAGATAATATATCTAATTTGCATATTGTAAATGTGGAATTTAATACAGTTACCTAATTTATTAATATTAAATTATTTTTGAGTTAGTCTGTTTTTATTTTAGATTTATTCTTAATAACTAAATTCAAAGCTCAGTGAATGAAACAAAATAAGCTGGTTTGCAATGCGAAATCTATTGCTTATGTTAAATGTAATGTCTGTTAAAACCGGAATTGATAATTTAATAAATGTTATAAAATTGTACAACCGATATAAAATTGTGCAAGTGCCATCCAGTTAAAACATATGTATATAGGAAAAAACATTTAAATCCCAATTTATGTTTATGTTTCCCAATTAATTGTGATGAAACTATGTTACAAGTTTAAACATTGCAAAAGAATATGATATTAGATTTGGTTACTGGCTATATAATAATTTTTTGGATATTATGTGTGGTGAAATTAATGAAGGATTGCCATAATACTAGAATAAAGGGTGATGGTGAAAATAATAGACATGAAGTTATCGTTATTTTATTACTGAATTTAGTTTTTTACTTGTTTAAATAAGAAATAATACGTTATTATTGTTATTAATTTTTACCTTTTTATTTATAATCTAAAAAGAATTCACGATTAAAAAATAATAATACGAGATTATGAGGAACATCTTTCTAAAGGTATCGAATTTTTAAAGAAGTGGAATTATTTGGGGTTTTTACTTAGCCACATATTTATGGATTTAACAGCTTTTTGATGTTTATGCAATTGACTGACTGAATAATAAACTACTTATTTTAAATCCATTAGGTTATCAAAAGCGATCTCTAGATTATAAATGTTTCTAATTTTGTGTTTCATTAAAACTTGAAAAGTCATTTAGAGTTAAAGTTTGTTCTAGGTAAATTAATGTAATATTATTTAAAAGGAAATGTTTAGCTTATCGTTGTGCTGTTGTTTGTTTTGACTGTCTTTGTAAAGTAAATCAAATTAAATATTATACAATGTGATATACAATTAAAATTGATAATTAGTAGTTTTGGCAATTAACAGTATATCTACAACTTACAATGTGTTAATCGATGATTGAAAGGATGGAATCCAGGTTGTTTGATACTAGTTATCCATTATAAACTTTGTATACTTGTATTTAGCAGAATGTTTAACCCTGCTTAACGGTATAATTACCTCAGTGAATGGAGGTTTACGAAATTTCGGACTGCTTTGCACATCTACCTAACCTTCCATTTTTCTATATTTCCGATACGTACTGCTCAAATCACTCTACTGAATAAATATTCCCAAAATGTTGCGTGCAGTATAGATATTATAAAATATCTTTTTTTTATTAATTTCGATCAATTTATATACAAAAAAATGGATACTGCAGTTTTACCTAATTTTGTGAATTTCCCAAGTCATAGGTGTTACATATTTCGTTACCTAAGAAACCAATTGTTTGCGGTGAGACGGAGATACATTTGCTACAAAAATAAAGGTTATCCTTAGTTTTATCTCAAGAAGTAATCTTACTTTACCAGAAATGTGCAACCATTTAAATTCATTCTGCATATCTATTAGTGCTACAAGAGTAAATTATTATAACACATTCATTGTAAAATAAATGAGATAGTGTATAAATGTTTTTGTTGAGACACAGAATCTTAAATGAAAAATTTAATAGAAAAATTATTAGACCTATTTACGTTTTTGTAAAATGTTATGATATTCTAAAATATTAGTAAATACATTTTATTTCTTAAGATCTTGGAAATTGAAATTAATATCTATCTATTGAATTCCGTAGGGAAGTTTCAAAGTAGCTGCTTGTCAAAATGCATAGACAAATCATATCTCAGTTACCTTAGCAAATTAATAAAACACTATAAAATCTTCTTCTTTTTTTTTTTTAATGTACACAAAAATGTTAACCATATTTGCAGTGCAGTTTTGTACTTTATATGTTTGTTTCCTCGCATAACGGCAGTAACGACAGTAATTTCTCCGACGTTGCGTAAGAAAACTTTTATATTAAGATACAACTTCTAAGATTCTTCTAACATTTGTCTTATGTTGGGGAATAAGTAACAATGGTAGATGTCTTTCGTGATTAGAAACGTCATCTCTATTCTTTATCAGTTAAATGGAATTTTCGCCACCAGATGCCACCTGGTGTTACTTACATATAGAGATCAATTTTAATTGTATGTGCAATGCGATTTAGAATTAGCAGGTCCTACATTAATAGTCAACGTGAATAATAAATTAACTAGACATAAATTCCAGTGATTATTTAATAAATATATTGAAATTACCTTAAACTTTTAAGTAAAAAGTCACATAGATCAAGATACAACTACATCGTGACACAGTGGAAAATAAATCTCCTTTCTATCTTCAAGTTGAGTAACGATGACAAATGTTCTTTATAAATTCAGTCAGCCCTTGGAGTGCGATATGTTCACTTTATATACTAGTGTCATCATATGTCACAATGACACTCTTATGTTGTTGTTATAGGCCTACTGCAATGTGTTTTGACTTTTGTGGGTTACACATTTACATATAGAGCGTAGTTTAAATAATTTATTAAGTGTAATGGGATTTAGAAGTAATCTCAAGATATGTGATTGTTCTGTGAAAATAATAAATCAACTAAGCATTAATTCTGCTGATTAAGGAATTGTGAATTAAAATTAGAAATGGACAAATTACGTTTAATGCTATTTTGTCATAATAAATAATTAACTAACATTAAAAATAAAATAAATAATGTGTATTTATTCACAAATAATTATATTTTGTTATACCGTCTGTGATTTACTTACGTATATTTGACAGCGTTTCGGAATTTATTCCATCTTCAGACAATAACAATGACGTCATTAACGCGTTAATATTAAACACAGTAAGACACAAAAATACACATGTTAAATTTAAGAACACGAATTTAAAATTGAACGTTAAAATGTTCAGGTGGGAATCATGAAACCTCGTAAATGACTAACTTCAAGAGTCATTCAAAGGAATTTTATAGTGATAACGACCTCCTAGGAGAGATTGTCTGAAGATGGAATAAATTCCGAAACGCGTCAAATATACGTGTCACAGACGGTAAGAAGAAAATATAATTATTTGTATTATAATTGTGATTTGGATACTCTAACATAATGGGTTTAAATTGTATCTATTTGTTTAATATATTCGAAATTAATAATGTCAACTTTATTACACATTTAAATGTTTTCATTAATTATAAAATTTACTAATATTCACGCCTCCAATAAAATTTACATATCACGTACTTCCGAGTGGGTGTTGAGTTTTAAATTTTACGATATATTGTAAAATCATGATATTTTCAAATGCAGAACATGTTTTATTGAGTGAATTGTTTTGAATATAATAAGCTACGTATGTGTCAGTTTTAAAATAATATTTTCTGAACAATGTGGTTGTAGATGGTAAAGGTTAGAATAGAAATGAACTAAAAGTAGAGCGTCTGCCCAGAAAGTATTTGACACTAACAGCACTGTGTATAAAGTAATTTTATAAATTATAAGGTTAACTACGTCGAGAATTCCAATCGATTGATTAAAAACATGGAGGATAATTTGGTAAAAAAGGGAAACTTTATATTACAGACGTAATATATATCTTAAGGACTATTTTATCTCTTTTTTTATGTATAACGTTCCAATAATTATCTCGAACTTTTTTCCTACTCATTAATTAAAAAGTTAAGACAATTATGGAGCAAGTAGTGGTAGATATATCTGTGTTAATTTGTAAGAACTGTAAGGAATATGGAATATTTCTAATGACAATTAGATAGCTAAATACAACGAGCGATTACGAGGAAACTTAATTAATTTCACAAGTGTACAACAGTCATTCGTAAAAGAATGATTAGGAGTTTAATTGTGTTATTTGAGAAAGTGGAGTCAAATGTTTCAATGACGTCAATATAGAAAACGTTATCACCAATATTTCGCGCTTGATGGTGCATCGCTTATTGCCATGAATTCTGCTTCAGTTTTTTACTAAAACATGAGTATAAAAAAAAATAAATAAAAAAAACAGAACATAACATAGAAACCTTTTCCTTTAGGTTTCCAGGTCATCATTTATTAGTTCAATAGATTTTACTCTTCAGGGAAGAGCACTTATTCAATAAATTCATAATAAATACATGGTATGTTTGAACAAGCAACATTTTACCTGCGCACTATTCCCAAGAGTGTAGTTTCCCTCATGTTCACAAGACAGTGTAACTACTCAAAGACCAAAGTAAATATTTAATGATTTTAATATTAAACTGTTTCAAAGAACTATCGTATTAAACCTGGCTGTATTATCTCAAAATTACGTACAAATGTGATTATTGTATGCATTTTTAAATTCCCTCCTTACCGCAAACCGTGTTATAACAAATGTTTGTATTTAATATTACAACTTGTTAATATTTTGTATGAATAAATAATATAGATGAAGGAGCGAAGACAAAATATTTGAAAAGAGATACGTTAAATTTTACTGACTACTGCAGATGACCAATTGAATTTGTAATTGTGATTGTATTTTATCTTGGCCACACGGCCTGAATTTTTTTATTCCCTTGTATATACTTATAATATATATGTTATATTCAACCCAAATAAATATTGAACTATCTTTAACTAATTAAGGTAAAATGTGAACATGTTCTCGTGTACTTTAATTATTTATATTAATTAACTTTTTTGGAATCTGTCTTTAAAAAGAATAAAATATTCAGATTTCATCAAAATCGTCTTCAACTTACGGCCATGTCAAATATTGAATCTGTAATCGGGATATACAGAATAACTCTTTTTTGTAAGTATATTAATATGATAATTTTAATTAAGGATAGAATCGGTTAATTAATTTCCACTAATTATATTAAAATCGATGTTAAACACATATTCAGAAACTAAAGGAATAAATATAAATATTAAAAGTCTTGTCAAAATAAGTCATAAATAAAAATACTACGGTCTTTTTGTCTTCTACAGTGATCTGGAGTCCAATCACAAACATCCCTGTGAAAAATATTACGTAGCACTTTAGCGTTCCATGAAAAAATGGACGTTTAATACAAATTGGAGTTTCGCAATAACACAGCGATTTTGATTAAAATGTATGTATTCCTTAAAGCACCATCATTTCATTTATTTAAAAAAGTTTATTCTTTTTAATTAAATTATAAATATTTTCCACTATTTAAAAGTTGTTTATGAAAAATAACGAATTTGTAAGTAATGGAATGAATAAACATTTGTTTAAAAGAAAAGAAATTTATTTGAGATCTGTGAAAAGATAAAAATGTATTGTATTTGTAGAAGAAATTATTTGTGTACAAGGAGACATTACTTATATCGATTATGCATTTAATGTTATTTGATACCAAAAATCGATTAAGTTATGAATATTGTTCATTGTATATCTGATATCATTTAGATGTATGAAAAATAATACTCAACGTTTTCAGAACAAAATCAGGGACGTTTCAGGAGTATAAAACTTGAAAACGGGAAATAAACCATCGTGTATATACATAGACAATGAAAAATGTCCAATCAAACCACAAATCAAATTGTGACTAACAGTGAATACAGTAAATTGGTCATTATTTTTTGAGTTTTATTAATTTCAATAATTATTCTTAAATTACAAATATGTATTTTCATATTTTTAACATGTTTAATAGATTTCTAAATGGGAATCATCGCTTGTAAGTTAAACTTGACATTATGAAACCATAGTTCCCAAGAGATTAAACTCTTGTGAGTCTAAAATTACACGTTGTAGAACTTAAAGTCATTACACAACGTCCATATTTTATGATGATCTTGACGTATATTTACTATTTATACTAATATTTTCAAGACGTGTCCAAATATACTACACCCTGTTACAAATGGGAGAAAAAACTAAAGCTGATCATAAACTTTTATAGAAAGTCTAAGTAAGGAAAAAAATTGTAAAATAAAACGTGTTTACACGTTCAATCTTGGTATTCGAAGTGGATGAGAGTGATTGAACTATTTTAAAGAAACAATAAATTGTACTCTAGTAAGGAAACATTAATATTTTAATAATGAAAGTATTTTTGAAAAAAAATTGCAATACCTATGTTTGTTATAACCATCAAAAGAATAACCTTTAACCACAAAATATAAAACATCGATTTTGTTTAAGTTTTTTAAAATCATTTAGATTTTACAATATTTAATACAAAATCAAACTATGTTGTGATTCTTAGATAGAGTAGACGTGTTTGCGTATGAATATTCTTAACTAAATTAAAAATCAGCAGCAAATAGTATTTCTCTATTCAAGTGAGGTTGCCTTCCTTTTGTAATTTTCTTTCTAGCGATGTCGCTATTGTATTTATTCTACGTATGCGAGCCTTTATGTTTACAACGTAACGTGTATAAATTGGTTGAATGAAAAACATACAAAGGTTGCTATTATATTCACTTTTGTTGAGTGGAGCGTTAGACGAGAATGAGAGGCAGTTTGAGAGGGAATTATTATTCAACACGATTCTTTGATCTGTAAATGTAGCTTTTGTACTATTTCTGTTACTAAAAGATCTAGCAAGAAAAACAATGATTTCCACAAAGCATCAAAAATTTAATTTCTCTCCAAGCCGAATTAACAATTATTAAAAAAACTTTTATTTCAATACTTTCAGATTGTACAGCGTATAGATGCATTCGGCTATTGAAGCTGTTTAAATTCTAAAAGTGAAAATTAAAACAAAATAGATTACTTATTTAATACATTTTATTTGAGAGAGGAAATTAAGTTAAACCTGAGTAAAGTGTACTAAATAAAAATAGGGGTTATTTTATTTAAGTGTTTTATGTATTGTGAAATTTTTTTTTTTTAAATTACAAATTCGTTGCAGGTTAATTTTAATATCCAAATTACAACGGGTCATGCAAAAAATACTACATAGTTCTAACTTTTTAAAGTAAATATTTTCAAATTTCATGTTGAAATAAAACTAACCTCGTTTTAAAAACAAATCAAAAATATTATCATTATTAGAAAAGTGCGCACAATTTTATTGTATTTACATACTTATCAATATCAATTTTGTAACAGAATATGAAGTAGAGTTAAAATTTGAAATTTATATTCAGTACAATTTCAAATTGTGAAGAAAGGAATTTACTAAGATTTAGTAATTAATCAAGCAGAGACAAGCTATTGATTTGGATGTCTGCCGACTGGATACCTGAGTAGTAATACCTGAAGATAAGGATAGTGAACCTCTGAAAATCCTATTTATAATTAAAAAAAAATACATTGGTTTTAAAGGAAAGGATTAACCCAAAACCACAACAAAAAGGAAAAAAAAAACACTAACAACACAAAAACTGTATAGTTATGTTTATTCTACCTTATGTACATTTCAGTACGGACAAATGGAATCAGTCAACCGTTGGGAGACGCCTACACAACATTCAACCCCTACGAACTGACGGGAACTTATATAAAGGGGTGCAAAGACAACTAGCATCTTTCGCAGCAAGAGCTAGAATCGGTAACATAATGACGCAGAAATACCTATTCCGCTTCAACCTTATCGATTCGTCGCACTGTGCATTATGCGAAGACGATGAAGAGGATCTGGAGCACATTCTTCTGCGTTGCAGCTATCCAATTCTTTCACGTGATCTACTAAGAGCAGAAGTCAACGATTTTGAGGACATCCTTAAAAACAAAAAAAACATTGGCAGCTTGCTTGTGCTGTGTACATTGGACATCGGGCCATCGGCTACGATTGATGCTGGACGCCCGTACTAAGAAGTAAGAAGTAAGTAAGTGTACATTTCAGTAACATAGTTACCATCCTCAGAGGTGACTAATTAATACTCAACCTCTGAGGATGGTAACTATGTTACTGAAATGTACATAAGGTGGAATTTTGTGTTGTTAGTGTTTTTTTGTTGTTTTGGTTTTGGGGTTAATCCTTTCCTTTATTGTATATTCACCACAGTGCTCTAGTGATTCTACATTGGTTTTGATGAAAGACAAATAAATTCTAGCGCCCAATCTGACAACCTAGTGCGGTCTATATCCTGTTGGTAACAAAACTTCATTTTTAAAAAAAAAACTTCTTTTCTGTTTTCAATGAAAGTGGGCTGTTACTACCTTAGTTATCAATTTCTACTGAATTCGTTAAACAATGCGATATAAATGAGTGAATGTATGACTTCTCAATAAAATTGAGAACTAGGTTCTCATTTTCTTTAACTAGGTTACAAAATAACCATTCTCGTCAATAAGATGAAGTAATCAAAGTCCCTTCTTGATTGTAATATATCTAAGATACACTTGACAAGCTGATTTGCATATATAAACTTCTTAACCACTTTGTGTCGCCTTTAAGTGTAAATTTATTCAAGAAGAAAGTATTTCAATCTCATTCTAAATTCCAAAGACTAGAATTTACAAAGAGATTCTAAACTAACAAAACTAATGTTTTATTTATCGATAAATTTTATGTTATTTAAACTTCATTGACCGGTATATATTCAGTAATTCTACTCTTTAATAAATTATTTTTAGTTTTGGGAGTTCAGCCCCTAAAATTAAAATTCTTTTAAAAATTAGTAGAAGATTGCCTACATTAATCCTATTTTAGAATCAAGCAATCCTTAAAAAATTGACAGTATAAAAGCGTAAAAAACAATTTTAAGTAAAGGCTCCATGAGCATTTTATTGAATGTCAATTGAACATTAAATAGTGTGATTACTTGCTGTGTGTGTAATTATGAAACTAAGGGTGCTATTTAGGTTAATAAAAACATTCAACTTATACAATATACATATTATGGAAACGTGTAATACATATTAAACAATGTTGTTAGAGCCTGGTTGTGGATTCCGATAATGCACGAGCAGAAAAATAAATATTTTTGCCTCCCAAAACGTATATTTGTAAATATATAGGTAAAAATGCCTTTTATATACTCTGTACTCTAGCTATAGGATATGTAGTAAAATATATATTTAGATTCGTTTATAAAATCAATATTTTTTGAATTCGTGTACCAAGCCATTTGACATTAAACAATAATAGGTTTTAATTAAAATTCTGTTGTTCAAACTAAGTAGAAAAACATTTTTAAATGAAAATATTATAAATAATAACTTCATTTAACTTTTGGGTAAGTTTTTTGTAAGAAATATGTTTTAGTAATGCAACCGATGTAGTGAATTCAAATATTTATTATGTGCCAATTACTATCCTGTTTTCCTTAGTTAAGATGGAGTAAAGTATCTCTGTTAACAAAAATATTCTCTGGAGTTAAAAAAATTTGTTAACAGGCTGAAATTGTTATTGTGACAGTTTTCTTGTACTAAATTATAAAATACATTACAGAAAAATAACACATATTTATAAATTCCAGTTACATTGGATTTTTATCGCTTTAAGAGATTATAATTATGTAAATTAACGTATCATTACACTTGTTTACCGACAAACAAGATAATTTGCGGAGGGGAATTTCCCTCTAAAAGTTCAACTTCAAGCAATACGAGATCTGTTTTCAGTATTATTGGATTTATCTGAACTTAATCAACTTTTCGTTTCAAAGGTTCCTTTGACGTTACGTGGGGAATTTCTAAAATTAGTTACTACTCCTGAGTATATTGTTCGCCTGTACAAAGTAAAATGTTATTTCCTATATCTAAACAATATAGGTCCCCCCTTTACATGACTAGAATTAATAATGTTTTAAAATTAAAGTAGTGCAGGTGATCCACAGATTGCAAATTTAGAGTGAATCATAGGTCTCCAATTACAACCTTAACAACCACTTCATGTCCACCTATACCTTTTACTATAGTATGACGCTGTCCTAGGTTTCATAAACTTCACAAAACACAATATCCAATAAAGTGAGTATTATTTTACCAATGAACATCAAAACTAATATATTCCTTTGCTTTGTATAAAAGTGTAACATAGTTTCATCAAAATTGTTTCTGAAAACATAAACAAATATTGGTACTTTAATAGTTTTTTTACTTAAATACATATTTTCAAACGGATGACCTTTGTACAATTTTATATCGATTAAAATTTTTTGAATCATAAATTCTGGTTTTATCATTTAGCAATAGCAGAATATTTTGTTTCTTTTACTGAGATTAGTTATTATTAAGAAAGCAACAGAAAAAACGGATTAATAAAATATCACCAATATAATAATTCCTTAATTTATTTATATCAAAGCACAAATAATGTAATAGTATTAAAATCCACATTTACAAAATGTAAAACAGATAAATTACATAAAAAAATCCTAAACATTGGTTCAAGTATATAGGCTAGTTTTACTTTCCCCTCTATGTTCGATAAACACTGTATGAAATTCATGCAAGTAGTGATTGGCGTTTAGTCTCACATCTCGTTTGATCAAACAGAGGTTCTATTAGTTGAGTTTGTCCTGCCAAGTCTCTACTGACAGTAGGAAGTTATAAAGAGTAAACATCACTCGTTTATAACAACATGGTGAGAAGAAAGACCATTCTTTAATGGGACGCAACAGACCAACTTCAAGTTCAAAATTGTATAACAGTCTTAAATCTTCCTTTAAACAAAAAATAGCACCAATAACATCTAAACTATGTGTCATAATCTATGAGCAAAATATAAATTTGTTATAATAAAATGAATAAGTCATATAACTTCTTACTTACACACAATTTTTTAATATTATTATCGTATTAGAATAACATTGCCACGAATACACATATGATTGGTGTATTGAATTTAACTGTTTACCTTTATCATTGAGATTGGGAATCTTAAAATATATATTAGAAGTAAAATGTGTTAAAATATGGAGTTTTAAATGATTGGAAAACTAGAGACTTCATTCCCTAACCGTCAACATCTGTCATTTCCACTCGACCTAGTTTTCAAATATCTGTCTGTTTGGCTTATGTGCGATGAAGAATACATTTTACAAGTTAATTTATAGACAGTTATTTTAAAAATATTACTAAATTTATCTTTCGAGTTACCTAACATTTTTTCTAAATTAATTTCTAAATAAAATAAATGCTACTATCCACAATAACACTAAACTCTTCAGGTTTTTTATTTCATTCTTTTAGTTATTTTCTCTATAACAACAGAGTTTTTTTTATTGTTAACAAAGGGGACTATATATTTTTACCATTATATTTTAGCTTATTTGTTTTGTAATATTTAAAAAATTATTTGTAAAAATTAACTTATAATAATCATTACTTATACTAGATTTAATAAAATTTAGTCAAAACTCAAAAATAATGTTCAACACATAAGTTAAAAGGGAGGTTCAATATGTTAAGGAAAGGAACTAATGGATGACTACGGATGCTACTGACTGATATCAAGTGGTTAATATTGTCTATAAAAGGAAGCTTTCTATAAATACTAAATATATATTTACCATTTTCAATATTTATATAATAGACTAGTAAACTAGTTATTTCTTCTTTTGCAGTCTAACTTCCATAGTGAATTGTATCACTTTTTAAATCGAGTTTAAATACTTAAGAAACAATTGTATTTTTTTTGTTATGTTTGTTATATTTAATGTTTGCTTTATTTAATCCTTGTATATTTGTTTTTTGCGTTAAAACATCCGAAGGGTTTCAGGAAAGTGTTTGTACCTGTTAGTGGTAAGATTTTCTGATCCTCGAAACAACAGTCTAATACTTTGTTAACAGCATTTGTACGGTATTCAAGTCTTTCAATAATGAGCCAATTTAGTGGGGGGGGGGGAGTGTTGATTAAAATATAGTAAATACTATATATTTTAAGTTAAATTATGTTCATTTTTCAAAATTGAAATTACAACTGTTTTTTTAATGTTTTCATAACTATTGGAAAATGATATTTTAATTAATCATTTTATTAACTATAGAAAGAAAAACGTTTAAAGCTTTTAGAGTAAATGAGTGGAAACTGAGACGTCAATATGAAGTAATTAAGGAGAGTATCAAATAGACCCCATTGCTAATGGAAGGACTACAACAGAGATAGTTGGGGAATATTGTATGTATTATACGTGTGTTCATGAAGGTGATATATAGTGAAGCAAATATAGAACTAAGCTGAATGGTTTTTAATTATCTTTTTAATATTTATAATAGATGATGAACTTTGTTGTTTTATTCTTGAACATAAGATTTATTTATAACATCTTCCTGTCAGTTGAGACTTGACAGAACAAACTCTGTTAATAGAACCTCTGTTTCATCAAACAAGACGTGAGGCTACACTCCAATCACTTTTATAAATTTAATACACACATTTAACATAGGGAAAGAAGTAAAATTATTTATCTGCATAATTTTTTGGTTTTTATATTAGTTATCGATATTGTAAATTGTAAATGTGGATTTTCATATTGTTTATCTGTTATTTTTACAATATGTTTTTTGTATTTAACAAATTTAACTAAATTCGGTAGTATTATTTAACTAGCCAGTTTTTACTTTCCTATAAATAACTTAAATACAGAGCTTACCAAATGTGAAAAAATATGCTGGCATTTATTAATGTAAAACTAGAACTGAACTTTTTATAAATCTTCCACCAATGTGAAATTTTAAATATAAGAATAAAAAAAAAATTATTAAAAGATCAATAATTTTTTTTCTGGAACAATTTTGACGAAACTATGTTATTCCATGTTTATAGATTCGTTAAAATTGAATATTAGTTTTGATCTGTTAAAAAAATGGCAATTCTGTCCGAGTAAAGCCATGTAATGATGGAATGAAGTATTGATACCCAATACAAATGAAAATTCTAGTCATACTCTAAAGCTCTTTACTTTGTAAAATAATGAATTTAATACATGAGAAATATTTTCATCTGGAAATATAATTATTTCCTAGTAACGTTTTGTACTAATAGATCAACCCAATCATATACAATTTTAATCATCATTATAGTCGACTGAATGTTTAACTTATTTTAAATACTTTATTATGAAAACACTATTCTAAAAGTTTTCTAATTAACATTAAGTCTAGTAAAGTCATTTATAACTAAAGTTCGTTCTAGGTAAGTTAATAATCTTAATGGAAGAGAAAATGTTTATTTTCATATTACACTGATTGCTATCTATATGAATGTTTGTCTTAACTGTCTACTTAAAATAAATGCGTTTTTTATCAGTATAATGTAAATTTATAACTGATAATTGATTTGACAAATAAATACACGCAAGGACAATATATGAATTGATTATTGGAATGGTGGAGGGTAGCTTACTCGTTACCATCATCCATAATAAGCTTTTTGTCCTTATTTATAGCAGAATTAAATTATATGTACTTAGTGGTATAACCACCTCATATTTATGTAACTCCTGTCTTCTTGTCCCAGTTTCCAATAACAAAGATATCTCAGAAATAAACTATCCATTCATCAGATAAACCTGCGGAAGAAATATTTACAATAATTCTTTAAAGAAATATTTACAATAATTCTTTAAAGAAATATTTTGAGAACAATTTATTTTATACGTCATTTTACGACATGTTAAATACTAAATACTAAATATGAATTTAGTTGAAATATGGAACTAATATCGCCAGATGGCTAAAAAGTGCCCATATCAATACTTTTCCTCATAGCCATATTGCCTTGGGATAAAATTACGTTTATATCCAATCACTCCTATTTTAAATTATTGGCCGCCATCTTGAAGTTGTAATAATTTTCAAAATAGTATTATTTTCATGTGATTAAACATTAGCTTCCAATGATTAAATTACCTTTGTCGGTATTAAAAATAAAGTCAACTTTCTGATGGATGTTCCAAAATAGTTCATGATAACAGGCTGATATCAAATATTTTACTGTACTACTAAATCCGTGTTAGAATAACAATGTTTAACTATGTTACCACACAATAATGTTATAACCCCAGATGTCGGGCAAATGCATCTGATTTGTAGTGAAAGTATTCAGGGTTAAACATTTTATGGTCCAAAATCGACATGACGGAAATTGTTCAAAAAGTAAACGAGGGCTTCACTTGATGTCGTAAATCTCTGCAGTGATTTTTATCTACTTTTGACAATTTCTTGGGCAAAGAAACCGTTGAAATGAAAACATTATTAAGTTAAGATAAGTCCATTCATGTGGAAAATATCTCTCTCTCTCTCTCTCTCTCTCTCTCTCTCTCTCTCTCTCTCTCTCTCTCTCTCTCTCTCTCTCTCTCTCTCTCTCTCTCTCTCTCTCTCTATCTCTCTCTCTCTCTCTCTCTCTCTCTCTCACTTTATTAACAAAAGTATTATATCATGATTTCTTTTCTTTCTGGCTTTTACAGGACTTATAGGATGTCCTGAAAAATCATAAAAAGCAATAAAATTCCAAACGATATAATGCATTAAACAGTATAGTATATAATTTAGATCACGTTTTCTATAATTAGTTTTAATAATAGTAAAAATAATCAATGACCACGGGTTTTATATGGTCAGTGGTAACAAACGTTGTTTGAACCGAAAGTTTGAAAGCTACGTTAATTAATATGTTTCATAATAATGCTTAAGTCATGATGATATTTTAAGTGTGAATTAGAGTGAAGAAATAAAATAATATTTGTTTAAAACGCCATTAAAAATAAATTAGTACACCATTTTGTTCTCATTTTAACTTAAACAATGATTTGATTATAGGTAAGAAAATGTCATATTATTGTTTGAACAACAGAAATATAAATTTCAAGGCAAAACAAAGTTGTACTATTCTTTTTCAACCATTTTAAAAATAATAAAAACTACTATATTTAAATCTGTTTGCAATGAGCAAAATTCAAGGAACATGAATGTAATATGAAGAATATGAATACTTAATGTTCAAAGCAAAATAAAATAATTTCTCCTTTCTGTGACTTATAACAAAGAACAGACGTAGAGATTTTGTAATGTTTAATGACAGCGAATTAATGATAGCCGGAATACTGTATAGTTCTTTTAAAACATGTATTGAAATTACGTAAATTAAATTATCGGTATTGTTCAAAAATAAAGAATTACTTCCGTGTAATTACTTGTACAGATATATTACACGAGAAGAATTAAAGTATGTGGTGTATTTTTGATTGTTGCAACTGAAAATAACACGCTGTTTGTAAATATATTTCATTAAATAATTTAATATATTCATGAATCGTCCTTATTATGTACTGGTGATCTTTAATGTTATTTCAATTAAAATATTTACCGATATTTGGATACATTTCAATATCAGTGTTTCAAAATAAAATTGATTATAAATGTTTTTTACAGAATAGTAATAAATGAAGTAGAGATAGTTAACTATGATTTAAAATTACTGTTGTGTGTGGTAGGGCGTAACATTGGTTCACGTTTCACGGATAGGTACGTGATATGATTCAGTAATCATGGTTTACATGGGTCAGGGCGGAACAGGGATTACACGGGCCAGTCAAATGTCATTCCAGTATTGCCTGTTATTTGGAGGGAATATCACTCCACGATAAACTATCAATGCACTAGAACGCTTACTGTTAATGTTGTAGTACAATCATAATCATGGAAAGAGTTACAAGAGTAACGAAGTTACTGGAAAAACGTAAAAAGTTCATGATTTACGGACTAAATAGGTCTCTCTGTAATGAGAAATTAAAGGATACTCCAGGATGCTACAATTGCTGATCCTTTTATTCATTGATCTCATAGCGGATAATCTCAAATGATAGATCGTTCTTAATTGAGTGGAATCTATTTTTTGCTGACTGTATTATGATAAGTAATTATGAGGCGCATTAATTGTATATTACCATAATTTTACTTATGATAAGATGAAGAGATATCGTTTTGAATAAAGCTTCATAAATCTTTTATTTCTTAGTTGCCATAAAAGAGTGTGTTTGTAAAACAACAGATCTTCTTAATAGCTTGATGTATTCAAAGTCTATTCCAGATTACAATTCGTCTATAAAACACATCATCAGCTGATTTGCATAATTACACTTTTTAACTTCTTCACTTCGTCTTTAAGTATACATGTATTCAACAAGAAAGTAATTTAAATCATTTTAAATTAAAAAGACGCCAAATTGTAAAGGGATTAAGTTATCAACGTTAACGCTTTTGTTCTTATTTAATAAAACTAGTATCGTAAACCTAACATATCTTCTCATCTCCTTTAATTTTCTTATTTTATAAGGTATTATTATTCAATCTTAGATGATTTATTCTATGTTTAAATTTTATTGAGAGAATTTGAGAGAGAGAGAGAGAGAGAGAGAGAGAGAGAGAGAGAGAGAGAGAGAGAGAGAGAGAGAGAGAGAGAGAGAGAGAGAGAGAGAGAGAGAGAGAGAGAGAGAGAGAGAGAGAGAGAGAGAGAGAGAGAGAGAGAGAGAGAGAGAGAGAGAGAGAGAGACCCTCTCATAATCCAATATCGAGCAATACGAGATTCATTTTCCGCATGACTGGATTTATCTTAACTTAATCATGTTCTCATTTCAACGGTTCCTTTAACATGAAGAATTTCTAAAACTAAAAATCCCTGCAAATACATAGTTTGTTATAAAATAATTATGTGATTTTAAAACTAAAATGACATTTACATCAAGTTTACTTTTTCCCCATTTTTTTTTCATATCGAGTTGGAACCATAAGTAGTTTAAACCTTGCATTACGTTTCGAAATGTTTAAAATGTTTTCCTGTTATCTTGGGTTTATATTTGTTTTCAAATGATAACATTGTCGTGTGGTAGATAATTAAAACACTGTTTTTCAACTCCGAGTTCAGTGATGCAGTAGAATGTTTGATATCTTGTCTATTAGCTTGAATTATTTTTGAAACAATCATCTGAAAAATGACTTTGTTGTTAATACTTATAAAAGCTACTATAAAATATAAACTATTAGTAAAACATAAACCTGCATAAAAAAACAGTATAAAAATAGTAAAATAAAAAAAAATCGATTTGGAGATAGGAAACATATATTAAAATTCAGATACTGCTACTAAACTCAATGAAACAAAGCAATGTTTAATTATATGACCATGTTAATATTCAGAAAATTGTCACAAATATAAGATGGCTACCAATAATTAAAACAATAAAACGTATTAGGAAGGATCAGGTAAATATTAATTTGATTACAAATCACCATGGCTAAATAATCTGAGGGAAGAAGTAGTTTGAGGGGCACTTTGTAACCATCCAGTAATATTAGTTGCTTATTAGAAATAAATTCGTAGTAAGTACGTCTATATTAGTTAAAAATAACAATTAGAAAGAAACATTTTGTCGTAAAATGACAAAATAAATAATTACTAGTAAGAAGTATACTTCCATGTACGTAATGGGTTGTTCATTTCTGAGGGAACTTTGTTGAGGAGAGAAGGTACGTCTTGGAAACTATGACAAAAATACAGGAGATATATAAACCTGAATTCCTCGAGGCGGTTATACCACTAAGAACAAATAATTTAATTCTGCTTAGAATAAGCACAAAAAGCATATTTATGGATGCTGGTAAAGACCAACTAGCTTCCAGCCTTCCAATAATCAATTCCTTCAAAAAACTTTTATCGATTTATTTATCAAACTAATTTTCAATTATACAATTATGTTATACTGATGAAGAAATACATTTATTTTAACTCTTAAGACAAATAATTAACAGATAGCATCAGCACAATATCAAGTTAAGCGTTTCCTTCTCCATTAAGATTAATAATTGACCTAGAACAAACTTTAATTCTAAATGACTTTACAAGATTTAACGAAGTAGTAAATTAGAAAACTTTTGAACATTACTATTAAACGGGATTTAAAATAAGTTCAATATTCAGTCTACTGTAATATCTGGAACGCACGCTCAAATCTATAAATACGTGAATGAGTATAATTGTATATAATTGGGTTGATATAGGAAGAAGAAAATATGAATAGGAAATATATAACAAGATCAAAATATTTTTCATGTGTTATTTTTTTTATAAAGTAAAGTAGTATGTCTAGAATATTCATCTGTACTGGATATCTACCTTTCATTACATCATTATTGCTTTAATCGGAAATAATTGTTATTTTATATTAATCAATAAATCAAATGTTATGTAAACATCGAGTAACATAGTATCACCAATATTATTTGAGAAAAAATGAACACTTGTTGATCCATTAATTTTTTTAATGTGACATTTAGAATTTTACATTTGTGAAAGTTTTATAACATTTTTGAAAGTTGAATTCAGGGTTACGTTAATAAATGCCAGCATATATATTTACATTTACTAACCTAACTGTTAATTTATTAATAGCAATGTTAAAGTATTAACGGATTATCATAACAATACAACAATACCACTACGAGTGTATTAAATTAAATTTGTTCTGTTCAAAAATAAGTATTTGTTCAAATAATATATTTAATTTGTTATATATATATATATATATATATATATATATAAAATCAAAAACAGATAAAATGTTTTTTCCCCCCTTTTCTATATAAAGAAATCACTCTATGAAATTCACGCATGTGATTGGGGTGTAGTCTTACATTTCGCTTGATCAAATAGAGGTTCTATTAGCCAAGTTTGTCTTGTCGCTGTAAACATAGTAACCTTGTCACTGATTATTGTACAACATAGGAAAGTCAATATGGAGAGAGAAAAAGTGTTTAGCGGGACGGCACAGTTCAACTTCAACTTTGAAGTTGTATAATATTGTTAAATCTTTCGTTTAACAATAAAATATCAATAATTGTATCAAATTAATGTTTTTATCCATTATAACATAATAAACGTATTATAGTAAAATAAATTAAATCCACTCGGCTTAGTGCCATATAAATTTTATTGTGTATCGTATTGTCCATGAATATATACGTATTATATATATATATATATATATATATATATATATATATATATATATATATCATAAAAAAATGATTAGTTTCATTAGAATCTAATTTATCGTTCTTGAGATAAAATTATTATTGCGTGTAGGCTCACTGAGTTATAACAATTATTGTTTTTAAACATACTGTTATCCAAAGATCACAAGTCTTGTATCGGGGTGAGTTTGTGCTGGCTCTTCCCAAGTGGGTATTAACAAAGAACAAGAGCATTAAAATAATTAATTAATTGTCTGGACTAAGCCCCCTCCCAAAAAAACCAACAAAACAAAATCAAAATATTACATAAAATGGCAGGATAGGAATATTTGTATGAATGAGTATGTTTAAGATCAATTAAATACAGTTACAAGTCTAAAATAATATTTGAAAACATTTACTATACCCAATTATAGTCACACTGGCTGAAAGTTTATATTTAAGAAATATTATTTTCTAAATTAAGTATGAATTATTATACAATCTATTATTTGGATGGATCTCACCTTTAATGTAGAAATTAACTTTTCTCTTTTCTTCCAATTCAAGGTAGATCAACTCGATATTATTATTATTGAATAAACAGTAAATTTTGCACAACCTTGAGATATATTTACTCTCACTAAATTGTTGGATTCGACGATTATTTCAGATTAATATTATAATACATCAATAATAGATATCCACATCATCTGCATTGCAGCCGTCCTTTATCAATAAGGACTATTTAATATTCTATATATTGACGCCTCAGTTTCAGAAATTATATATATATATATATATATATATATATATATATAACAGCAGTTATATATATATTTTGAAAATGAACATAATAACATTTATATTATTTACTATATTTTAATGAAAACCCCTAAAAATGTACATTGCACATTGCTGAATAGATTTGAATGTTTTTCAAATTCAACAAGATTGTTGATTCTACGGTTATAAAAGCTTATTCCTAAGATGCACCAGGATTATTCTTCAACTTCCTTGATTCTAACACAAACAACTAATATCACATACACTGTGTAAAGTTTCTTCAGTATATAAATCCAATAAAGAAGATGATAATATTTACTATGAACGTAAAAAGGAAAAATAAAATAAAAATAAGTTTATTAAACATTTATATAAAAATTTAAAATGGTAAATACAGTACATTTTGTATTTATAGAAAGTTTCCTTTTACAGACACCATTAACCATGTGTTATTATAGCATTCATGGTCGTACATTGTCTTGTACCGCCCTTTTAATTATTCTATGATGAATATTATTTTAAGATAGAATTAAATTTAACTAAACAAACTGCTATTAATAATGTTAATTTTCAAAATGATTGAAAAATAATGATAGTAATTAACCTAAAAATAATGTTAAAAATATATTCCTCTTTTTCAATAACAGGAAATAACTCTGTTGATAAAGACTAAATAATTAAGAAATGGATTAGAAAACTTTAATTTAGAGATATGGTGGGTATTATTTTAGAAAAGAAAAACACATCTAAACTAGCGCTTTATTTTAAAATTTATTTAAGGAAAATAGTTACTCTAAAAAGTATAGTAAAAAATGTATTTCAACTTAAAATTGGTAGAATATTTAGGTAAATAGGTAGAAATTGAAAAAAAAGTGGAATTGACAAAAGTTGATGGTTGTACGATTTCCATACATTTAAAACAATATATTTTAATTCTTGCATTATTTTAATAATATATATAATTTATTTAACTTGCATATTGTGAATGTGAATTTTTACTGCGTTTCCTAATTTATTAACAGAAGTGTTTTTATATAGTAAATTTAAAACAATATTATATTGGTAATATTTTATTAGTCCATTTTTAATTTTTATTTCTAAATAATAACTAATCTCAGAGCTCAGGGAAAAAAACATATGTTGGTTTGCAATGCTAAATGAAATGAATAGGCTAGATAGAATAACAAAAAACCAGAATTCATAATTCAAAAAATATTATTAAACTTTAACAAATGTAAAATTGTACCAGGATAATCTGTTAAAAAATGTGTATCTAGGTATGTTTATGTTTTCGAAACCATTTTGATGAAATTATGTTATAATTTGGAACAAAGCAAAAGAATATGAGTTTTTCAAATAAGAATCTTAGTTTTGGTTTATTTGGGAAACAATAATCATTTTATTGGATATGATTTGTGGTGAAGTTAATAAACCCGAGGATAGCCGTCATAATACAACAATGGGGGAATATAACAGCCATGAAGTTGTTGAGCAGGTAAGGGGTGTTATTAGGAAGCTATAATTTGTTGTCAATTTAAACAGGAATGCATTTGAAATCTGTCTATATCCTGGACCACTTCATGTCTAACATTTTTATCCTTAAGAGTCACGTTATTTTATTACTGAATGATAAAGATTTACTTGTTTAAATATGAACTTAAATTTGTATCATAATGTTACATTAAAAAATGGTAAATGTTATTAGTAGGAATAATGTTCCGCATCATATTTTTCTCTTACTAGAAGAATGTAAATATATGGGTTTTTTTAAACAGCCACATATTCATGGATTGAGCACCATTACATTTGACTGAATATTCAACAAATTATCTTTCAACCCTGAGGTTGAGTCACAAGGTGATCTCATGATTATGAAAATTTCTATTTAGTGATTCATTAAAACTTGAAAAGTCATTTAGAGTTAAATTTTATTCTAGGTAAATTAATAACTTTATTTTAAAAGAAATGTTTAGATTATCGCTGTGCTGATGCTAACTTCATGAATGTTTGTCTTGACTGTCTCAGAAGAACAAATATATTTCTATATCTGAATTAAAAATACATTTCAAATTGATAATTGATCTGACAAGTACATCGACATCTTACAATGTTGGCAGGGTGGAAGTCAGGTTGCTCAGCACAAGTAATCCATAATACTTATATTCAGCAGAATTTATTTAAGTGTACTTAAATATATATCTGCCTCAAGGAATCCTGTTTTACAATGTTCCGGTCTTCCTTGCACAGCTACCTTACCGACCACATTTTCTATACGTGGTCCTCAAAACTCTCAACAAAGATTCCCAAATTAAAGGGTATAGTTTTGATGTTATCAATTCTCCTTTTGTTTCTACAATTCGATCAATTTATATATAAATAAAGAAAACATATCAACCATCAGTGGCAACTTATGCAAAGGAGTAATACTTTTATGAGCACCAAAATTACACTGCTGGGTTTATAGTGTAATAACTTGAAACTCATCTTTGGAGTTTGGAACGGACGCTACTGATTTATACCTCAGCACAAGGCTCCGTCACAAGTCAAAATATGTTTGTTTTATTCGTAAATATAGCAATTTAATTGTAATAATAAAATCAATAAATTCAAAATGATACTACAATTATATATCTATTACATATTTTTATTTATGATTATTTTAAAAGTTATTAATTGACGGAATAAATATAGAGTTACTGTTTTTAAATACCCTTAACGAGCAGCAGATCTTTAGAGAAAGTATTTTAGTTTTCAGAAATGTATTTAAACAAAACAGCTCTAACATGACTTTTAAAATATTGATGGAAATTTTTCATTTTTAAAATTAAACCAGTTTGATTAACAAGCAGTTGAATCAATTTTACATCTTTAAAGGTTTGTTGATTCTTTATGTAAAGGGGTGGGAGTATATTTTATGTCTCATTTCATTTAATAAACACTAATTTATTTAAAACAAACATTGATCTTATGTTTAAACATGATCAAACATTGATATCGGAAATAATATTTCACTTTTACAATCAGTTTAGAATCAAACAATATACTCAGTAGTGGTATCTAATTTTGGAAATTCCCAACGTCAAAGAAACCTTTGAAATGAAAACTTGATTAAGTTCAGATAAATCCAGTGATGCGGAAAACAGATCTCGTATTGGTTGATATTGAACTCCGAGAGGGACTCTCCTTTTCAAATGATCTTCTTTTTTAACGGTAAACATATGTTACTATATGTTATTTTACACAATTTATAATCTATTAAAGTAATTAAATTCCAAATAAAATCATGCTATTATAGTACAGTTTAATGTATACTTTAGTACATGAAACATGCAAGTTTGTGTTTACAATAATTATTTCAGTCTGTTATCAATTATTTAGAGAAACATATGGTATTTACGTTACACATATAATATGCACGTATATTATAATGAAACACATTATATACAGGGTGTTTCAAAAAATCGTTATAAAACTTTAGGTGCCTATTCCTCACATAAAAACCAATGGAAAATGTACATAAACATAAAATATTTAGTTTCCTATCTAGCCGCCAGTAACCGTAAATATTTAAGAGCGAAATATTTCATGCTATTTAAAAAACCCAATTTGAGAAAAACAATCAACCGATTTCCTTTACTCATTTCAAAATGAATGCTATTGGGTGTTGACGTCAACTATCTCAAACATCGTTAATTATAAAAAAAATACAGCTTTTTTTGTTTATTCTTTCTGCTGATAACTAAGTCAACACATAAAAATGAAAACAATTCTTTTAAATTGTCTAAAACCCTCAAGATTAAGCAATTTTTATTTCTAATTATTCTTGTAGCTTAAAGGACAACAGTGTTATGAATATACCCAATACAAATATGTCATAAATAACTAATATCATACATTTCTGTGCTTTTTAGTAATGTGTAGTAAGGCTGAATGTCTAAAGTGTATGGCAGACAACAATGTCTGGCTTAGCACTCAAAGTGTTAATTCCCTCCAGAAACAATACAGGGTTAATTGTACGAGGGTTTTCAACAGATCATATTATTATGTGTCCGTTGTGACAGTTAACAAGAGTTGTTGACAGTTATGGCTTTTCTCGTAAATATAGCTTCAATTAAATGTGACTAAGTAAAAGTTGGAATGTTTTTCAATGTTCAGGGTGTATTAAAACCGTATTTCTTTAAAATAAAATAAATAAATAAAATAAACAAAAAAATATTTATGTATAACATCATTCCTAAATTTGAATATTATGTTTTTATGAAATATTATTTTTTTAAATATAAATGCTAAATCTTAATTTAATGGCTTAGGACTACGAAATATTTTAGGACGTTTCTCCACCTTTATTGTTCAAGTAAAGAGTCAACCTATAGTACTAAACCTTAAACTTTTAAATTGCACTTTGTTTTTCATTATACGGTTTCATTGTAGAATACTTACTTTTATTATTTTAGATATCATCTATATAACTTACTTAACGTTCAACAAAAATTTGTATTTTTTTCTTAAAATTCAGTTATAGTTATTAATAAAATACTGGCCAACGATCAAATAAAATTAATTAACCGTAAAAGCAGAACTACTTATAAATGTAACTTGTAAGAAACAAAAAAAAAGAAAGATATACATTGTCATTAAATAATCCAAATTATAATAGATTCTAATTGACTCTTTTAAAATTAAACTACATTTCAGGATTTTTCAATAATATTGTAAAATGATGATTGAAAAAAAATTGTGTTATATTTTTTTGAATAAAACGTTAATAAACTTGGAGTAAATTTTATTTTACGTAGAGTAAAAAGTCGATTTTATATTAAACTTACCCATTGAACCAAACTTGTTTTTATTAGATATTTTGTAGTTATTTTTAATTTTATATCTCGACATCTTTTTGCAAATTTAAGCTAAATGTTTATTCTACCTTTCCCGTGTTACGTGTGTAAAAAAATATTTGAAATGTTATCGATGAAATTATCTACGTTATAAGTTTTGTATTTATGTAATAATTTTAGTATATCTCTAGTGTAGTTACATTGAGACGGATATGTAATTCATCTTAGTTTACTTTATAGAAACTTTGTTGTTAACATTTAATCTTTATAACAAAGTAAACTTACCGTTGTAAGTTATTGTTTTTACATAGTTTTCCTGAACATTGTCTTGTTAACTGAACACAGTAAGAGCATCCACGATGTAGTATTACTATGTGTTATTACATGGTTTATATTACTATAAGTTTAGGCTCATTATTATTAAAAGTCTTTTAACACACGAATCCGGTTTGGTTAAAACCATCATTTTGCTTTGAAACAGATGACGGCTTAAATTACGTTTCATAATTTATTTGATTTGATAGTCGCTACAAAACCGTATGTTTACAAAACCTTAAATAGTTGAAAGATTTTACTTCAACATAAGCAGATGTGATCAAAGCCGCTTCTGGATTACAATACATCTGGGAAATACTTGTCGAAATTTGCATATGTAAACCCTTTTACAAATTCACTTCATCTTTAACTGTAAATTTATTCAAGAAGAAAGTAAATTTAATATCATTCTAAACTTAAAAGACAAGAGACTAAAAATTGATTTTCAGTTATCAAAGTTAATACTTTGTCCTTATTTATTAAAAAATAAATCGAAAAATTAAAATATCTCTCCTTAATTTTGTAAATTATTATTACATCTTGGATAATTTACATTATGTTTGACAATCAAAATTAAGTTCAAAGTGTCTGTTCTAAAATAATATGTCTAAATAAATGTATAATTATACTAAATCTAACAATGTTACTTCTCATAATGTAATTTGTATAAAAATAATCTGTGTACCAACATTTTGTTTTAATTTACATATAATATGTAAGTTAACTCTCATTTATTATATTATAAAATAAATTGTAGAAATCGTAACGCTAAATTACAAATTAAGGAGTTATTTTCTTTGGAATTATAATAATGCATAATAATGAATAATTTTCTTAGAATTGTATTAATGAAATACTGTTAACGAGAGTGAGAGAGAGAGAGAGAGAGAGAGAGAGAGAGAGAGAGAGAGAGAGAGAGAGAGAGAGAGAGAGAGAGAGAGAGAGAGAGAGTGGGGGGGGAGAGCACTTCTCCTTATCCAATATCGAGGAATACGAGATCTCTTTTCAGAATAAATACAAAATAAATATTTTAATTCAATTACTACATTACAATTAACTGACATTAATCGTAATTTGTTCATCGGTAAACTTCATTTAAATTGTATGTATTAGTTTCTTTATTATAAATTACAATTAATTATTTTTAAATAACAAAAATTTCAATAAAAAATGAGCAGAACGTATTTTTAGTTAATTTATTATTCCCACAGAATTATCACAATTTCCGCTTAATTCTAAATTCCATCAAATCTAATAAAGCTCTACAGGTAATTGCGTAACCCATAAAAGACAGAATTGCAGTAAGCTTATAACAATGCTATTAAGTAAAATAAGGGTTTCACTGTGATATTTATATCAAGACACTAGTACATAAATTGAACATATCTCACTCCGAGAGCTGACTGAATTTATAAGGACATTTGTCATCGTTATTTAACTTGAAGGTAGAAAGGAGATTTATTTTCCACTGTGGCACGTTGTAGTTGTATCTTGAGACTAATCTTCAAATAATATCTAGTACAGTATTGCGTTTCCCCCATTTATTGTTCAAGTAAAGAATAGGCTATGTCTTTTAACGTAAACCTAAAGTTATATGTTGTATAGTTCTTTTCTTTATTTTAATTATATTACACATAAATTATTCAACTTAAGGTAACTTATTAATTTACTTAAAATTTGGTTAGAATTTAATATCAACCAACGATAAAAATAAAATTAATGATTATTTAACTAAACAACCCTGAAAGCAGATACCCTTTAAAAAGAAACTCGTAAGAAAAAAAATGCATTTGAATACGAGTTGTTTTTAAATTCAATACAACACATGTATATAAATAAGTATTTAGAATTGCTATATTTCTCTTATCAGCTTAGTTATGAAAGTACCTCTTCGATACGGAGTTTACTGTGATTTATAACATTATGCAAACATACAGCGCCCTGAGTGTCTGGCTGTAATATCCTGGTGATCATTTGTTATTATTACTACAGTCAAGGAATGGAAGAAAGCTTTATTTAGTTCCGATTAACTAAATTGATTGTGTGTGTAAAATTTCTAAAACTATATCGTAAAAAATAGAGTAAATTTACCTTAATTATTACTCATATTTACCCCCATTAAATTTTGATTAATTAAATAATTATTTTATAGAAATAATATCATTATTGGAATTATTATAAAGTGTATTGAAGTAATGAGATTATTTTAGAAAAAGAAGATATAATACAAAAATGAAATAAGTTATGGAAAGTCAATATTCGACGGATTATCTAAAAAGATTCACGAAAGACCAACAATTTCTGGTAAAACATCCCAGGTGTAATGAATGTTATTTGTAAATGTCAACGTTGCCTAAAAAAATGTAGATATAAGTATTACATACTTTAAAGGAGAAAATGTATATGCAATTATTTAATATGATTTTATTAGGATAATTATGCGATTGTATATCAATTATGTACGTCGATTAACGTAAATTGAAAAAAAAAGTTTTAATGTTTTTCCACAGTTAACATACTCGGAATGTATTGTAATGTAATAAATGAAAAATAAAGTAAACAAAAGAATACAATAAAATTGTATTCAATTTATTCGTAGCACAATGGAAAGCTGAACTATTTTCAAGTCAATGCAAAATCGTCGCATTTAATTTAAGTAAACTGTTGTGACAGTTTCAAGACAAAACAGGCGCTACTGTATAGATAGTTTGTAGTATTTTATGTAAATAAGGTTATAATCAGTACACAAACAATCAATGGATTCATATGTACGTAATATAAATATCGATATCAGTGTTCTTTGTCTCTTAAAGATAAACATCTAAAATTATATTTAGGTAGGTACGAGTAAAAATAAAAAAGGGGTTTTTTTTTTTAAATTTGGTAAGGAATGGTTAAAAAAATAAATCAATGCAATACAATGTTTGATTTTTTTTTTTTTTTTTAATCAAACAACTTAACAACATGAAAAACATTTACAATGAATATATAATAAGGATCTCTTAAAGCAAAGCCTGTTTTGGGATTTCCGTCATTTAAATAATATTTAATAATTTTTGGAATTGGAAGATCCTATGCTCCATCTTTCAAAATAACACATTACTTGAAATAAAAAGTACATTTTCTTATAAATAAATAATACCCAATCTGTTCTGGGTTATTCCTCCTCTATTATAAAATATGCAGAAAAAAAGAAAACTATTTGTTCAGTAGACTTACAAACCAAAATAACTAAATACTTGCCATGTCGGTAAAGAGCACTACTTTGCCTGACAGCCAAAAATAATGTACTCATTCACCCCCTTACATTCACCAATCCTTTAGCCCTATATTGCCATTTACATCCAAACCTCAATTTACACATGATATTATGATTACCATGTACTATATTCCCTATATAATTATCATATTTACCTCTTAAGCATCTTTTTTTTATTAATGTTCCATCTACAATTTTTAAATGTTTATACTCTCTGGAATAACCCAGATTTTTAACTGTCTACAAAATAAAATATAAAAAAAGGTTTTGTTTTATGGACACCAATTTGTATTACCATAAACAGAGCGCATTATATCTATTTGTAAAAGTGTTTCAACATGGTTAATTTTGGTAGAGGTATTGGCAGGTTTAAGTTAATTTCGTAGGTTATAAGATTTTCAGCGGATTTTCCGAAGTTACTTACAATACATAAAATAGAACAAACTTAGAACTTTAAAAAAATATAAATGTTTCGACGGATGAATCTTTGGCGTACAAATGAGGCCAAGAGCTATCATTTATTCATAACTTTACTATTTCACTTAAAAGATATTTTTAGTACAAGTATTATTGATTTGATTATAGAAGTATATTTACCTCCCCACCAGGGTAGTTCATAACTTCGTCTGATTCAATCAGAGCATAATAAACTTGTGAGACAACTTTTGAAGGACAAACTTCACGTAACATGTATAGTTTCCTGATATTTATCTGCAGTTCACATTTCAGCTTCTTAACGTGGCCTCGCCATGACAATTTATAGTCTACCAAGAGTCCAATATATTTAAATTCACCCTCGACCCATCTGAAGAAAAAAAAGTGGTCATTTAAAAATATAATCCGACCACGTAAATTAAAAATCACATGGTTAGTTTTTTCGCTAAGTATCAATATAATTTTTATGAAACCAATAATACAGAAAATCTAAGTCACTTTGTAAATGATCACAGACCAGGTATAAGAACTTCCAGGAGTAAGTCAGAGCTGCATCATCAGCTAACTTCGTCAAAGTTCCATCAAAACCCTGAAAAAAATCAGTAACACAAATTAAAAATAAAATTTAACCTAAAACGTATCCTTGATGTACCCATACCTTACACAAGGTGGCGCAAAAAGAATGGTCACTTTTGAAATAAATAAAACTTCTATGATGGTTAATATAAATTTTTTAAATTTAAATATATGAATTCAATAGTTTATCCAATCTCAATATGTAGCTAAAAATAAAAAAAAAATAAAAATAAAAAATAAAAACTGTTTATGCACGGAAATCATTTCTGAAAGATGGCGTCCTTCTTCATGAAAACACATCCGAATTCTTTCTAGAATGTTCTCCATCACTTTCACTATGGCTGCTGTTTCTGTTAATGGTTTCTTTTAAATCATTTAGTGATCGAGGTTTGTGAAGATACACTTTTCATTTTAGCTACCCCCAAAGAAAAAAAAATCACACGCTGTCAGATCAGGTGATCGTCCGATCCAGCTGATGTGACTAAAGTGTGAAATGAGGTGATGGAGAAACAATTTTATAACTTTATTTACTACGAGTATTCCCAATTTTAACACAATGCTGACATTTTAACAGAAAATTAGAAATCCATTTATTAGATAAACTTCTTATGCCAGAATTCGAAAGTTTCTCCAATAATGTACTATGTAATCTATTGAACCAAACGCCTTTGTTATGTGTCCATTCAGGAATGCAACTAAAAAACGTTCAGTTAAATGACAGCTTTTAAATCCCAACTGGCGGGTGTTGAGGTAAATTTGTACGATTTAAAAAGTATTTTTTCAAAAACCTTTAGCAAAGATTGAATGAAGTGAAATAATTCTATAACAATGAACATCAGTTTTATTACCACGTTTAGAAACTTTGACTACAAGAGTGGTTTTTAAGCATTCAAGAAATGTCCCTACATTTTTAGTTAAGTTATAAGGTCAACTTCTCTGTTTGTAATTTTTATAAGAAACAAAGAGTTTAATGTGTAATATTCTGATGATTTTTGATTATGTAGTGGGTGTCAAATATAAAGATTTATTCTGAAATATGTGTTTAAAGTTCCTTTCATATAATACATTTCTTGGGGTATATTTGTATTTGTTCTTAAACAATCAACCTCACCAATGAAATGATGACTCAATACAGAGGCAATATGGTCAGGATCATTTACATTTAATTCGGTAATATCTGTTTTGTTACGCTGCTTTCCAATAAAATAATTAATTAAATAAATCCACTGGGATATACGAGTAACTTGGGAGTACATTGAAATTTATTTAAATAAATAATAGCATGCTTTAAATTGTTAAGTTTATTTCTGTAAGTTTTATAAAACGCTTTATTTTCTTGTCCCAGAGTTTAAACAATGTCAACTTGTAGACTTTATTTCTTCTTTTAACCCGCAAACGAAGATAATCATTCGTCCAATGTTTAAGTTTTCCAATTTTACTGTTATGGGTAATATATTATTTGCCCTTTTAAATAACACTATGTATTATTTTAATAAACAGATCAAAAGCCAAGGAGAGTTTTTTCACTAAAAATATTAACCATTCAATTCGATCAATTTCATCCTTCAATCAATAACAATTTATCATAGTTGAATAGTTTTCTTTCAATTTTGGCATGTTAATGAAATCAAGCTTAAACAATACCACGGAGTGATCAGTAAGTAATCATGTATTAAATATTGATATCATAACTATCCCTGTTATCAAAGTTAATATAATTGCACATTCGTGTATTTTTATGGTGATTTGTTTACAATACTTTAATAAGTAAAACATTTCATTATTATTTTTCCGTTTGTTTTATTTATCTTAAGACATTGTTAATAAAAATAAATTATACATTTGGTTCAGCCATTTTTTCTTTCCAAACATAAAATAAGTTTTGTTGGTAATTTATATTCGATACATCCTGTAAGTTATCATAAAAACTAGTATTTAGGAAATTTACCTTCCTAGTAGTTAAAAAAATAATTTATTACAATTTAAAAGGAAAATGTTTATAATAATATAGACATTATTAGTTGTTTCAAAAACCATTTCTTTTTTAATGTATTTAAGTTAACTTTGAAGTATTTCTGACATAATAGAGATATTTGTAGCTCAATATATTGGAAATTTAATACGAATTTATCAGGAATATAAAGCTCAACTGAACCCTTTGCAGTCTCTCAAAGTATTAATAAAAGTGTTCCTCATGCGCGTCCTAACGTATGCAAGGAATGCTTGTGATGTATTCCCTTTGTTAAATACCTTCAACAATACAATTAAATATTCTGTTGAATGTCTTATATAAGATGTAACATTATATTTTTTGTAAATATATGTATTCATTTGGAAGTTTGGTTATTCTTCAGATTTCTATACGATAATATAAAAAGTACTAAGTTATCAACTTGTTTTAAAAAGAGACACTCTTTGCTCATAAAACATGAAACGAAATATTAAATAATGTGTCTTTTCACACATAGTCCTAAGAGTAAAATGTTAATAGAATCAAATACGGACGTTAAAAAAATAACATTCCCGATTGTAATAGTTTTTATATATGCTAAAGAGGAAGACCCTTTAAAAAAAGTCTTACATCAAATAACGTCTTAACTACAAAATGTAATCGTGAACGTCTACTAATAATTAATGATCAAACACAAACTTTGTATCAAACTTTAAACGATTACAAAATATAGTAGGAGGAGATATATATGATATCGAATAATTTTAAATAAATAAATCCTTCAAAAAAAAACCATCAGATTTGTACAATCAGCTACATTCAAACTTGTCCTTCATCACAGCGATGAAGATTTATTATCAAGTTTTGGAAAGCAATTTTATAAACTGAACATCATACGAATTTTAAATACTAAAATTTATCAATATTTCATAAAATATACAAAATTTATGATTAAATATAACATCAATTTTAAACTTTTATAATCAATTTGTATGAAATAATAATACAAACTTCAGAAAAACATAATCATTTTAAGAATAAGTAACTGAACATAAATGTTTAAGCAGTTTTGCTAATATTAACGCCAATGTGATGTTACCAATGGATGGTGCCTCCCTTTTATTCCTTTGTTTCTATCGTAGTTATACTTTTTTTTAAACCATGGTAACCTTTATGTAAATACAGTAGCATGTATAAAATTGTTTGAGTAATAAACAAATATGTTATCATATTCATATTTGTTGAGTGGAGCGTGAAACGAGAATACAAAGCTCTACGGAGAAACATTCATCGCAATTCTTTGATCTGTAAATGTAGTTTTTGTATGATGCTGTTGGGGCAAAACATAACAAAGAGACAAAAAACATCAGTAATTTAATTTTTCTTGAGATCTAAAAGGCTACAAAGTTGTTAATTTAAGAAAAATTCATTTGAATCCGTTTAGAATAAGCTAAGTCAACTAAATGAAATGTTTTGTACAGTTTATTATATAAAGTAAAAACTAATAGAATTGTTTTTATGAACAACTGAGCAAAGTAATTTAAAACAAAGAACGGACATAGTGATTCTATTTGATTATATAGTGAATGACAAACTGTCGGATTACTGTCAGTGTGTAAGAAACCCGTATTATTGTTCGAGTACTAGTGTGCTTTGTTTATTCTGGCCTGAAATGATGCATAACAGATTGTTAAAGTTAATCAATAAATGAATGAAATCACAATGTTTCACAATAAACTCTATATTTGTCCAAGATGATGTTTCAATCACTTAGTCTTCATCCTCAGTTGTTACTGTTACAACTCTTGGCTCTATTCCACCGTTTTGTGCAGTTCAGTACTATGAAAGATTGTGTACATGTCTTAGTAATTGAAACAAAATTTTGAATTATCTGTTTCAATTCAATGTTACTAAAAGTTCCAACAAGTTATGATCATTTTCATTGTCACTTTTCCATGATGTGAAATTTTCACACATTATTTTGTACAAAGGTTGCTTTCATTTAGAGATGTTAATTAAATGTGCATTTGCCAACTTATTGCATGGATTAGATTGTAAAACTAAAATTATATTACTCTACTGGGAGACCATATGTCCTCCTTGTCTATTCCAAATACATTATTTTTTTAAATATACATTACTAGCATTGTACCTGTCCTTCGTAGTGGGTTAAAGTAAAGATAATTAATTGAGTGTTAAGGGAATTATCAAGGCCAGTGGGGCGGTACCCTGCTTTTGCGTATTTTGTACACCATAAACATCAAACATTTGAAAAGAAAAAATGTATGAAGCCTCAACTCGTTTCACCTTTGTAGTTTAGAGAAATTTCGGATTTTTGTTAATATACTTAAACGAAAAAGTTTTTCAAAAGATTTCTTAATGAGCAACTATGAGTATGCTATATTCAAAGTTTCATTGCAATCCGTTCAGTCGTTTTTGAGAAATCGTGATGAGTGAGTGAGTATTTGGCTTTTATATATTATATAGCATAATAATAAGATATGCGATTTATTCTAACGATAGAAAGTTTATGAACAATAAAACACAATTTTTTAAATTTTGTAATATCCACTTTTTATTAGTGCCTTTTTATTACAGATTGTATTACAGCCTCATCAATTGCCTTAGCAGGCGAAACCATTGATCGGCTAGACTAATAAAAAGTGGATATTACAAAATAAAAAATTGTGTTTTATTATCTTTAAACATGGAATTCCACCAAGAACCATCGGTCTCAACAGTAATGAAAAAAAAAAAGAAAGAAAGTTTATGTTAAATGAAACATGAACACAATATTTGGCCTACCTCTAAAGGTATGCACTCGTATTTTACCATTTCGTAAAATACCACGTATTTGGTTGTAACTTAATGCTCTAAATGAAAACAGTCATTAAATTTTGGTTTCATGAATGTAATTGAAAATTCAACTATCCCTACACATCTTCTCGTATTGTGCACATGATATTGTATTCTTAACTATATCGAGATTTAGGGTATTACTTTACATTGAGAAGACTAATTTAGGAGTATTTTCTCTCTTAATTTAGGAGTATTTTAAAATGTATACTTATCAAAAACTTTAATGGATCGCAATATTAAGGTTGATTATTTCAATATCCTGAGTGAAAATACTAATGAGAAGCGCCATGAGAAAAAAATTTGAAAATACATCAAAAATTAATTTACCCATTTATAACTTATTTAGAAATAAACGTATCATAAAGAAACTAAAAATGTTTATATTAGTATCATGTACGTTGTTCCTTTCTTTTTTAATTCAATAAATATTTTAGTTATATTTTTTTGTCATTTCTAGTTGTTCTTGCACAACTATCTTCATTTTATGTAAAACTACTAAAAACGGATTTGATTTTTAAATGAATGTAAACAAGAATGACAGAAATAGATTAAATCTAAGAAAGTAAAATAAAATAAACAAGATAGCTCATTGAACAAATTGTTTATTTATCCACTTATTGTTTTTTTGTGCAACAATTCCAATGTAAACAAGTTTACCTGTCATATTGGGTAATGTTAGTACAAGCATATATTCTCTTAAACGATATACACAAGACTTATTTATCAGTCTATGTTCGTGTCGACCTATTTATGTATGTAATTCTCAGTGGGTGGTTGACTGCGTTTTATTTGTGTAACCTAAATGACTCAATAACAAATGAACTGATCTACATAAGATATTAACATACTACATTTTCAGCTGTTCATTTATATATATATATATATATATATATACTGTATAAATATCCCATATATAATGATATATATATATAATGATTGTAGAAGATAGTGAACTTTCACAATTTATTTAAGTTTAAATTATTTTGCACTAATTCTTCACTTTTTTAATACAAAAATAATTAATGGAAATTTGGTTTACAGGCTATTTAATTCTATTGTTGACTGACGTAAGTCTTCTAAGCTGCGTGCATATTTCATAATATCCTACTCCATTTTTGTGTGGTTTGATGAGAATGATTGTTAAATATCTTATATATCTAATAAGTTAGTTATTGTAAATACACATAAAAATGGTGTAGAATTAATTACTTTGCTAAAGTTAGTCATGTGGTTAGTGATATATTAGAAAAAGAAAATCACTGTAAGACAGCTTTTTAAAGAAAAATTTAGGGAAAATCTTAAGGAATCTAAGGATAAAATTGATAATATAGAAACAAGCTGTGTTTATAAGTTGACGTGTATGTAGTCGAAACAGGTCGAAATGTCAATTTTAGATAAAAGGAACACAAACAAATTTGATGGTTGAATAACTCTAGCTTTTGTAACCATTTACAAAATCATACATAGTGTCAGATTTTTATTCTAATATTAATTTTAAGATTCTTCATGTTATGTAAAGTTTATTTTAATAAGTTATCTTTTCTTCTTACAAATAACAAATAAAATAAAAAATTAAAATTAAATTGGTAATTTTTGTTAAATATTTCAAGACCCCCCCCCCCCAAACAATCATCCCAATTTCACCGAAAATACCATTTCTAGTGATTGTGGTCACTAACCTAAATGGATGTTATATTAAAATATCAGAATTCTTCTAGCAAAACTAATCGATTATTATTAAAAAAATTAAAAGAGTAAAATAAAATAAATAAACTACTTCAATACTTTTCAAGTTTAAATTTAAAAAAACCCTTACTGCCATAGTTCATGGTTCATCTGATGTTATTACTAATAACACAGAAAGATGTTTTTTCAAAATTGGCGCAACGAATTAACTATTTTTATTTGGTAGTGGGAAAAGGTTAGTGTGATATTTGCACAAACAAAATAATCTAAGTCTTCTGAGTTTTTCAAGTGCTTAAACAGTTAAAAATCTATTGATCATGGAGATTACCTTTGTCAACTTTAAATAAACAGCATTGTTTACATGTAATAAATAATCTAACTTATCCCTTTAGTGAAAACGATTGTTTACCTTAAAAAACAATAAATATATAATTTTTGAGGACAGACATCTTTTAGACTTAGTTTACCCATAAACAATTAGTTATATTGAAAGACAATAATGTAAATTTATATACGGAATAAAAATTGAGGAGAAATAAATAAATAAATACTAAACATTCTTTTATAACCTAAATCTGTTGTCTTTTCAGTTTAAAATGAGATTGAATTGCTTTATTCTTGAATAAATTTACACTTAAAGACAAAGCGAAGTTGATAAGGAGATTATATATGCAAATCAGATCGTGGAGGGTTTCCCAGATGTATTGTAATCCAGAAAAGAGATTGATTGCTTGAAATATTAACGAAGGAACTTTATAAACTTACTTTAGAATAGGAATGGAGATAAAATTTATAAATTGATTATGAAAACACTCTGACTAAAACTGCATTCGTTTTACTTTATGTGTAAAAAATGATGTATATAAGATAACCGAGTTAATATTCTATGAAATGATGTTAGAAATTCTTGTTATATCGAATTGAAAGAGGACAAAAGGTCAGAATTCAGTATTTGCAATTGTGATAATAATAATAATTTTAAAATGAATTTTGTTGAGGAATTATACTTATAACAACGAAATGTCTTGGAAAATTATAAATCTTTATAATTTTCTTTTACGACTTCAATTTAGTTAACTTTTATTTAACTGCGAGAATATAAGATTGTGAAGAATGTGTTTTTTTAATATGTTAAACAATTTACTGTTACAATTGAAGATATACTACAAGTTATAATTTGATTGAAATATACTGAAATTATAATTTTAATTTCAGTTGAGAGGAGAGCGTTGTAAGTAAATGACTATTTCTATAAATATTATAGTCGTTTCTCATATTAGGTGAAAACACCTATTAAGCCTATTTTTGTAGAAAAACCGCCTATAATATCATAAGACGAATATGTACACAGTTTTAATTAGTTATTTAATAATTTTACTTGATATGTATGTGGTATGCCAGTAAATTTGGTGGAATGATGTTGTTTGTTTAATGGTTTTAAGTATACTTGCTATTATTGTATTTTAACGCATTATTTAACTACTAAATACAATAAAATTCCTGGATTGTATAAATGTAAAGAAACATATCGTAATAAGACTTTTTCATTTTCAAAATTAATATATTTAAGGTATAGCGTCTTTTTTCCTGAAAGTGCTCAATTCTTTCAAAACATTTTCTCACCTCTACTGTTTTAATCACCTGTAATGTTTTTTACCTATTACTTTCTCAACCATTGTTTGTGGAGGAAGAACAGTAAAACTTTAACTAGTGGATATTATCGCTAGATACCTCTTTAGGACAGTTTTAGATATCATTTGAATAAAGGATAGTTTGAATATGTAAGACTTAAGCTCAGAGCTCTTCGTAAATTTATGTTCAATAACTTCACTTTCTAAAATGTGGAGTAAAAAAATAACTTATTTTAGTTCTTTAAGTAATTATTTTTTGTAATTATGAATGCTCCTAACTCATACTAAAATTTTTAATGTTTTCAAGTATTTCTTTGTACTTTGTAAGTGCTTTGTAAGCTTTAGATCTTTTTCATTCCTTTCGTGTATTTTATGACAACGATCTTTTATCATAAGTTCCCGCATACGATTCTATTAGAGTAAAACTTTTAAGTTGTGTAGAAAGAAAACTGGATGTAGAGGTGGCTTGCTCATTATGGTTAGTTTAATCAGGATTATTAATATGTTCGGCATTATCACTGCCACTTCTGTTGATTTCTGGTGTTGAATTTCGATGTAGATATTGTATCTAAAATTTTGTTCTTATTGGTTGGACTTAATTATTATACTCAGGCCTATTTGCGCACCCATTCCGTTCATAAAATTAAATTTTAAAGAAAAACAAAACCCCTATTCTAAAACTTTTCTAATGTATTTTTTTAATACTTGTCATAAAATTAGAGATGAAGTTTTGTTTCAGGTAAATTATTTAATCGTATTGGCTAGGAAAAGTTTATTTTTAATAATAATATCTATCTAGATAAAATTAATTAATTTAACAGTAAAATTTTAAATTAAAATTGATAAATGTTTGAAATTAATATAGGCAATGTTCGATTGTGATATTAGGTTTGTAGTAATTGATGACTGATAGTGTGAAAACCTGCTTGCTCGGTTCACCTCACCCACAATACACTTCTTATAATTATTCATACGAGAATTAATTCCTCTTTTCAAAGTGTTATTTCCAGTTCAAAGTGTTATTTCAAAGTGTTTCAGAGACTAATTTTACCCAGTTTCTGTCTGCTCACCCAGTTTATATTTCCAGACCGAACCCTCTTGTGAATGATACCTAGAATAAACTACCGCCTCAACAGAGACCCTAGAAGATATGGAACTTAATTAAAATATGTAGAGTTTAATTGATTTTAGCTGTGTCATTTCAAGACGTTTAAATCTCAGCTGTGCGTTTATATCTTATTTTTCTCTTTAACTGATATTGTGTAACCACTAGTAAACAAGAATTATTGAGTTGAAATTAACTATGAACGCACTCAGATTTGAACTCAAAAATCTTATTTAATTTTTACAATCCAATCATTTATTGGCAAACAATATGCGCTTGAACGATATCTTGTTTAGGCAATTCTCCAGGTCAAAGGAACCTTTGAAATAAGAACTTGATTAAGTTAAGATGAATCCAGTGATGCCGAATACATCGCTTGTTTCTTAGTAAGAGCGCTCACCAAAATGACAGGAGACACTGATTTCACAACAACATGATCGCAAAGTAACAGTGATGTAACATTCTTATTACTTAAAACCTATCGAAGTAACTTATGTCTGCGAACAAGAATGGCTTCATCGTCTTCTGGTGATGAAGATACTTTAGCGCTAGTAAACCTTATAAATATTACCAATAGTTATCGGCAAAAGAAGCGTTTTTGGGTGCATCCATTATGGAGAAGTAATAGTTATGAAAAATGTGCGTTTAGAGTTTTTAAAGAACTGAACATGTTTCCTGAAAGATTTACCGAATGCGCAAAGAAACATTAAATTTATTGGTTGAAAAAATTGCTCATAAGATTTAAAAAAAAAGAGACTAACTTCAGGGAGTCTGTAACACCTGAAGAACGTCTTTTAATAACGTTAAGGTAAGTGTTATTTTTGAAACAGTTGAATTAAAGTCATACTGTGTGCAATAAAAAGGGAGCAACTAATTTTGATTAAATTAAGGCACTGAAACACGGCTAAAATTCAGAAATATCCTGTTTTGCCCACTATAGTTTGTTTAAAAGTTTATAAAACACTATAAAAATGTTTAAAAGTTATGTAACCTCAAAAGTTACAAATTTATAAATTATGTAGGTATAAATAATTAATTAAAAAGTCAATTATTTTATGAATAGGTTTTGTTGATACTATGTAATCATTTGCTTTTTGAATAGACTATATTATTCTTTTTTAGGATAAATAACACTCGCAATAGTTGATATATTATGTATAGTCATATAAACAAGAAAAATTTTCAACTACAGATACAAAATGTATATTAAATTCCGGGTCGTCTTTCATTTTGTTGAACAAAGAATATTTTTTTAAAAAATGCAGTTATTGAAGAACAAAAAAGATAGAAGGTAAATAAATTTGACGTATTCAATACCATACAAGCAACGCACAAGTGACACGCAACAAAAAGTGGAGCATGCTGCACTTAAATGACAGTGATATGATTGTTGTGTGTCTTTAACGTGTTGGATCATGTCGGTGAGCGGTGGCTCATATGTTAACCTTTGTCTAACTTGAAAATGACGTCATGTCACAATCATGTAACTGTCACGTCACTATCATATCAACTTGGTGAGCGCTCGGCCTTAGACTGCGGGCCTCTCTTTTTAAAACAATGTTATGATCTCATTTCTTACTGTTATTGTAAATATACTTGGGATTCCTAAAATAAATTTTCATATTGTAAACCTGGGAAATCAATAAGTGCAATATAATTTTAATACAATATTACTTTATTTATAATACTTTAAAAGTTAACGTTCTACTTTGGGCACTTCATTTTGTACATAATTCCTGGAGACGTTTATTAAATACAAAGGTGGCGTCTATAGGTATACAAATTATATTAGTCTTTGAAATTATATATATATAAAAAAAATTAAGAATGGAAATATCATATAAGATACAAATGTACTGAAATTAATGTGTTTAATTTTAATACCTAATTATAATTCTTTCTTCCCGTTAGGATAATGAGGATGGCAAGCTAAACAATTGATATTTGAAATTTGTATAGTGCATTTGGACCTACGCAGTAAATTCATTAAAAGAAAATTATCAATGAAAATAAAATTAAAAATAAGACACTAAATACATATAATGGTAATAGTACATTTTCATGTTCTCATTTTGAAGCTGAGGATTGTATTAAACGTATCTAATTCACGTTTTATCTTGTACTACATTCACATATAAAAATGTTTTGCTTGTCTTTCAAATAGAACATAAAATCATTATTCAGAAATGTTTGTTTTAACAGAAATTTTAACTGTTAATCATTGCAGGATAACGATTATTCAACCGTCTTTCTTACCGTCTCTGTTTTCAAACTACTATAATAATGATTTTAATATAAGTTAATATATATTACTGAAATTTAAGCTTTTAAATATATTAGTTATTCTTTGGAAGGTATGTAAATTTGTACTAATGAATTATGGTTCTTCAGAGGCACCAATGTCATTTCGAGAAATTCATTTAAATAAGAGTAGAGGCCTACTTATTAGCAATGATCCCAGCAAAATTTATGTTTAGTCAATCGACATTTGTTTTTTAAGGATGATTCAATCTTCAATGAATTAACATACATTTTATATAATTTGAATCAAATACTGCTTTAAGAACTTGAAATAAACCTGCTAAAGTTCATCTTTCTCTCTTTCTGCCCCCCCCCCTACCTAAGTAATAAACTGAAAATGAAACATGGTTTGTGTCTTATACAAAAAGACGTCGATTTTATTTTGTGTTTCTCCAATAGATCATTTCTTTTCTCGTTCATTAAACCATTGGTTCCATTAAACAAACTTTAACATTTCAACAAATGTTTAGCGGTAAAATTTCGAAATATTCATCCAGGCTTTGTGGTATTTGTTTATTTTCTTTTTTCAATAATGAAAAACTGTTGTTTTAGGTGAGATAGCAACGAATACATTTCATTGCTTATATATAAATATATATATATATATATATTTTTTTTTTATGAGTTAAACAAGAAATCTAGTTAAACATTTTTCCACGGTGTTTCTATAAAAATAACTTATATATGCAATTGATTTTAATCAATTTACAGACCAAAAAGTAACCAAAATCTAAAAAAACCTATAGCTAGCTTTTTAAAATTATTTATTTTAAATAGTTTAGTATTCATTTAATAAATTTATTTTCTTTTTGACTCCAGAAAGGCATTCAATTCGGTGTACCGTTATGTAAATTGTAAATTAATTTTTAAATTAAAAAAAAACTTTTCATGTTAGATTTTATTTGATACAATTATATACCTTTACAAAAATAACAATGTTATATTTCAATATTTATAATTTCAAATTAATTATTTTAGGATAGATATTTTTAGACTGATTTTGAATGTCCAATATAAAATAAAATGATCCAACAGTAGGAGAGAATATTAAAGTGTAAAATCAAGAATATAAAACAAAGCTGTTTTAATATTACAGTACCACAGTTTGTAAATAAATAAGGACGAAAGCATTCACTTCAATAATCTAAAAATCTCTTTGGAGTTTGTTTTCCTTCCAATATAAAATGAAATGAAATGACTTTGTTCTTGAATAAATTTACACTTAAAAACAATGGAAAAACAATTTATATATGCAAATCAAATCGACGAGTGTTTCCAGATGTATTGTAATTGACTTTGATTAGTTCTAGTTCTTAATTAGAACAGTTGTTTTGTGAACATACTATACAATAGTAACTCTGATAAAACAATTATTATAATTATAAAAAATTCCCCCAGGAAGTTTCTATATGGGTTTGTTTTTAATCCTTCCCTTTTTACCTTTTCCACAGGAAATTACTGTCTAAAATATAATTGCCATAATTGTATAAAATGCTTTTATTAAAATAGGTCTAAAAGCATGGTAATATATACACTCATTATGGGCAGTAAATTCACGATAATTAAAAAGGTTTTACCTACTCTATTGTTTAGACCAGCACCTCAATTTTATCGGATTAGGTCATTTAGGTTTAAATGTCTAACACTTTTTGTTCTTAAATAAGGTTTGCTTAATATGATAGATTGATTCACTTAGGCTGGTATTCAAGTTGCATAACTTTAGATTTTGTTAAGATTCTCAACATTATTATTATTCAAATTCGATGTACCATTTAAATCGAAATAATTTTTTTTAGTAATTACTGGAATGGTTTTAATAAGCGTTTACTTTGTACTCTCTGCATTAGTTGGTTATCTCTCAGAGTAAAATATTGCCAGGTTTACATTATTAAGCCCTGTAACAACAGAAAATATTCGTTTTATACAGTATACGATCTGGTGTGAATACAAACTCTGAATACAAATAGAACATGTTCTTATAACTTAACAACCGAAGGTGTATTAGTATATAAGCAATTTAGAACTTCTAACAATGTGATTTTTGAATGTGATTATTAACCTTGACATGTGACGGGGATCAACATGAAGCAGGGTCATTCACAATAGAAATAAGTTAGCCACAGTCAAATTTATTAAAATTCTGTAAATAAAACTAAATACTATGCTCGGTTTTGTATTTTCATAAAAAATGTGATATTAAAATAGATTAGAACATCATGAATTGCTGAACATTTTAGTTAAAATTAAAATACTGTGTATTGGAAAAGAAAGTAAACGATGAACACAGAGAAATAGTTTTATTGTAGAACAAAGGTAAATGAGAGTTTTCATATTGTTAGCTGGAGCGCGACAAAACAATAAAGCTGTATTTTTCAGATTTGTTTTTATGTATTACTTTGTCATTCGTATCTGTAGAAACCCTTTGCATCCTCACGTGTGTACAGTATTATTTAATCTAGAATATTTAAAAGAAATTACTTAACAAGAGTAAAATAGGCCTCATGTATTTGCAGTATGAACTTACGAAAATACATAATATGTAGCCTACATTAATAATCTATGTACTTTGTAGTGAAAACATCAAAGGTATTTATTGTGTACGTTATTTGTTCCATTGGGAATGCTTCACATATCGAACACTTATGAAAACATATAGAAAAATGTTATTTTAAAACATTTATACTAAAATGCTTCTTTTTTATTAATTGTACTTTATTTAACAGGTTGTACTTTGTTTAATAGTTCAAATAACGTATCTTTTCTTCTCATCTAAGTTGTATTTTGTATTCATTGCAAATGTGCCCAAGTCACGATTAAAATAACTAGAATGCATTTTCGTCTCTGTGACTTATTAATTATGTAGTAATTCTACTTACATTGACGCGTTTCGGAAATATTTTTTTCCATCCTCAGAATATCTCGCTCATTTGAGGTCGTCACAATAAATAAGATTTCAACATACAACACAAAACACACTAACACATATTAAAACACATACTCTGATATCTCTGAAGAGTTGACTGATATACGTCCGTGTGTGCACACGTTATCGTGCGATACGTATGTGTTTTAATATGTGTTAGTGTGTTTTGTGTTGTATGTTGAAATCTTATTTATTGTGACGACCTCAAATGAGCGAGATATTCTAAGGATGGAAAAAAATTAATACATAATTAATAAGTCACAGAGACGGAAATGCATTCTAGTTATTGTATTTTGTGTTTAAATTTTAGGCTACATTTTAACCATTCTCTATTACAACATACATTCTGAATTGATCTTATATAGATGTTAGTGATGAATTGTTGAGATTTAAGCATAGAAAAAAGTATTGTGACCACCGATATAACGACGTCTTAGAGTCTTTTGTGCAACTATGTCTCTAAATTGTAATCTACGGGTTTACTTCCTTCCATTCAATAGGTTTCTTTATGAGCTCACTATAAAATTATTCCTATCTTAAATTTTTGTGTTGACAACGACGACTGATGACGGCATGTTGAAAAACACTTTCTCAGCTTCCTGAGTGTATGAAACGTGGAGATCAGTCAAAAAACGGAGTTTGAAATTCTTTTCAGTTATCAAACTCACCCTCTACTTCGTGTACTGTCACAGTAACATATTTATCTCCTTAACCTTTGCAATTATAATTTTATTGTCTTAGCTACTATTATCGTTAAATTGTGACACTATTTCAATATTAAAGCTGCAGTAATACTTACATCTTTGCTGTCATATTATATTATTATTTTTGGTACAGTTTTTTCCGAATATTTGTCATTATTTCAATACACAAAATATTAGTATACATAGATGCAAGCAAATATCCGAATAACTTCAAACAATAATATAAACAATTCATTACTTTAATAACGTTAAAAATATTATTCACAACATTTTCGTTGTCCTGTAAAGAAAAACGAAATATCAATCATTCAAAAATATTTTATAAATATAAAATTCTGTACTAGTTTCTTTTCTTTGGTTTGCACAGATATTCTCTTTTTGATATCTCAATTGTTTTCAATAGAGGAACGCAACTAACCCAATCTTACACCACAACGAGAATGTTGTATATTGCAGGAAACATTCCAGTAAACAAACTAAAGTTATTCTACATTAAACCTACGCCATCCTACTGGACTTATCCTACTTTAATTAAATCCTAACCAGAACACATCTTTTGAACAATGGAATTACAAACATTTTGATTAAATCATTTAACTGCCTAAAAGGGAAATGAAATGTGAAACCAACTTGCGGTCTGCTCCACAATATTATGGTGTTGCATTCCGAAGTAACGAAAAAGTTTAAAATTTAATTAAAGGCAATGTTGAATTACAGGAAAGGAACCTATGTACATCTTTATTACGTGAGAAAGGTTATCTAGTACATATTAAATCGAAGACTCGTTAATCCTTTTACATGTAAACAATTCCGCTCCCCATAAACCAACCTATGACTTTTGTAAGCTTCAAAAGCATTGGGTTGCTCATGCTGAGAATTTACATTTAAATGTCCGGAAAGCTTATTTTGTCTTTCCTTCCAATCTTAGTCCATAATATATTTGTAGATTGAAAACTCATTAATGGCAGCAGAATATTTAATTACATTGTAAAAGCTAGGTGCCTATTTTACTTTATACAGTCAGCAAAAAATAGCGATTGAAAATATCTTATAAGAATTTTGTTTTGTTATGTAAAATTGTCATTTTACAGGAATCCTCATGTCATTCAATGAAAATATTGTTTTTTTGTCAATTAATCAGAAACTAATAAATTATTAATCAATAAGAAAGTAACAGTGACTAAGAATTTAGGAAATATTAGTTTGGTATTTTGTATATAGTTGACCAGCATATAAGGTAACTATTTCAGATTTGAAGTAACATTTTTTAATTAAAATATATACATATATAAATAATGATAAAAAAGGATATTTTAATATAATTAAATTAAGATTTATCGTACACCGATTCAGTGGATAATTGTTAAACCACTTTTGTCCATTTATTAAAAAAAAACCTTATTTGATCTATAATTCCTAAAGAAATGCACAGTGGATATAGAAATATTTGGAATCTTGTCTCTAAATTTTCAGGGAAACAAAATTGGCCTGAATTTTACATTTAATTTACAAACACTTCCTAGTATAATATTTTCTAGAATGGTGTCTTTATTTAAGTACTTTTGTTCCATCCTACCAGCCATAAACTCTACATATGAGATCCTTCTTGATCAGCCAATTTTATATCCTTTCAGTCACAATAATGCTCTATATTACATGTATAATAATCCAGTAAGCTAACACGTGCTGTTCTCTTTTGAACAGTTTCATGGTTCCATGAACTTACCCTACTATAATTAGAACTCACAATAACACACCCTTCAAAATCTGTACGTAATATGTAAGTCTGATTGAAGGTCGTATACCAAGCAAGGAGAAGGTTCAAAATATGTAAGAAGTTAAACCTTGCTTTAAATATGTTTTGAGCTAAATTGATATGATATGAAACAAAAATTAAATCATTATAATAAGTTAACATTTGAATAAAAATACTATTTCGGTACAATTTTGTTTTTTGTTATGAATTTGTTTGTATGTCATAAACTAATATTTTAAAATGTAAACATGTCATACTTATACTGATTGTAAGATAAGTCTCAAACCTAAACTATATTTAAAGATCATCTATAAGCAAAAATTCTAATTTTACATATATTTGTTAGAATGTAATAGCTATTATTTTTTGAACTTTTAAATTTTTAATTTTAGCAATTTTAATACGTGGTAATATATAACATTTATTTCCTTCTTATTAAAAAATATATGCGTTAAACCGTTTCTAAATATTTCTGTTCGTTCTAAGCCATTCGTTGCCTTGAATAAAACAAATCTTAAGCTAACCCTTCCAATATCCCAGAAACAACAAATACGATACCGTATTAGCTACAATTAATAATTCTCACAAAGCGTTGTTTTATTTAAAAAACTGCTGCTATGTTTTTCAAGTGATTTATCTATTTCGGACAATGGGTATTAAATTGAGAACAACAAAAAATAGTAATAATAAAAAATTAAATAATAATAATAAAAAAAATAATAAAAAGAACTAATATCACGATTTTAAATAAAACGGTAGTTTAAAATAATGTGTCTGTGACATACTTCAAATTTTAAATATTAAAGTCAATTTAAAGATGGTGGTTATTAGATGGTCTCGAAAAAATTAATTGGTTAAAAAGTAACATTTGCTGTGTACCCCGTACGTTAATATATCGTAATCTTAATCCCAAATCATTTATATATATATATGGAATTCAACTAATATTTAGTAATAAAAAGATTTATTCTTTTTCGGAAATATTTGAAAACATTATGAGTAGAATAAAGTTTCATAAACCCACCTCTTCGTCAAGTTGGGTTATTCGTGAGTCAATTAACTTCAATATTGTTCTATATTACACCAAAAAAATACTAATATAAAGGTCTTTAGATTTCGTTTACTATTCCAACTCGTATTTGTGTATTTGTTGATATTCATCCTTTAATGTGCTTATACATATTTATAATAAACTCATTTTGTGAAACGAGATGTAATTTCTCATCTATAATCTGAAGATAATTACGACTTATTATGTGAGTAAGAATTGTTAGGATTTAAATAAGAAGGCTTTGAATGTGACACATTCAATTGCAAAACAATTCTTTTAAAAAGAAAATAAATAACAAATTTTTTTAAAGAGTGCAGAGGGGTCAATTCCTAACCTTATGTCATACATCATATCTTCCAATGTTTTTATTTACAGCTTTTGCATAACAAACTTTAAAAAATAAAATTACCACTGTTATTGAGTACAGTTACGATAAGAAGTAAGAGGGATACCAGTAAATTACTGAGTATATTTTTAAACGTAATTCGTCAGAACAACCAATTTAAAAACAGATAGTTCTCGATGGTTATATCAGAAAACATAATAAAGGTTTTCAGAAGTTCATAAAATAATAGTCTACTATATTGAGATACGCCAACAACACTATGTACTACAATAAGAACTTCAGTGTTACATATGGAGACAGTAGTAAAGTGATCATATCGCACTCCAATGGCTGACTAAATTTATAAAAATAATTTGTCATCGTTATTCAACTCGAAACTAGAAAGAAGATTTATTTTCCACTGGTTTAGTTTGTATTTACTTTTATGATTCTTGTTGATCTTTAAATACTTTTCGTTGCTATGGAAACAATACACAATAAATAGCCACCATTTGATACATTTTAGAGCTCTGTTTATGAAATCTACATACTGTGACAATGAAGTTAACAATATGTCTTGAAATGCTAAACAAATTTTAAAATGCTTGAACTGAATGTAGTTTGTGTGTGTGTATATATATATATATATATATATATATATATATATATATATGTGTGTGTGTGTGTGTGTGTGTGTGTGTGTGTGTGTGATGAGAAGTCTGAAGATAATCTATATTAATTAACGTACTAAAGTATATTTGGTTGTTTATGAACTATTTATAAGATCGAAGCTATATATAAAAATAAATATATAGAATGTAAATGGTCTTCTAAGTAGTAATTTAAAAACCAAAAAGGAGTTTAAAAATTTATATTTTATATTAATTTATTATTTATTTTAATAATTTAAAATTACATGTCCTTAATAATAGTTGAATAATTTTATAATGAATAGCGGTTGAATTTGATATTACATTATTACTCTACTGCGACATATTGATTCTTATCAAAACTTTTGGGGCATATGGTATGTGACCTAGAGAGATAAGAGTAGTTTTTATCACATTTTTTTTAAATTAAATTTTTTTTTAAGTGGTTTCTGGAAAAAATATCTGTCTGTCGTCTTTGTGGTACTCTACAGCCCAAACGTTTTTACCGATTTTAATTAAATTTGGTGTTTGGATTTTCTTTATAGACACATCTCGTGACTATATTTTAATGTTTCCGATAACCTAAATTTGGGCTGTAAAACCATAAAAAAAGTTGCCATAAAAACCACAATATTACTATTTTTAACCTACACTGACGATTTTGATCAAATTTTGGTTAAGTGTAGCCTCTAAAGAGCCTGTATGTACTATATTTCTCTAAATATTTCGGTTCGTAAAGTATCTACAAAGAAACAAAAAACGGCCATGGGGCAATTTTGGTTAAAAATGGATATGGTAATTGAAGTAACAGCAATACATTATTGGTGGTTTAAAGAGATTGTTCTGTATATAAATCTCTCTCTCTCTCTCTCTCTCTCTCTCTCTCTCTCTCTCTCTCTCTCTCTCTCTCTCTCTCTCTCTCTCTCTCTCTCTCTCTCTCTCTCTCTCTCTCTCTCTCATTGAAGAGGTTGAATCACAGCATTTATTGCATATTTTGGGACATCACGCCTTTCTCCTTTTTATGTAAACATTTGACGAAGTTGATAAAACTTAACTAGTGAAACTATCAAGTACAAACAATTTACGAAAAAAGAGAGTCTAAATTACAACAAAATTATTGATAAGCTAAATCTTAGTATACATATTTTTAAACAGTATACCATCGCTTGATTCTTAACAGTAAATATTTATAACAAAATAAATTTCCCTTTCAAAGTAACTGGGCTTATCCTGAATTTAATCCTATTGACTAAACATGGAGAGGGCGTTCTGCAATCGACTGTATCATGATATAGTTTAGTTTAGAATGTGTGGCATGTTTATTACACAAAGCAGTTTCTTAATCCATGGTAGTGAAGTTGCCACTACCATGGAAAAGATTAAAATGTTAAAATTATAGTAGTTAATTCAATTAAATATAGAAGTACCGAAGTTATACACTAAATAACACAAAGGCAAAATTACTGAAACAAAACAAACAAGCTTGAAATATTTAAAAACAAAATTTGTACCAATTTGTGAACTTGATCATGTGAAGGAGTAATGTGTTAATATATACTAAATTAAAATATTTGTGTTAGTTTAATTTAATTCACCCTATATTACCACCAAGTGTTGTTTTCAAATTTGAACTTCTATCCACGATTTAGTTACAACACGTTTTACCTACATTACGTTCTAGTCTAGGTTCAGTTTAGGTAACGCTCTGTCAACGTATGGTTTGTATTGTACTTTATTTTACTCATTTACAAACAATGATAATTACTTTTCGGTTTTATTAAATTCTAAATCTTTATTAAATGTTGACTATTAAAGTATATATTTAAAGTGTCTCTTTGGAAGAACAATTTTAAAGTTACACGTACCTTACAATATCGTGATAAAAGGTATCTGTGTTTTTAAAGGCTTGATGGAATGGAAAAATCTTTTTAAATATTAGTAAAATCATATTTAATAACTTAAGTTTTAAGTTATTGTAGATTGAACTGTTTTGTTATTGGTGCGAGTATAGTCCTCGTGGAATTAGTTTTGTCGTTTTCTGTTCCTCTTAATTTTCAGAACGACAATAAGTGATATGATGTAACATTTTGTTTCTCGTGCAGTGTAATATAATGAAACTGTCATTAATGATTGTTTTAAATGATTATTTTTAATTAAAAATCATGGAGGATGAAAACCCAACATTATTAGTATAATTTGTGTTTCTCGTAGTTAAAAAAACAAAATATTATTCTTCCGTGACGATACAATACCACAAAAGATTTTGGAATGTAACTCTAAGAGTTAATTGTAAACAATTATGACGTCATGTCAAAGTGTTGAATGATTTAGAGCACTTGTCACATTTTGTAAGAAGATTATTTTATAAAGTAACTTATTTAATCTCTTAAAACACCTTTACCCACGAATGAAAGGTCCTGTTTTAATGAAATATTGATGTTTATTATACGTCTTGAACTATTAATTTATGATGCACCAGTTGTTATAAATTATACATTATACAATGTAATAATGAAGAGAAAAAGGATACATCAGTTTTATGAACAATATAGTTACGTAAACAAATTCGTTGTTGACTAAACATTTAATTAATTAACCCTTCTATTAAAGAAATAGAGGAAACCCATAATATTGGAATGCTATGAATCCGGAATAAGACTACTATCGTGACCTGCGATAAACATTTAGGCCTACATCAGATTTAAAAGGATTATATTCACGTTCTGGGTGACTCATTTATAAAATGTTATATTCACATACTCTTATTTATGTATTTGAACAGTGGAACCATCTGTTATAGTTTGTTGGATTTTAACTAACTTTTTTTAAAAATCATTCTGGAAAGAAAAAAAGCTGATCTCCAGTTCGTAAAGTTTTGTAATTTAGTTTACTGATTAAAACTTGAAAATTTTTGTTATTCTACAATTTTGTTTTAATTCAGTTATTAATTTTACTGTAGCAAAACTGTTGTTATTCGTTTTAGTATGTTACATAAATTAATATATATACTGATTTTTAATATAAATTAAACTTATTTCATTATAAATATACGCTGGTTGTTCTATTTTTTATGTGTACCCTTTCACAAGAATATTATTTTAATCACTTAGTTCACACACTCAACCCAAGATACTCTTTTTTGAATTATGATCCACAGTAATTCAGTCACAACGTGCAAATGAGTAACAGTTATCAGGGCAGAAATACTGAATAGGCTGTGTGATAATGTTTGAACTAAATATATTGTCCACAGCTCTGACATTTGACCAGAAAAGAGCGCGGAATCGTAACACAAAATTTGACTCCTACATTTGATTTTCACCTTTAAAAAATATAATCATATTTCATTAAATTCATGATGGAATTACACCTTTAAATACTTATATTCTCTTTATTTAACCAAACTTTGTAAAAATATTTGGAGGAAAGTTTCTGATTTTAGGTAATGTTACACTACCGCAGTTTATTTATAGGAAGCATTAAAACCTTTATAAAACTTATTTGAATAAAATAAAATAAGCATTTTGAACAAAATTATTTGATAGGAGCAGTTGGCGCCCTTTTACAACTTTATAAACTTGTTGGTTCTTGGCATATGCCTTTATATATAAAGGATAATATTTTATCAGTCAATTTATAACATTGTGTGAATCTAAACAGTTGGCGTATTTCTTATTATTCTGTTTAATATATATTGTATAATCAAACTTAACACGACTTTAGTTTTATCACGACCTAATCAATTTGTAGGCCTACAATGTACCTTGCTATAGCACGGCAATATTTTCAATATTCTACAGGTCAGAGGAACCTATGGAATGAGAAAAAAGTTGGGTTAAATTCAGTAATGTAGAATATAAAATTGCTATTTCTCGATATTGAACTCTGAAGGAGTCTACTTAAAAAAAAAAGTAATATATTATGATCTTCTTTCTTAAAGCTGTTTTCGGCATATATATCACAAGGTACACACTTTAAAATAATTGTACTGTACTTGTCAAATTGTGATGTTCGTGGAAGTCGCTCAAGAGATATGATATCGCAACACAACACAAACAAGTGAACACGTTTTTATCGCCCATAATTAACGTTTGATACCGGTAATAGGACTGGACTGACGATATGAGTTTCCCTCCTCGTTTAAATGATGTTTTGTTGTTCTCCTCCCCCCCGCTGTTCTGTTATCTATGAATTTTATTGCGGAGTCAAATATTATATTCGAATTCAACGTTAGTTTGTCGTTCAAAATATATCTGAGTTCGATTTCTCTGCTATTTATATTAAAAATTACTCAGCCACTTTGATGTTACTACTTTTATCACAATATTTTAATATATTCATGTTGGTCTGTATGTCAGTGTATTTAAGATTGCAATCGATGAGATGAGCAGCGAAATTTTATTTTACAAATTTGAGGTTCGATGGATAAATGTTCTTTAAACCTCCTGCCAAATGAATTTTTTGTCTGTAATATGACTATGTAATATGTTATCTATGAAGAATTTAGACATCGAACACAAAATTTATAAACGGTATATTTTAATTTTGTCCGTAATTTATTATATGTTTTTAAAGCGAATGTAACATTATTTTTGGTCAATTTATTTCCACGTTAGTGTTCAAACATTAGAAATATTGGATCACTTGACAGACCTACAACAGGTAGGTCTATTGTGATTAACCTATTGATTATATAAATAATCTGGAGAACTTAACACAGTATTTGATCCACAATGTAACTGGTTTATCCATTTCTTGAACATTATTTGATTTACTAAAAATGGAAAGCTCTGATTTACAATTTAACCTAACATTTACACAAGTTTATTTTAAGACATGTCTTCTTAAATTAAATCAAATTTAATGTAAATTAAAAATAATTTTCCGAAAAACATTAATAGGGTGAATAAGGTTTTTGTCACACATATTGTTAGACTTGTCAGTTAATAGTCAGTTACAGCATAAATTGATCTGGAAAAAAACTGTATATACAAAATAAATCTTTATCGTAGAAATATTTAACTACGAGGAAATATTATACCTGAGATTAATTATGATGTATGCATCGAGGAGTTATGAAGGTCAGTGCTCATGGGACCAATCTGTTACTTTGACTTATGAGGAGGAAAACTACCACTGATGGCACGTTGTGTTATATTTACCTACAATTAATTATTCTATGTGTTATACAAGATCAGTCATGTATTTTACTGTCTTGTTTTATTCAAGTTAAAACTGTTCAAGTTACAAAATAAAAGTAGTTTCTGCCTTAATCTTTAGCTCTTTAAAACGTAATAGAATTGTCATACGAAATACAGTTCTATACATATATTTTAAAATCATGACAAAAAAGGGAAGGGAGAATTACGGATACGTCGTTAAAAAATTAAAAGGATGTCTTATTGTTGTAGAAGGGTAAACTTTAGGGTTGAGTAAAAAAGATAACATGTAATATCGGGATGGTAAAGTTTACCAATACCTCTCAGCTTGGAGTTTATCAAATATTAATTTTGTGCAACAAACAATGGATGCAGCAGAATGAAAAACCTTTGATCTGCACTGTTTTGCTTTTTATGTAATTAAATTTGTTCTGTCATAGAGTAAACTAATATAATGCCAGACATATCAAACACTCTGATGTAATGAAATAACGCCACATCTTCTCGCTCTCTAGTGGTTTTATGTATTTTGTAAAAAAAATGTTTTCTAGCCTTTTTTCTTTTCGTTCCTAGCTTGCCTCTTGTTTACAAATGTAACTGTTGGTTTTAAACGGATTAACGTGGGAATAGTATATTTCAAATATAGTATAGAGATAACCAAATTATATGTGATTGAGTTAGAATCACAAACAGTGTTTTAGACTCAATGTATAGATTGCTAATGCTGTCTTTAGACTGTTTGTTTTCCCCTCTTACCTCAAAGATTTGGTAATTAAATATACTTAAATAAAGAAACGCTTTAATTGTTAAGTATAGCGGACTATAGTGTGCTCATATAAAACCCTATTGATATATTTGTGATAATATAAAAATGTTGGTCATTTGTTCATATTTCGTGTGTTATTCAACCAGCAATACGATAAATAAATTAATGGAATAGTAATATAAAACGATACTTGTGTTTAGTTCGATAGAAACTCAAAAAACTTCGATCGAGACCCACCCTAGATTTGAAAAGGGATGGAACTTAGATACTTCAATCATTTTAAAATAGCACAAATATTTTTTCGATGACGGATTTGTGAATTTATTAATGGATTAGGCAACCATAGTATATTTAAACAATATTAATATTACGCCTATTATTTATATAATCATTTATATAAACGAATAATATTATAACGTCTTGTGTCGGTACTCAAAATATAGTCTTTGTATGAGTCTGTTTTTTATCTAAGGGTAGTAAAGTTTTATTGCTGCCTAATCAATACAATCGTTTAGTCAGACCTGGAATCCTGTCTCACGATTATGCCTTCAATCCACACCCTGTTCAGAAATTAACGATAAATATAGTCGACGTAGAATATGAAAAAAATATTTTATTCGTAATACATTTTAATATATTTAAACTAAACGTAATATCTTTCTAGTTAATATTTCAATTAAAAATTGTACATACACAAAGTAGGAAATTATTTGTATCGCTTATTGTTATTTAAAAATAATTTTTTTATAGTAATTTAACATTAACTACACAATCCCATAGAGACTCTAACGCTACAGCGTTGAACGATTCATTACTTTAGATTATTTACACATTTTGTAAGAAGATTATTTTAAAAAGTAATATATTTAGTCTCTTAAAAGCACCTTTATCTTGTGATATTTTATATTGACATAAATTTTTAAATTAAAGAAGTTTAATAACCTGATTTGATTAGACTTGAATAATGCATATTTTGTACATTAAAAAATGTAAATGCGATACAATAATTTATCGAAGTTACTTTCTTATCTAATGCTTGTATTCATTTATATTGTGCATTTATTTTCTCTTTAGTGCTGCTGTTTCGTGATATTAGACTCAACTCATTTGACAAGCGTGATTCACCTAAATAGTCATTACAGCGGGAATAATGACATTGCAAACAGAAAAAAACCCCATAAACTAACTAAAAACATTCCAAAATCATGCAAAATACGTACGCTAGACCTTAATTTAATAGTTCCCAGAACACATCTTCTGGACAGAAGAGTATGATTTAATGATTTAATCACTTAAACATTCATGGGTGATTTAACTAATCAAAACCAACTTGAAGTTTACTACACGGAATAATAACGTGCTACATTCCAAGTACGTTCCTAGAAAGTTAAAATTTAATTAAAGTCAATTTTAAATTACGGTACATTCTCCTAAGTTTGTGGAATGTGGCTTATTTCTGCTTTCAAAATGAAAGCACTTATCTCCTCGTTACGTGAATGTAACAGTGGTAAATTTAAGCGTTACTAAAATTCTGTTCCTGATATAGTTCTCCGATAAACATTCTTCTTAAATCGTCACTCTCTACACAAGCAAAATTTTCTTTGGTTCTGTTGACAGTCTGGTGCCCTTTTTAAAGCCTTTTCTCTAACTTATCGGTTTAACTGCTGTATATTCTCTTCTGTTCAAACAATTTAAACTGACGTTATGCCCCATAATAATCCACTCAGCAAACACATATTGTTCTGAATTTGAACATTTTCATGGTTCCATGAAATTACTTTACTTAATTTGGAACTCCTAATGACGTGCCCATTGTGTACAGAAATATTTGGTATTACGTAAATCTCACTGATATCAAATTACTGTAAAGTTAAATTATTTTATAGCAATAAAGTAACATTTTATTTATAATTTAAAGAGAATTTCATAATGTATAGAGAAATATGGAAACCGTGGCTAAAATCCAGAATAACTTTTGACTTTGAGTTTGGTAAGGTTGCAACTAACAAATCTAATTAATTTAGTACTTGGAAATTAAAAGTTTATGCTTTTCGTTTATAACTACCTCAAGTAAAGTACTACATTGAATACCTTTGTGAAATACATTATCACATTACTACTTCTCGAGAGCAATTAAAGAAAGTAATTTTGAGTGTTTCCTTCATCAAATGTTAAGAGGCCTTTTGCACAAATAACTCGTTCTACCTAAAATTATTTCTATTCCCTCCAATTTAGGATATTTTGAATTAATAATCTCATCAAAGTAAAAAGGGAGGGAAGTTTACATTTAAAATCAAGTTGGATGTTTAAATTATTTTAATTTAAATTAAATAGCTCTGAGTGTTAAATGTAATAGATTTACAATAAAAATAATTTTCCTTTGAAGAGTTGGTTTTTGTCGAAATATTTTATGAATGCAACTAAATAGTATTTTTCAGCTACAGTGGTGAGACCACAACAAACTATGTGATTTTGGCGTAACAAACACTATGGGTTAAACTCAAAATAGCTAACACTGTTTTCCACCTTTTCCTTTTAACATTTAAAAATACATGTCCATAAAGAATGTTTTCGTTCCAACCAGGTTTGTGTACATGTAACAACAGAAGATGGCGACTTAGACATCGAAACGTCTTCTCGATTTAAATAAAGTGTCTTTGTGGACAATTATGTTTTCTTTCTTGGTGATTGAAGTTTCAGAAGACTTGCTCGTTCTTAGTGAATTAAATAACAATTTAAGATTATTTCATTAGGATGTACATTAACATACCTTTTTCGTGACTATGTTTCTATCTGTGATGTTTTTGTTTCTTAATACAATATTAATGAAGAAGTGGTACAAATGTTTAACATTTTAAATTCAGATTTCATATGTCTCATGTAGTCATTCGAATAAGTGTTAAGAGAGAAGGGTGATTGTAAGTGGAGGAAAAAAACTTCAAGAGTTTATATTATGCAAAATGATAATAAATAACCATGATTTATTTTCCAGTTTTAGTGTTTGTTATATATTTTTATGGACTTGAGTATTTAAAGTTCTAATATATTTGTACACGTCGAATAGGAATAGTGTATTGAATGTCTTAAAATGAGATTTAATTTGAGCAGTTAATTGTATATGTACTTTTTTATTTTTCAAGAATTGTATGAGCGTTTTGAGTACCCCAATGATATCTATTGCTTACGAGAATAATTTGTAACTTTTTTTTGTTATGTTCTATGTTTAGACGTCTTGAAATTGTTTGGTAAGCGATTGTATCGAGATGGATTAAATTTAAGAATTACTAAAAAAGGGTTGACAATTGAACTAAAAAATGTTTTTACAATTCATAATTTGTAATTTTAGAGGATTATTTTAATTGTAATTAATGATAAGAGAATGGATGAAGAATGGTTATTTCAAATACAACTAATATTTGTCAAGCCTCCTATTACGTAAGTCTTTTAAAACAACTAAGATTCAACCTAACCTATATTTGGTTTGATGTGAATTTAATTAATATGATTAACGGTTATTAAAATGGTTTAAGCACTGAAAAATGCGTAGATATACATTAAATTTATGAAAATATTTCTACATATCAAAATAAATAAAATTAGTTTTCTGTACATTAACGCAAGTTTTAAAATAAAACACTTGTATCTTAAATGTATTCTTCATAGAAAACAATTTATGGATTGAATAATTTTGAAGATTCAGGGTTTATAACATTGTTATTTTGTAAAATAATCTCCACTTGAAAAAAAAGGAAAAAAAGGAATTAGAATAATTGTTAGTTTGTTTAAATATATAATTTTAATACTTATTTAGTTAAGTGTTACACCAAATACATGACAGTTAAAAAAAATATTTTTATGAGTTGTGTGATAAACGAATACACTTTTGATTTATTACTAATTACTTTGAAACCACTTTGATAGATGTAGTTTGATTAAAGTTTCGAATCTACGAGAGATTCCAAGCTATGGAAGTTATTGGTAATATTTACTGTTCCGAATTCGCTTAATGTTATCTTAAATTCGCCAATCTATCGTTTACTCTTCTGCACTTCCAATGTTCCTTAAACTATATCTTCTATGTAAATCTCATTGGACATAATAAAAATTGTACAAAATAAGATAACAGCTTATTTATTATAGGAATTAAAAAAAAACATTAAAAAGTTGTCTGAGCCACATCTTCGAATATTTATTCAATGTGATGATTTATCTCTAAAATATATAATTTAAATGAATTAGAATAAAGATATAAAGTCTTCATTTCCTCTTTTTAGCTGTTTTTCAAACAATTCTCTTTTTCTCAATATTATTTTTGTAATTTTTGATCGTTTAAATTTTATTGTTTCTCTTAAACTACATTGCTTTGAAGTATCAATCATTGTAAAAAAATTGTTAAACATATCTGATTTTCATCTCAAATAATAATAATAATAATATCCAATCGTCGTTTCAAATGAATTCAATATAAATAGTTCTCTTGTCACATTATTCCATTATTGATGCTCTTGACGCCACAAAACTAAATATATTTTTTTTCAGTCCTTTAGATTTTTGCCTCTTTTGAAAACATGCAATCAAGTTTTGGTGTAATATTTCCTTAAGGATATAAATCTGTCTTTCATTTATCAATTATTTTCATACAATAATAATATTAATTACACATTACAGTATTTTAATTACACATTACAGAATTTTAATTACACTTTACAGAATTTTAATTAAATTATACATTAGAAATTTAGAAACATAATACGTAATTCATCTGTCGCTAGATTAGAAATGTTCCACCCTCGCGTATTATCATGTTATTCAGTCTACATCACTAATTTAAACAATTTTGTCCTACAGTTGTGATAATTAAATCATTTTGTATTATTTAAAAAAAAGTTTGTTTTATTTCTAGATATAAATTTTAAACTTTATTTCTTAGCAATAACTGTTTTGGTAAATAATAAATAATATTATCATTAAAGGAAAATCTAAATATGCGTGCAATAAGATGTACCTCGTTATTGAAAACCGAATGTAGCAGTTTTATAAATTGTTAAAGCATTTTTGTTTTGTTCCGTAGCCATTTGTGCCAAGATTTATTGGAATAAATAATTACCATATAAGCTACAATAATACCGTAATTCCCCTTCCATACTAATACAATTAATCATACAACTGTTCAGGTTACCCTGCTTCTTACGGCAGGCCTCTTGGGGACTTAAATTAACAGCTGCGTCACGTTCTCGTTTTTATTAAAAGTTGATGTTTCCACTCGCAGCACCGCTTTCATCAATGTATCAATATTTTTCAATTCTACTTCAGTTTTTGACAACGACTAATACAGTTTAGGTTTTATCTTCATAATACAGTAGCATATATATCCGTTCACAATCCTGTAAACATATCTCTAAAGTTATTTATAGGCATACCTGTGGTTTTAATGGCTTTACTTAACACTCCAAAACATGTGAAATTCCAACATCACCGTCATTGAAGCTCAATTTCATAGATTTGCACAGTTTCAACTGTCTCATTATTTCTCGTGAAATTTTATTTTGAATTTTTATAAGAGGTTACTTGAATAAAAATATTTCATTCAAAATAACTGGCTAAATTAACAAGCTTTAGTTATATTTATCATTTTATATGAAAAGTATCGTATCATTCATTTATTATAACATTGAAAATTAAATTTACTCCTCAAATTTCAGACAAATTTGACAAAAATAGTAATCAGTAGGTAATCTAATACCACTACTAATATACATAATTAGTTAAAAACCTAATTAGAATGTATTTTATTTCTATGATTTAGTAAATAAAAGTTAATGAATGGTAATCCAAGTTAAATAAAAAAAAGTATAGTTTAGGCCTTCTCTCACACAAATCTGGTATAAAGTGAATGACTAATTTTGCAATATTATTAAAGATATTAAAGATACGCATTCTCTAATATTGTTACGTCTATTTTGTTTTAAACTTAATAAAAAAATATAACAACAAACGCAAAAGAAAATTTTATTTAACTATTTTAAAAGTATATGACAAGAACAAAAGTCGTTTATGACAATCATTCCCAGTGTATGTTGGGAAGCCGATGAATACCATTTAATAATACTTTTAAATACACTCTAATACCATTGTTGAGTGTGAGAGTACAAAGTATTCAGTCGAGCTTTAAACGTATTAGAAGTGTCATATGTTTTTGTTTTTTTGAATTTATAATTATTTCATGTATATTTTGTCCATTCAATATTTCCTAATACAAATTGAAAACAGTGAGATAGATTTTAGCTGTGCAAACAATGTTTATGAAAATAAAGTTTGTAAAAGATGAATTTAAGTATAATTAGACAAGTGGAACCTATTTGTGAACATATATTTTCTAAATTAAAGTATTCAGTTTTAATATTATTCATAATTTCCACGATGTGAAAGAATGCTTTTATTATTGTTTCACGCGAAAACATCATTTGCTTCTGATCTAGATTTTATTGTGAATTACGATTAATGTACAAGTCTGTCTCACACGGGACTATTAAGTGTTATTATTTATACCAAAATAAGTGTTTTATTGTATTCTCAAAATAGAAGATGTAATTTTGTTCAGTTTATAATGGGGACAATTTTATGGAACAGTTCAAAATTCATTTTCCACTAGACGTTTTCGTGAAAGAATACTGTAACAAGTTTTGGTTCTTTATGTATTTAGGAACGAAATTAAAATTTAACTTTTTAAATATTAAATTGTCTTAAACATTCTACGAATCTCTTAACAACTTTTTATAACATAATTAGACCGATATTTGCCAACTGGGATTAGTACAAAATATAGGTTTATATTATATCACTGGGCATATCATAAATATTTCAATAAAACCAATTACACGAAGTAGAAAGATTTTTTACTGCAGAGAAAACCACTTACCACTTACATAATTTCTTAAAACAAGGAATTATTTACTGATTTTTTGTTGTAAAGACGTTATAAGACTCAGTTCAACCTAGAAGGAAAAATATTTTTGAAATTTGTATCACATAAGTATGAATGGTTCATTAAATGTTTATGTAACTATAAAAGTAATTATATCAGATTCCGTGTGATTCTCTGTAGAAGTGTATATGTAATTTCATGATTAATTTTGTTTGGTCACTTGTAAAATGTTACTGCACATCATCCATGAATTGCCTAAAATATTTTGTGTTAGTTTGATTGACATTTCAGCTTACAGTTTATTTTCGTAAAATCTGTTTTAAGGTTTACCTAACACTGCATTATTAAATCTACCGCATATTTGTTAAGTAATCGTAGTAAATTAATTTATATATATATATATATATATATATATAAATATATATATATATATATATATATATATATACTAATAATTTATCATAAAGAGATTGAAGAAACTAATACAGCAAACATACTGATAAGATTCAATTATGAGACTACAAGTAAGTTACAAGTATGTAATTCAATTCCATTATTGTGTAGTAATAACTTAATTTATTAATAAAGTATAAATTATATCTGATAATTTAATTGAATTTTATAATTTCCTTAGTATAATTCCTCTTAGCACATTTTTATAAATGTAGTAAAACGTGAGTTTAGGTCCAAGTATTTTTGGTTTTGTGTTGAGTCTCACTGTATCAAAAATATTATGTATAAAGTAAATGCATATAGACATTCACGTATTTATGTATTTATATATATATATATACATAAATATATGTATAGGTTGTATTGAAATTTCTTACACAGACATTAATGTCTTCCCCCCATTTCAATTATAATTCAATTAGTCATAAATGTATTTTTTTTACAACGATAGGAGTAAAGAAACTATAGTTAGGTTTTCAGCTTATTAATGCCAACCAACATCAAGTTACTACATGGGTGATATATTTTTGAAAAGGATTAAAATATTTATATAGATTTTACATGGATTTGTATGACAACAGTTTTCATTATTTCCTAATAATATACTGAAAAGTCATAATTTTGCACGAAACAAGTGTAAACTGTTGTGGGGATGAACATAAAACATATTCAAACATTAGAGGAGAAGTAGGTACTGTACTTTGAACATCATTTTAAAGCGAACTATTTTCGTGACCTCAGTAAGAGTTATATTATAGAGATGTACTTTAATTTGGAATTGGTTATTTTTTACTAACCTAGACTATGATGATAGAGATTAATTATGGGCAAAAAATGAACTAACCTTTATATGTTATTATAACCATGAAGTAATAACCATCGTAATTGAAATAATGAAATTGTTTATTAAACAGGGAATAATATTAATAATAATTAAAAAAAAACACACACACTTTAAACTGTTAATTATGTATTGGTTTATAGAGTGTGACCAGCCAAATTACAAAAAGTGTCAAAATATTATTTTTTATGATTATAAAAGATGTTCAAATTGGTCTCTAAATATATGAAATTAAGTACAAAATATGTTTACTTATAATATTAGTGGACTTTGTACGTCAAGCTTGTTTAATCAAAAGGAACTTTATGATTTGGGGTTTTAGATTTACGTATCCACTAACGAAATGAGTGTTCAACACGTGGATTTCTGTAATATGTGTATTTAATTAATATATATATAATAGTAGTAATAATAGTAATGTGAATATTTACTCCATGTTTGACTCACTAAATATAAATACATATTTTTGAAACACATAATATTATTTCAGTTACATGTATTAAAGAACTTGAATAAATTAATTAAACAATTTTACTCCACAATAACTTTTAACTGACTCGTGCCGACCTAGGTTTCGCCAGCCTATGTTGTGGAGTACAAATTGTTTAATTTCTTTATTCATAAAATGAAATCACACCAAGTACCTACCGTCGCGTCGGTAGTATAAGTTTTTTATTAAAGAACGTGTTTAAATTCTAGGAATTTTAAAAACCTTTCCATCCTCTAACTAAACATTATTTCAAAAGTACACTATATTTCTAAAGAAGAACAAAATTCATATTTTGGCGATTAAAAATATTTAGTGAAAACACGATAAGGGAAAGTTGCACTCAATGATATAAATTAAAATCTTGTAAAAAAACTGTGCTAAATTTATAACGAATTAAAGTTGGAAATTTGTATAATATCTATATATTTTGATAATTTATTTTCTTTTGAATATTTTATTTCATACATTTTTTTCTCTTTACTTTTCTAAATCTGTGTCTTTGATTGTTAAATATACGATACAAATATCGTATACATATTCTTTCTTTTGCTACGACGATCTAATTTTTATTACACTTTTCTACATTCTGATTATAGTGTTTTTCCCCCCCACAATATAAATTATCTGTACATTTTAATATATGTAACTGAAACTTCAATATTCATGTTGAAAATATAATAGTATCAGCTGCTGTATCTTTGATATTACAAATAACATACATAAAATAACATTTACATTTCTTTTATTTTATTTTTGGATAAATGATTCCAGTCTCATTTTATGATAAATATCTTTCGTAAGAAATAATAAACGACCAATATATTAAATGTGTAAATAATTATCACAAAAAATGTACGACGATATGTTATGGATTTGCCTATAAAACATTTATTTAATTTCAAGATTTCAAAAAGACACAAAACATCGATGAATACTTTGTTAAATTTACTGAAATAATCATTAAAAACTAAGTTTGAAACTCATTTTTAATTGTGTTATATTTACAATATCCTGCCTGATTAACTCGGAATTGTTTTGAAAAACTAGATCAAATTAGAATAAAAATCTTTGCTTAAACCTCAGTACATGAATTTGTTCTCTAAAAACTGAAAAATAAATTATTAACAACATTTTAGTTGACAAGTGAAACGGTAGGTAAAAGTAATAGATTCCGCACGCAAAGTCTCTTGAATTGAATACTTGATTAGGGAAAGTTAGATTCAGTGATACGGAAAACCGATAAATCTCTTATTGCACGATATTGGACTCTGAAAAGGGTCTTTCTTCGTAAAAGTAATATTGGATGCTCCTGTTTGGTGCAGGGATAGAGCTAATATGATAAATAAAGGATACGAAAATATTCTATGTTATTCAATATAATTGATTTACAAAAAATTTAAATAAGTTTTTATTTAGACGATATGAGTAAATAGTTAAACTGATTGATTACAGGAAAGAAATCAATGATTTTCCAGTTCCTATCGTTCATTATATTGAAGGTTGAAAATTATAACATTTAATACGTCAAGACGAAAATGTTTGTATAAACCCTATGTCTCCCTATATAATTATTTCAGTAAAAATGCTTAACCGATATTGATGCAATTAGCATTGTTACTCTTATTGTGTATGCCAAGGACAAAATATTAGGTACAAACACAAAATGACCGAACAGTCCCGTAAATGTGTGCATTTGTAGTATGTATACCACCATGTGCTAATATTTTAAATGGTGTAAAACGGCGAGTTAATGAACTACAAACTGCCTGTTGAAATCGGAAACGATCTTATTTTTGTTGTAAATAAAATCGTTGTACTAGTTGGTACAGTTTGTTGTTCTATTTGTTTCTCTTATTGTTAAAATTCTTGATTGATAAAATACAAAATTATAATTAATGTGTTATCTTCATTTCTCTACTCTTAATATATAGGTGTAACAATGTGAAATACTATAAAGAGATAGGTTGATACCCTTATAATACCTTTTTTATGACGAAGTTTTATAAGGCATAAGTGTAATATTTCTGTATATAAAAGTAAATATATGAAATTTGTGTACAAATTTGATAGAGTGTGGAATAAAAACGTGGTGTTTTTTCTACAAATTTTGATAAAAGTGGGTATATTTATGATAATTGAAACCAAAACTTAATAGGCGCTAACAGGTTTGGTTTTTTATGTATTCTATACTTTACTATGTATACAAATGTATAGTATAGTAAACTATACTATGTATAGTTTTATGTAGTTCTATCTTAACTTTATCCGTTTTGTAGTGCAATAATTGTTGTAGACCAGATTTTAACATGTAAAGCTATTTTAATATGAATTAATAAAGTACCTCGAACCTCAAGAAACTTTGGGTTTACTCTCGAAACAGCTTGGTTACAGCAGTATTAGATGAAACATGATTTTGAGCACTTAAAATTTTAATAGGTAGTAGTTTTGGATCTACCAACTTATTATAACCTTAGGAATTAAATCGTACAACAAATTTTACAATAACATAATCCATTGCGATTGTCGACTTGTTGGAAGTTCACAGGCTTTAGTGTTCTCTGCGTAGCCAATTTATAAGCAAAAGTTGCAAATTTGAGTCTTGAATGCACTAATTGATAAGAGTCGGAACTTATTTTCATATATTCGGTGAAATAAATATTGGGTTTATATTTTTTGGGGAAATCAGGTTAGGTGAGGATTCACATCACTTATTTATATCATGCTTAGAGCAGAATGTTTTTTGTTTTGTAATAATGCCTCTAAAACAATTTTACTAAATGTTTCAATATTAAAGTTCTTCATGTTAAATGATAAATAAAACCCCAGAACTTATTTTTTTAATGTTTTCATTTCTATTTAAGTTAAATTTGTATCTGATTTATAACCTAGAGTGACGAAGAAAAATCATTAATTCCTGGACACATGCAACAAATTCTGACATGATATTCTATTGTTCACAACTAGAGAATACTTTTACAGGAAGAAGTGTCGTTATATATACTTCAACTGCACGTGACTACGACTTCCGCTCGTTACTTTTTAAAGAACGATTATTTTACTTGTTACAATATTATTCTACAGTATTATTCACATATTTTTGGAAATATAGTTATCCAACATAATTTTTACTATTGTTTATCTATATTAATATATAAATTTCAAAACCCACTGATTGATCACAAATCTCTGGATCCAAAAAGCCTAGAACTATGAATTTTTTAACTTGGTTTGGGGTAGGTCTGTAGACGCGTACAAAGAAAGGGTTTTTAAAATGTTATACTCCAAGGGTGTTTTTTAATCCTAAAGTATATCTCTGGATCCAAAAAGCCTAGAGCTATGAATTTTTTAACATGGTTTGGGGTAGGTTTGTAGACGCGTTCAAAGAAAGGGTTTTTAAAATGTTCCACTCCAAAGGTTTTTTTTTACCCCCAAAGTATATCTCTGGATCCAAAAAGCCTAGAGCTATGAATTTTTTAACATGGTTTGGGGTTGGTCTATAGGTATATACTAAAAAGGGTTTTTTGAAAATGTTTCACTCTAAGGGTGTCTAATATCCCTAAAACAAATATCACATCTTTGTTATTTGTGGGTCGATTTTGATCAAAAATTGTATGTTGCTGAATTTGGGCACCAGGGTTTTGTATGTTGCTGTACCAGGGTTGTGCTATGGAAATTATTTCTTTATAAAACTATCTCAACTATCCCCAAGTGAAACTGAGGCTACCAGCTAGTGTATTAATAAATACCCAATTATTTAAAACTCTTTTTTATACAATTATATAAATACAATGCATATGTACTACAAAGGAAATTCGTTGTATGGGATTATATTTTGGTCAAAAAAAGAAAAAATCAAAATCTAATCCTAATACAAGGTTTGGCTAAATTGTAAGCGAATTTGCTGTTCACCGCGAGTCGGTGAAACTGACCTATGACTCGGTCTAAAGTCAACTTTCGCCTACCCGTTATGACAGTAAAATCGTATGTCGGTAGATTTTGAATAAAAAATCTGTATTTGATGAATTATGAAAATATGAAATAATACTGTTATAGGATGTGTATTTGTAGTACAAGTTTTATGCAATACAGATCAGTTACGGTTATTTCATAGAAATTAGCACACGCTGCAATAAATTTGAATGAAGAATCTAAAAATTCTCAAAATTAGTCAAAAATGAAAAATATTGATATTTTTGAAAATAAAAAAAGATTTATAAGAATAAAATATTATTAGAGAAATTTAAAAAAAGTAATATCTAAAAAGTTAGGTGAAATGATAAAGATTAAAAATTGAATAAAACAGAAATAAAAGTAAATTTTGATAAAGGGTTGTATAGAGATAATTAATAAAATTATTAAAGCAAAGGTTTACAAGTATTTAAAGAAAAAAAATTAAAAATTAATAAAAATTAAAAAGTTATAGTTTTCACACCTTTTTAGGTTCAGGGATACAGTCAAAGATCTAAAATTTGGAAAACCTGTTTAAATTTAAGTATGTAACAAGATATATAAGTCTCAGGGTTATCAGTATATATATTAACCCCCCCCCCCCAATGAAGACGTGTTAAAAACCAGGATCTGAAGGTCGCAGAGAATCGTCGCAACGGCTAGTGAGTTTGTTACAATAGATGAACAGATTAGTGAAGTTTCAGAACTGTAATGTAAAAGGTGTGAGAAATCAAAATCGTAAATCACACTAAAAATTACGTAACGGATTACAGGTGAACGGGCGGGCCGATAATCACCACGCGAACTTCTCGCGAAAGCTCAGATCAAGACCTACAAGATGCTGGCGATTAAAACACTAAAAAGTTACAAATAAAACCATTAAATTAAGATTTAGAAGAAAAAATAGAGAATTGTACAGTTGCAAGTCGAAATATGTAGAGGCTGAAACGTCATAGCTTCGTGACGTCGAACTGGGCGGAGCCAAGGATACCAACTTAATTACAGTTAAATAGAAAAGGATAATTACTAGAAATTAATTAAAATAATGGGATTTAAGGACTTGGACCATAGCAAACCAACCATAAATAAATAGGCATAACAATAGAAGATGAAATTTACAAATAAACTACGTATAAAAGGTGAAAAAAGGAAATATCCTATTATCCTTGTGAGGGAAATAATTTGGTACGATAATACGGTAGTTTTTGGCTATAAATATAGCTGCATGCGATTTGGTCGCTCTCTCTTAAAAAGTTGGATTTAAATACTACGGGGTGGCTATGCCCGAGTGCTCTCTCATCTTCAAAATTATTTAAAAGGTATAAGGTGTTAAATGCCCGAAGTTATGGTGATAAATTTGTAAAAAAGTTTAAAATGTTTCAAAATTAATTTTTGAAAAGAAAAGTCGCCTAGAAAAAGAAGTGATAAGTGAAATGGCAAATTAACCAGTTTTCAGTGAGTTCGTTAAAAGTGGAAAAATCGTACATCCAGTGTCAGTCCAGATCAACACGTCACTATAACTCCGCTAAACTCCATGGATCTTTAATCATGTTCTACAGCTAACGGACACCAGGACAACAACATATTCCCTTATCCAGGAACCAGGATCTTCCAGACGGTGATCGAAGCTACATATCACTAGTCAAGGTATCCCTTTTTTATTTGTAAGGCAAAGTTGGCCGAAAATTAAATTAAATTCCACTGATTTTCCTGGGATATAGATTTAAGATGTTTAATAAGATTTTGTAACGTTATATAAAATTAATCCTGAACGGCTAATTAAATTTCTAAACTTGGAAATTAGCATTCAGGAACTAAACAGAGGAAGTTGGTTAATAACAGATTGTTAGATATCTGCCAATCTGCCACATAATTAAAATAAATCATAGAATAGTATTTTGTAAGATGAAATGTTTTCTTTTTTATGTAATTTCAATCTATAAAATGTCATAAATTTTGTTTGTTTTTGAATAATTTAATTTTGTTTGAAATCTTTAAAAGATTGATTTTTATTTTTTGAAAAAAGCAGATTAAATAAATTATCTTTTCTTGTTAAAATCAACAATCATGTGTTTATAATTTTAGTTATCCACACCACCTGTTTTAATTAGAAAACTAGATAGGGAATCAAGGTAAAATATATTGTGTGACAGAGGTATTCTTCAGAACAAGCTCCATAGGGATTAGTAAAAATAAAATGAAAGTCGTGCTTTCCCTGAGCAATAATAAAAAGTAAAATTAGAACTGGAAGTAGTTGAATAAATTAGGGGGGGGGGTACCAGCAGTTTAGGGAAACTTAAACTGTTGAAGGAGTTAGTCAATCCAGGCCAGATAACCAAAAGAAGCCAAAACTTCCAGTGGATTGATTAATTCATTATCTATCTCGCGGGAACGAATCCTGGACAAAAAATTCCAGGATTTGAGACTTGTACGTTTGGTAAAGAAATCAGGGGTAACGTACAGTCTAACTCAAAATCAACAAGTTGAGTTTTTTCGTTGTTAGTACATTGTATTTTACACATTACAACAAGTGTACGGTGATGAGTGTATGTCGCGCACACGAGTTTTTGAGTGGTATAAAAGGTCCAAAGAAAGACGAGAAGAAATCGACGATGAATCACGTCCACTACATCCTTCCACTTCAAAAATATTGAAAAACTAACCAATCTCATCCGTCAAGATCGTCGTTTGAGTATCCGTGTAGTTGCCGAACTGTAGGAGTCGACTGATTTATCGAAAATAAACATATTTGCACAAAAATATTAATAGTTTTATACAAAATCTAATTACAGGTTTTATAATGGAATTTTTATAAGGTAAATCAGGGTAATAAATATATTAGTTCCTAAACATCCAAAAGAAATACAAAATATTTTCTCTTGAAAAGATTTATTGCCCGTAAATATCACTTATATATCATACAGTATATATGTTTTACCATTATATACGCTCTCAGAGTAGCAGGTGGTTTTTCTTAGAAAGTTATTGCTTTTCCAATAAAGACGTTGCACTATTTTGCAAATAATGTCACGTAAACTCACAATAGAGTTCATACATGTACTAAATAGAGTTCATTATAATAATGAAACATTTGCATTGGTTTCCATACAACATTTGTCAGTTTAATATCATTTAAATTAATATGGTACAGTTTAACTACATCAAAACAAGCTAAATGCGTAGAAATATAATAAATTAAAAATAATTTGTTTTACGTTTTATTTGTTAGTTTTAGACTACGTATATAATAATAATAATAATGTTTCTTACGTATAAGTATTCAATTTGTTTACACCTGCTACAGCTGTTTCTTTGTCACTTTGTATTATAACGCATACGACAGGCAGGAACAACAACAAATTGCCAAAAGACAACATAGTCAAACCACCATTGGGAAGAAGAATAAGTGTAAAACATTTGGTGATAAAATCACATAATAATTAACGTTGGTTAACGTTGTTATTTTGACAGACATTGCAAGTTATTCAAGTTTTAATGTTTCCTTATTATCTCAATGTATTTTAAATAGAATTTTCACAACTTTTGACAGCTGTATATGTTTTCTATATAAGATGTAGAAAATTTATGTTATTTATGCATAGGAAGTTTTTGAAATGAGATAAATAATAAATCTTGTAAATTAAAAAGTTCCCTGAACAAAATTAATGCTCATGTAGGTCAATGGAAATATCTTTACACTTACAAATTAAAGTACTGTAAAATTACTCCTTCTAGAAAGTCTACCGTCAAAATCAAGGTTTAAAATATCAGATATCAAGATATCGGTTACAATATCGGTAGTGCAATTGACAGTGAAAATTTAAACTGTAGATTTAGCAGAAAATCAGTCATACTGCTAGAGTTAATTTTCTGATTTATTGAATGGAAGTAAATAACGTAACTATTTTATATTTATATTATTTTTTTGTTTGTTTTAGTTTAAAAAAAACTTAAGAAGAACTAAACTATTTCTTTTTGGTACTTTTTAAGCAAAATATTCTTGTAAAGTTAGTTATATAGACGTCGAATTAAATTTTCATCAATTTCTTTTAAGAAAAGAAAAAATTCAAAATTTTAAAATCAGACATCTCGAAACAATATGGAAACAATTTCGTTTTCGTGGAAATTGCAAAGACATACCGGGTTTTTGTTTTACAACCAAGGTTTATAAGTCAATTAATTTTGCTCAAGGTTTAAAAACCCAACGTTTAGTACCGATGCATATATTATAGTAAAGGTAAAATCTGTTGCCTATTTAAGGGACTAACCTCCCTTATGAACATGGATACACGATTGCCTTCATTCATATCTGACAGATTCCAAAATGGAAAGCACCCAAACAGGCAACCCCACCCCGTCTATAGGTATACATTGTGTCTACATCCTAAAGTTTACCAATTTTAATACAATACATTTTTCTATTTATCACCTACACGGAAAATATATGCAGAAACAGTTTTAAATCAGAATTATGTAGTTTAAATACATCTCGATGATATAAATATATCATATAAGACACACGTATACTGTGTGTAATTCCATTTCTAAATACAGAGCATTGTTAGGTTTGTTATTCCTTAAACTCTTTTTAAATTTCTTAAATTCTTAGTGGAAAACTACATCAATTTGGTTAATCTATCAATTGTTCCATATTTGACACTCGTAACACACTGGGGCCAAGACAATCGCTTTATAGAAAGAAAACTTAGTATCTAACGGAACTTTGTCGTGACGAAAAGATTTCGCCCAAATACTGTTTACTATCGGCTTTGCAACAACTCTATTTTCTTTTAGATCTAATTCCCAAAACAACCTTGTAGTTAACGATACCCCCAGGAAATTGTACTTATTTACTCTTTTCCTACCGTACTACTACTTACCTCTGAAGTCCAGTTTTCTGAATCAATTAACTTACAAGTTCCAAGGTTTACAATATTCTTCTTGGTTACCTTTCATAACCTTAAGATTGGTGTAACCATGACGATGTCATCAGTGTATAATAAAGCCTTAAAATAACCTCCCGTTTTTGGTATTCTAGAAAATCATTAATGAATAGCGAAAATATAATAGGGCTTAACCTACAGAGTGGTTTATGTAATCACCGTTATAAGAATATATCGACCAAGAGCAATTAAGAGATTTTGTGAACACGTGTGAGAGTTGTTTTTCACAACAGATCTGAAATGCACCACGATAAATAGGTAAATTTATTTTTTATGTCATTAGGATATTTACTTCTTATTCAGTAACTGTAGAAACTGAAATTTCCTCCTACATGTTTTCTTTCTATTGGCCTATCTAAAACTCGTTTAACTTGTTTATGATTAGTCACTCCAACTATCTCCACCCATGTTTTCGGTTTCCATTCAATTGGCCTATCTAAAACTTGTTTCACGTGCTACTGATTAGTCACTCACACTCTCTTTACCCTTGATTTCGGGTTCCTTCAATTGCTCTATCTTAAACTCGTTTCTGATTAGTCATTCCCCTCTCTTTACCCATGTTTTTGGTTTTCTTTCAATTGGACTAACTAAAACACGTTTAACTTGTTACTGATTAGTCACTCCCACTCACTCTACCCTTGTTCTCGTTTTTCTTTTTATTGGCCTATCTAAAACTCGTTTATCTTGTTTATGATTAGTCACTCCCCTTCTCTCCACACTTGTTATCGGTTTTCTTTCTATCGGCCTGTCTAAAACTATTTTAACTTCTTTATGATTAGTCACTTCCCCTCTCACCACCCATGTATTCGGTTTGCTTTCGTTTGGCCTATCTAAAACTCGTTTAACATGTTTATGATTATTCACTCCCCCATTCTTTACCCATGTTTTCGGTTTTCTTTCAATTGGCCTTTTAAAAAAAGTTTATCTTGTTTATGATTAATCACTCCCCCTCTCTCCACCCATGTTATCGGTTTTCTTTCTATTGTCCTATCTAAAACGTGTTTATGAATAGTCCCTCCCCCTCTTTTCTCCCATGTTTACGGTTTCCCTTCTACCGGCCTTTCTAAAATTCGTTTATTTAGTTTCTGATTAGTCACTCCCCCTCTCTCTACCATTGTTTTTGGTTTTCCTTTTTTTGTTCATATCTAAAACAAGTTTAACTTGTTTATGATTAGTCACTCCCACTACCTGCACCCATGTTTTCAGTTTTCCTTGTAATGGCCTATCTATAACTCGTTTAAATTGTTTCTGATTAGTTACTCGCCCTCTCTCTATCCATGTTGTCGGTTTACTTTCTATTGGCATATCTAAAACTCGTTTAACTTATTTATGATTATTCACTCCCCCTTTCTCCACCCATGTCTTCAGTTTTTTATTATTGGCCTATCACATACTCGTTTCACTTGTTTAAGATTATTCACTCGCCCTCTCTCCACCCATGTATTTTATATTTTTTCTCATGGCCTATCTCCAACTCTTTTCAATTTATTCTGTTTAGTCACTCCCCCTCTCTCCACCCATGTTTTTGGTTTCCATTCAATTGGCCAATCTAAAACTAGTTTCACTTATTTCTGATTAGTCACCCCCCTCTCTCTACCCATGTTGACGGTTTTCTTCTATTTACCTATTTAAAACTGGTTTAAATTGTTTTTGATTATTCACTCCCCATCTCTCCACCCATGTTATCGGTTTTCATTCTATTGGCCTATCTAAAACTTGTTTATGATTAGGCCTTTCTCCCTCTTTTCACCCATGTTTTCGGTTTTCTTTCAATTAGCCTATATAAAACTCGTTTATCTTGTTTATGATTAGTCACTCCCCATCTCTCCACCCATGTTTTCGGTTTTCTATCTATTTGCCTATCTAACACCATTTTAAGTTGTTTATGATTACTTACTCCCCATCTCTCCACCAATGCTATCGGTTTTCTTTCTATTGGACTATCTAAAATTCGTTTACTTGTTTATGATTATTCACTCCTCTCTCTCTACCCATGTTTTCCGTTTCCTTTCTATTGGCCGCTCTAAAACTCGTTTAACTTGTTTATGATTAGTCACTCCCTTTCTATATCCCCATGTTTTCGTTTTTATTTCTATTGGCCTATCGTAAACTCGTGCTATGTATCACAAAAGTAATTTTTGGATTTTAGACCAATTAACATTGTTGAAACTTTCGTTGGAATTTTGAGTTCGACCATGCAAACACTTTTTAAAAATCCTGGGTTTGATAAGTCTCCGTAAATGTTTTAAATTGCTAACATAACTTCTTTTGGCACACCAGATTTATGTTTGTGAGGAAGTAAAAATGTTGATATTGTTATAAGTGTCTTCTGTTTTCTATTATTGGCCTGTCACAAACTAGTTTAACTAGTTAATGATTAGTCACTCCCATCTCTTCACCCATTTTTTCGGTTTTATTTCTTTTGGCCTATTTAATCTAATTTCTATTGGTCTATCAATGACTCGTTTAACTTTTTTATGATTTGTCACCCCTCGCCCTGCCCATGTTTTCGGTTTTCTTTCTTATGGCATATCTAAAACTCGTTTAACATTTTAATGATTTGTCACTACCCCTCTCTCCACCCATGTTTTCAGTTTTCTATTATTGGCCTATCACAAACTCGTTTCACTTGTTTAAGTTTATTCACTCCCCCTCTCTCCACCCTTGTTTTCGGTTTCCTTTCTTTTGTCCTATCTAAATCTCGATTAACTTTTTTCTGATTAGTCACTCCCCCTCTCTTATCCCATGTTTTCGGTTTTCTTTCAATTGGCCTATCTAACACTATTTTAACTTGTTTATGGTTAGTAACCCCCACCGCTCCACCCATGTTATTGGTTTTATTTCTATTGGCCTATCTAAAACTTGTTTATGATTAGTCCCGCCCCCTTTTTTCTCCCATGTTTTCGGTTTTCTTTCTATTGGCCTATCTAAAACTCGTTTAACTAGTTACTGATTAGTCATTACCAATTTCTCTAAGCATGTTTTAAGTTTTATTTTTATTGGCCTATCTAAAACTCGTTTAACTTGTTTATGTCTAGTCACTCCCCTTCTCTTCACCCATGTTATCGGTTTTCTTTCTATTGGCCTATCTCAAACTATTTTATGAGTAGTCACTTCCCCTCTCATCACCAATGTTTTCGGTTTTCTTTTATTGGTCTATCACAAATTTGTTTAACTTGTTTCTGATTTAACTCCACCCGTGTATTTGGTTATCTTTCTATTGGCCTATCTAAAAATCCTTTACCTTGTTTATGATTAGTCACTCCCCCTCTCTTCACCCATGTTTTCGGTTTCCTTTTGTTTGGCCTATCTAAAACTTGTTTATTTTGTTTATGATTATTCAATACCTCTCTCTCCACCCATGTTATCGGTTTTCTTTTTATCGGCCTATCTAAAACTCGTTTAACCTGTTTCTGATTAGTCCCTCCCCCTATTTTTACCCATGTTTTCGGTTTCCTTTCTAATGGCTTTTTTAAAACTTTTTTTATTTTGTTTCTGATTATTCACTCCCCCTCTCTCCACCCATGTTTCGGTTTTACTTTTATTGGCCTATATAACACTATTTTAACTTGTTTATGATTAGTTACTCCCAATTCTACTCCCATGTTATCGGTTTTCTTTCTATTGGCCGCTCTAAAACTTGTTTAACTTGTTTATGATTAGTCACTCCCTTTCTATATCCCCATGTTTTCGTTTTTATTTCTATTGGCCTATCTAAAACTCGTGTTATGTCTCACAAAAGTAATTTTTGGATTTTGGACCAATTAACATTGTTGAAACTTTCGTTGGGATTTTGAGTTCGACCAAACACTTTTTAAAAATCCTGGGTTTGATAAGTCTCAGTAAATGTTTTAAATTGCTAACATAACTTCTTTTGGCACACCAGATTTATGTTTGTGAGGAAGTAAAAATGTTGATATTGTTATAAGTGCACCATGAATCTCCACCCTTAGGGCATAATTCATATTGTGTGTTTTCATCAGTGGAGAGTCTGTGAAAGTATGTTGACCAAATATTTATTTTCATTTTAAGTGCACTATTCACTCTTCTTTTGATAGCTAACACATAATAGTTTTACAGTTTATCTTTTTCTATATCTGTTAGCCTATTTTTTCCTCCTCGGACATTACCATCTTCTAATTTAGTTCCTTTCATTTCGTTTTTTAACGTTCTCATCCTAGTACCCATTCTCTTCTGCATATTATGTTCTATAGACTCAAGTTTTTCAATTTTTACACCATGACCAAATGGCTTCTCATCAATTACGTTTTGAAAACCTTTACTATCACCATCACCTAGGTATTTTAAATATTTCACACCACGAACAACCGAATTCCGAAAAACGTGCACAGCTCCGGCTACCTCCATCCCACCACTTGACCCGTCATAATTTTTTTGTACAAATGTGCTCTTTGTTAGTATTCGAAGTGGCACATACCTGGAAATGTTTGGACATTATTGCTACATCCAAAACTTTCCCAGTATCCACACTTGTGACACTAACAACACAATTCAGAGAAGTATGTCCACGCTTTTGCCATGTACCATCTATGCCAACTGCAAGATCAGTACAGTCATTATTTTCATAAATTGCTTCAGTTGTAGCTCTTATTAAACTATCCTGAGCACATTTTTCTACAGCTAAAGATATTTCTTTATTGTAGGCCTTTCATTTCTGCACTGGAGAAGGCAGGGCGAGTAAAAAGCACTGTACATTTCCGGCACTCTGGCCTTTACCAATTGTTCATATGACATTTATAAATTTTAAAATAATATCGAATTTTAGATTAGGTGCTGAAAATGAATTTTGAAATATAATGTTTTTTTCACAAGGGAAACATTTCATTTCAACATCTACAGCTAGCCCATGTTTATTTGTGTCCAAAATATTTAGGCTAATGCAACTCTCACCTCTAAAACATTTACACCAAAAAAAATTGTATTGCACTACTCAACAAGTCTAAACTGAAAATGCAATTCCATTACCAGTAGACTCTTAATTCTCATAATTACACAAGGATATTTTCCTTGAAGAAGAACTTCTTATTTCATTGGAAGGTTTGTCTTCTTTAGGTGTCAGTCTCAGCTGGTCAGTGGAAATAGGGTTAACTTCTGGCACTAGTACATTTAGTTTTTTATATTTATAACCTCTAAACTTTCTTTTAGTTTGGTAGGAAACCTTTTGTTGTGGCATTTACAATAAAAAGTATAAATTTCTTATTAAAACTAGTTAAACAAATTATAACATTAACACTATTCAACACAAAAACAATTTCCATATAACCTCACAATAACAAGATTAAGAAGATAAATTACAACAGATAAAACAAAACTACAAGCTGATTTACACTGCTACAGTAATTTTGAAGCTGTTGCCAACCTAACAATATTAAATTTTTATCAATTTATATAAACTATAATATATAGGATGTAGAAATGGTTTTGAAGATTGTAATGTCACTCGGTGCACGTAAAAAAGGAAAACACTGCTTATTAATTTTTTTAAAAGTACTTATACTTTGAATTACATAATAAAATTTATATATTATGATTGAATATTAAAAAAATAAAAACCAAAATTCGAAAAAAAAATTTGTAGCCTCCTGCTCCCCTTAAAATAATCAGCAGTAAACTTCAATGCAGACGTATTGAGTGAGAATATGTAGCATTACGAAAAATGCATTGAAAACCTTAATACTTTGATAGGCTTTACGAATCAAGGACATGGTTTTCCCGATTTAATTTTACATTTATTCTATAACGAGAAAAGTTTAATCAAATATTCGTCTATCTTCTTTCTTATTAAGGTTAATGTAAACTTGTAAACTTTCGAGTAAAAGGTAAAGTTATATTAATCTTTACACAGCAAAGAGTTGCTAGAAAGTCAAGGAAACAATTATAACAGAAAACTTGAAATAAGATAAAGGTATTATAGTGAAGATCTTAAGTATTTATTTAACCCTTTGAAGAGTACAGGGAAATACCGATTAACGAGTACGGCCGTTCTTGAACGTTCTCTGTGCTGTTTGCGTAAATGAGTATGGACGTTCCGGAACATTTTAGGTTACGTCTGAGCAATAAAAGTATTTATCATAAAACAAATTAGTCATGGCTTATTGTGTTGTCACAATTCAACAAGAAATAGTACTAAGAACACATGAAATCGGGTTTTTCACAATTGTAAGGCAGGACAACTCCAGGGGGCGTAGTTTCAGGAGAATTCACCATGCGTATTGATTGACGCGTAAATGTAGGCGATGGCATCGTCTTCTCCGCGGTTGTTTCCCCCCTACACACACCTGTGCCTATGTTCCTTGTCTAGTATAAGTGATTTGTATCATTATATTATGTTACGTATATTATACATCAAACATGAAAAATTAAACACTACAAAGCTTTTTTACAGATTCCCCTCTGTCTAGTCTTTTGACACATTTAGCCGCGTCTCAAACGAAACCAACAGACGCTTCCAAGAAAATTGAAAAGAAATGTTATATTTTCCATAATGTAGGCTATACTAAATTGATTCGTGGAAAAAAAGCGGCCCATCAAACGTTTTTGTCTGTGTATGTCTGCTATACCGACGGGTGACAATGCCACGGTGTTTTTATGCCGCCGACAATGGGATACCGCTATCAGCAAACGAAACCAACACACGCTTCCAAGAAAACTGAAAAGAAATGTTATATTTTCCATTATGTAGGCTATACTAAATTGATTCGTAGAAAAAAAGCGGCCCAGCAAACGTTTTTGTCTGTGTATGTCTGCTATACCGACGGGTGACAATGATTTTTCAGTGCAAATTTTTTTTAAAGTACATTTATCAGTGTAAATTTTTATTCTTACAAGTTTTTAACACAATATTATTATATTATTATACATTTGTAACCAATAAAACAACTATTTAAAAAAAATTTTTTCTTACTCCTTGACAACAATTTTCTTTGTAAATACTTACTAACCAGCTGTTGGCTATTTGGGACGTTCAGGAACGGCCGCACTCGTCAAAGGGTTAATGTTATTACTCACAGTACACCAAGCCTCAATTACAAATAAATAATAAAAAAGAAGTTTTCATAAAACATATTAAAACAGAAAATAAATACAAAATCGAATGCTGTTACGCTGTGGTAGGTATTGTTAAAAAAAAAAAAATTCTTAATGAAAAGTTGTAAGTTAATATAGATGTTCAGGTTCACCTCATTTCTTGGAACGAGAAGTCAAAACTTTCAATTCCTTGGAGTGGAGTTTCATAAGTAAGTTTTGTTTTATGAAAATTCCGTGTAGTGAAACGGTGAATCTGAATAAAGTAACCTCCAAATACTATGAATTTCTGAAAACATTCTCTATAATACTTGTTTCTCGGTTTTTAGGAACAAATCTTATTTAATGCCATGTATAAAATCTTTGGAAATCTTAAAAATATTTGTAAGGAAGGGCCCAAAATATAAACATATTTCTTTTTTTTAAACATTTTTGTTACCAATATGTTTCCACGTTGGATTTTCGACATTCTGCTGTCGGTTAATTGCATACCAAACAACATGTTGGAGTGCTATTAATACTACTTCTAGAACAAAGAAAACTTGCACACGTACAGTTTATGAACATTTTTTAATATTATATTGTAGAGTAAGTTTACTCTGTGCTCATTGTTAATCACATCTATATGCTTGGGTGCTCCAATAAAGTGCTGAAATTAATGGCACCTTAATTTTTCCAAGTAATATATATCTTCATTTAGATACAATAATTCACTCATTGCATGAAATGAGTTTACACTAGAAAATAAAAGCTAATGTGATTAGATAAAAAATAAATAAAATAAATTGAACACCAGATCACACAAAATTACTTTTATTTAATCAAAGACGTTTCAACGATAAAGTCGCCATCCTCAGTGGCACATGAGGTACAATAACAAAACTATACCTAACTGAACTAGTACTGCGCCAACCCCAGTATTTATACAAAACTAAAGGGGCGTGGCCTAAACCTACTTTATAATATTAATGCGTTAACAAGTGCCTAGCGTCAATCTAAATAACATAAATTTAACATCTAACTATACAATTTTTTTAAAACTAATCGTATATCTAAAACTACATTTTAGGTTTTACTTTTTTATAGAATTTCATAGAATTTCGTATCGGGCATAATTCATTATTAACAGTTATATTATGGTAGTTATTAATATAAAACGTATCCCACGCATCTATTGTGTTTAATTTTCTAACAACACTGAGTTTTCTATTTTGAAGTAATGTTTTTCCTTTAAACAATGTTTTGCCATGGCTGATTTATCAGGCCTATTATATTCGAAATGGCAAAGTCTTTTGCTCTTATCCTGCCATTTCGTTTTGTTTGGCCTATATATTTTTCGGACATATTTCACAATTTATAGAATAAATTCCTGATTTATCTTGTTCTTTAATTTTATCTTTTGGATTTCCCAAAATTTTACAAAGATTATTCTCGGCTGATATTGTTACATTTAAATTTACATTTTTTTCTAGATATAAAAAAAAAAATTTGATAATGGAGGAGCAAATGCAATTTTAACCCATCGTTATCGGGGCATACTGCCCACAAGAGTACTTCTCGATTCCTTATTTTTTTTAAAGTTTAGCTTTATAAAATTGTATTATCTCTTGTTTATTTGAAAACCACTACAAATTGCAGCACCATAAATATATTGAAGTTCTTTTTCCTAATATTCTTTAGACAGAGGTAAGTTTAATAACCTGTGAACCATAGAACTGAAAGCAGCTCTTTTATGCGCGGGTGAATGGTGTGAATCCTTAGTTATATATCTATCTGTATCTGTGTGTAGGTTTTCTATAAATACTAACCAATAAATTATTACTTTTTCTAAACACATTTACATCCAAAAATGGAAGATTATTATCTTTTTAAACTTCTGTCGTAAACTTTATATTTGTGTAAAATCCATTGATAATAACACAAAACTCTTCGAAATTTTCATTTTTATAAAACACTTCAAAAATGTCATCCACATACCTCACCTACACTCGCGGAAAATATTTTAAAGAACTTTTAGTTTTTATTTCAAACGAACTCATAAAAAAATTAGCGATGAAACTCGATAGAGAGTTTCCCATAGCAGTGGCTTCATTTTTAACGTAAAACTTGTTATTAAACTGGAAACTATTTTGACACATGCACAAATTTATAAGTAATAAGTATTCACTCACTTCAATATCACTTAAGTTGCTATTATATAACCACTCCTTTATCATTTTTATAGTTTCAGCAATTGGAACACTTGGATACAGAGACACAACATCAAACGAAACTAAGTATTCACTAGGGCTTAATTCAATATTTTGCACTATTTCCACAAACTCATAAGTGTTCTTCTCGGAAAACGTAGGAGGAGGAGTGAATTGTTGGAGGCATGGTACTAACCATTTTGAAATTAGATAAGTTGGTGAGTTAATTCCTGACACTATAGGCCGCATTTTCTTTCCTTCTTTATGGATTTTAGGCAAACAATATTACCTCAAAATATCACTAGAAATACTATTATATTCAAACATAAAACGATGTTTTGCATCGATTTGATGATCACTAGAAATATTATTATATTCCAACAAAAAAAGTTGTCATACCTACAAAAATTCCGACATGAGGCACTTAATTATTTAAATATACGTTAGTCTAAATATTAACATAAGTTATTAAGGGGAACAAATATTATTATAACAAAGGTTGAAGTGAATAGAACTTTTCAACAGTTTATTGTTTAAGGACATATATTGATACACCAGAAACATTTATGTCTTGGAGACGGTTTACAGTAATATTAACATATTTAAATATTTATATCTATCTATAAATAACTCCACTGCATTCCCAACAAAAGGAATGATATAAAGGTTTTAGAACTTTAGGTGCAACGGTAAAATGGTCACATACAGCGAGTAATTATATTATATTTTATTGATTAAGTCAACTTACCACAATTGATACAGTTTTTAGTAGTAAGTTGTAACACTGAGTTAAAAAAAGTGAAAACTAAACAGAATAAAAAATCTGTTTATGCGTTGTAATATTTTCTATTACGTCGTCTTAAATTTTTAAGAAAGGTAATGGAATTTAAAATAAAACAGAATAACTAAGTATTGCTATCCTGAAAGAGTTACATCAAACGCCTGTAAATAAGTCTTCTTGTGATGACACCAGAGTAATGTCTGATCTCCCTTACTGTAGTAATACTATTATTGGTTTACTCACTATTTGTTGTAGAATACAAACAAACTCCAGTGTCAGTAGTTCCACATAGCGAGGTTTGTTGCCTCTTGAATCATTTTCATGCATTGTTCTTACAAATCAAGATAGCCTTTATTCATGCATTATTAAGTAAAAAATATCAATTATAAAAATAAGAGGAGATAAGAAAAAGAAGAAGAAATATTTATTTTATCTCTTTGTTTATAAGAGAAATATCTAAGTAGGATTTATCTTTAAAATTCATGTGTACCGTTAAAAGAAAGTCAAATGCTTTGCTTAAATTTATTTATGTATATGCTAACATTATTTATGTAAGGAAACATTCTAGTAAAATAATTTTCCTAAACTGTTTATCAGTTAAAATTGTCTTGTATTGTACACATACACCTATTGTATTTGTCAAAGTTAATATATTTGATAAATACAACTTTCTATTATTTAAAAAAATTTACACACCCTAACCAAATTTTACGTTTATCAAAATTACATAATTATTGAATAGTCCTGATAAAAGTTGCTAAAATAATGGAGGCATTTTCAGATTTAGATAATAACAGGCAAAGAAATGCAATTATATATATATATATATATATATATATATATATATATATATATATATATATGTATATAGAACATATATATGTATATAGAATTGTATGATGGAAAAGACATGTTAACTTATGTTAATAAATTTTGGCTGGTGAATCCAGCATAAATATTTAAAATTAATAAAAAGGAAATAAATTTGTTCATATACTTTTAATTTTAAATTAATTTATTTTGCCTGTAGTATATTATATATATTTTTACATTTGATATATAACTCTTCTTCGTTTATTAGAGGTTAACATAGTAGTTGTTAAGAAGTTTATCTTCAAAATAACTTAAACTGACCATAGAATTACATTTTCCCTGAATATCCTCCTATTGACTACACATAGACATGGCTTTAAGCTTGACTGTATCATAATATAATTTATATAACAACATGAAATATTTTACTTTAAACAAATTTTAAGTAATGATAGTTTTGATGTATATGAACAGATTATTGTTTAAAGAAAAATATCACCACCATGTACGTAACACCTTTAATGGTTGAAATACGTTTTTCTCAAATTAGCTTCCAAACTCAACAGGTAAAAGTAACAATGACATAATTACACACTCGAAAAAACCTTTGTTATAAAATTAAATACGATACAATATTAAACTTGGCCTTAATTATGATGTATGCATCAAGGACTTTTAAAGGTTAGTGCTCATGGGAACAATATGTTACTCTGATTTATGGGGAGGAGAAGCACTAGTGTAGACGCTCGGTGTTACATTTCCCAACAATAATTGTATGTTTTCCGCAATTTTAATCATATATTGCACTTGTTTAGCTGTACTGAAGATGTTTAGTTAAATTCAGATAATATAGTTAAATAAGAATAATTAAATGAGTTTTTGTCTCATCTATAAATATTTCACACTAATAGAATAAAATGTACGCCAATAAAAAATCTTGGTAGATAAAAACAAATCAATCATAAAAGGGAGAATTACAAACAGGAGGATAAGAAGAACCAATGTCGTAATATGTAAAACAATTATTTTAACAATTAATGAAATATATGAATGTTCTTTAAAAGAAGAACTTATGTTTTTAAATGAAAAATCAGCCTTTAATCATATTTTTTTCATGCCACAATTAATGAAATTTTACTTTCCTTCAAGGAAGAAATATTTAATACAATGAAACTGACTTCAGTGTAAACGATTATATCCAAATTAGTCAAGTGGCTCTCATTTTATTGTTACTATAATATAATTTTCCGTTAAATATCTGTGATATCTATTTCGTGAATTTAGTCAAGCATTAAAGGTGTCACTCACTTGTATTCAATATCTTGCGAAAATGTGGAAGACTCTATCTTGAAACTGCAGGATAACTGCGAAATTTAACAGTATTATATTTTTTCGAGAAAACCTTCATTTACTCAACATTTTATATAGAATTATGTTTTTTTTTTATTCTTTTAATTTCGAAATTCAATAATAATTACATATATATTTTTCAGCCATCAAAAATTTCCATTGGCTTTTCGAGTAATTCAATTTTAAATTCATTGTATAACCAGAGATAGTATTTTAAAGAACGCATTAGAAATTCATTCAAATAAAATTAAAGCTGTAACATTCTTTAATTTTTCAGGCGGAATTGTACATTTTAAAATGAAATTGTATCGATAAAAGGTAGGTTTAGCAAATTCTCAAAAATCTGGACAGAGTAGGGATGGTGAAATGTAAATCGAAGGAGAGTAATCAATTGTAAATACATTGTATTTAATTGTATACCCAGAGATAGTATTTTTAAAATCGCATTAGAAATTCATTCAAGTAAAATCAAAGCTGAAACATTCTTTAATTTGTCAGGCGAAATTGTATATTATAAAATTAATTAGTTTCAATGAAAGCTAGGTATAACAAGTTCGCAAAAATGTGGACAGAGCAAGGATTGGTGAAATGTAAATCTAGGACAGAACAATCAATTTTAAATACATTTTTAATAATTGTATAGCCAGAGATAGTATTTTAAAGAACGAATTCGAAATTCATTCAAATACAATTAAAGCTAAAACTGTGCAGGGATTGGTGAAATTTAAATCGAGGATAGAGACTGGTTCAAAAATGAATCTAGAGTTACAGGATGTATAGAATGAAAAGACACCCCGAAACAAACTAAAGAATAAATGGAAGAAAGACCCAGAAGAAGTGAAGGTATGAAAGAATTCTAGCATCTCAGAAGATTTAATGGTCACGTGATAACATTGTCCTTAGCTGGCCCTAACGCTATATATAAGCTAGATATATTTTACCAAAATTCGCTAGTTTTTAAAGAACTTATTGGATTGAAAATAGCTTTTCCACAATAATTAAAAAACCTATTTTTGATATATATTACCAACTATTTTTTATAATAATCCTATAAATTGTACGTAGTTCGGAATAATTCATAATTTCAAGAGTAACCTGCAAAGTAGGTTTCTACAAACAATAATTTAGTTTAATTTAAAATTTGGTAAATAATTCTTAGAAACGATAGACCCAGAGTAAAAGAAATGAACAAAACTTACTTTCAAGTTCCTCACTGCAGAAAAAATGATAGATGTTTACCAAAAGATTGAAGCCATGCCCTTAGGGAGATATATATATATATATACTTCACATAAATGTACCATTATAAATAAATAACAATAAAACCATTTTAAAGTGGCTATATTTGTAACTATTAAGTTGGTAAATAAATAGAGTATTCATTCAACAATCAATAACGTAATTGTATTTATCCGTTTTAATTCGGACTAATACTAGTTAAAAATATAATAAAATATATTAATCTAATATTACTTATTAAGATAAAGTCAATAAATAAATCTATAGAATAAAATCCAGTAAAAAATGTAAAACCACATAAGGCTAAACTGCATATATTGATACTAAAAGTAAAAATAGGTAATTGAATAATTACACCACCTATATAACGAATATCTTGATTTATCTTACATAGAATGAATAATACGCCTGTACAAAAAGCAAATAATAAGCCCTAAATAAATGATGTATGATTAAATGAAAAAAGCTATTGCTGAAACTTAAATAATATAATTGACATTATAAATTGTATTTGAAAGCTGATAATGTAATAATAATTGTAAAAAAAATCAATTTTAAATTAATTTTTTCAATTTTAGAGGGACAAAAACGTACCTAAGTGGAATTATGTAATCCACATACAATTATGACAATTTCTTCATTTTAATATCTTCAGTTAATATGTTATATAAGTAAGTAAATCACATAATACAATAAACGTCCATAGAATACAAAATTATAGCTAAATAAAAAATCTCACATATAGGCATTTACAGTTACATCAATGATCAAACTGCATGAGGTCTCAGTTTTCTAAAGAAAATAGCAAAATATCCTATAATTTGTAATATTCTTCAAATAAATTTCTTCACTTGGATATTTACAATGAAATTATTATTATTAATCTAATGTGATTAGATTAAATTATTGTTGTTTTTTAGGAACTATATATTCACAAATTATAATGGTGGTACACGTCGTTTTAATTAATATTATTTTTATTCAGTTTATTTAACGACCCCAAAGGTCTTGAGGAATAATATAAACCTTCATCTAGGTACGTTTCTGCTACAGTGAATAAATTAGAGTATCAGTAAGGGATATAATCGAATAAAATATTAAATTCCCATTCGATTTGCATATTATTTAAACAGTTTCAGACGACCCTTAGAGAATCGTATGACAGGAAAAAGCGACTCTGAAGTTAATAAAATGACATTGAATTTTCCACGTGTCCTAATTTATTGCATTTAATGTTTCTCACTATAAATAATTATACTATTATTACACTAAAAAAAAAAAAAAATTGTAGTATTTGTATTGGTTTATTTATCTAGTTTTTCATGTATTAACGTCACAATCTGACATTTCATTTAACAATGTACTCGTACTTGCACATTTTCTTACAAACAACTAGGGTGTCACGGCGCAGTGTTGAAGGATTCTTTACTTTAGAGTATTTGAGACATTTTGTAACAAGGTTATTCGACGAAGAACATATTTAATCTTGTAAAAGCCCCTTCCTCTTCTGTTCACAAATGTAACGTGCTGTCGAAGGAAAATATTGGCGTCGTTATGTGCAATGAATTTTAACACACGAAACACCAGTTTGTTACAGTTTATATATCGTAAAAGAAATTATTTATTCGATATATTTTATTGTACAATATAGTAAATAAAAATAAGGCCTTGTAAGAAAGAATAATTTAGTGAAAACTCTCACTTTATATAAATAACCATTGGAAAGTAGAAAATAGTAACACATACTTAATATTACGTTTTGTAAATGTATATAATTTACGTTAAATTTAATTTAGTGAACATTCCAAAATTCATGAAATATATTAAAATTAAACTCTATTATATGTTACCTTGTGATTAAACTCTCTTTAAATTTCTATCGTGATTTTTTAGAAATAATCTTTATTTTTCTCATCATAGTAATACTATAGTAATATTAGTGTTTTTTAGTCTTTTGGAGGTACCTTTAGTTCAGAAGTTTACGTTCCTTGGAGGTTGGTTATGTTTGGCGTTAGGTTAAGGACCTAATTTCCCATTTAATTTATAATTATTTGAAATTAAAATTTGTTTTATAACTAAACACACACAAATTATTTGGCCTATTTTTAACAATGTTGTGTGTTTTAATCTTATACTAGCTATCTACAATTTTTCTTCTTCAAATTAACTCAAACGGAATTTTTAGAAATTAAGAGACTTTTGTGTAATGATGCTAATCTAGTTTTAAATGACCAAACGGATTTTTGTCATTTTCTCCTTTACTTCCACCTCAATTCAAGGTTGGTTAATACCTGTGTGAATGACCTGTGGGGTTTTACCCCCGGGTCTTTGTGCTTTGTTTGTTAACGGGAATTTCCTGCCTTTCTCAACCTTTTATAATAGTTATGGTGTGTATTGTATTTAGTCTTGTAAGAGCCTCGTCAATGCCGTAACTGGCGAAACCATGGTCGACTAGACCAAATAAATTATAGAATTTAACAACAGAAAAATTGTGTTTTATTTGTTAAAATTGTGCTATCTGTAGGCGATACAATTGAGCAGTCAACTGGAAAACTGCAAGAAGAAATAGATTATATAAACAGTTGGGCCCAAACATGGTGCATAAAACTTAATGAATCTAAGTCAGTCCACGTTAATTATACAAATAAAAAGATACATAATCATATTTATATTATCGTCAATGGTACTGTGATCCCACACTCTAACTCAGCGAAATACCTAGGCATGACTCTGGATGCCAAGCTTCGGTGGAAAGAGCATGTTAAAAAGAAATACAATGAACTGAACATCAGGTTGAGAAAGATGTATTGGCTGTTGGGCAGAAAGTCCACGTTATCCCTGCACAACAAGCTAAAGCTATATAAACAAGTGCTGAAACCCATATGGACTTATGGCATACAGCTATGGGGATGTGCTAGAAATGCTAATAGGCAAATTATTCAGAGATTCCAAAATAGAACTTTGAGAATGATAGCTAATGCACCATGGTATGTTCGTAATTGCGATCTACATAGGGATTTAAAAGTGACCACTGTTGCTGAAGAAATTAAAAAATGTGCTCAAAGCCATGAAAGACGGCTAAAAATTCACATTAATGAGGAGGCGTGCAAGCTTCTCAACAACGATGAACTTCATAGAAGACTCAAGAGGACTAAGCCTTTTGAGCTGACATCATAGATCAACATACTAGGAGCGCCGATGGGTTAACCTGGACTAAATATTACATGTTATGTTGTCAGAATTACATGTTATGTTGTTAGATTTAAGCTGATTGTTAGTTCTTAGAACTAGTTGCAGTAAAAAAAAAAAAAAATAAATAAAAAAAATAAAAAAAAATTGTTAAAATGGAATTCTATCAAGTACCGTCGGTCAACAATGTAAACAATAACCATATTTTTTCTTCACACTGACGCACATTTACTGTGCACAATAAGAAAAAAAATGGTCGTTATATTATGAATTCCTATACGACAACATGACTACAGTTTTAACAAACTTGAGACAATTGTAAGTTATAATAATAAAGTTTGCGTATTGACTTGTAAAAGAGAGAAAGATGACCGTAAAACTGAAGTTTTATCTTACACACTTGAGAGATTTTTAACATCAATTACTGCGATAACATACTAGTATAGTAAACACAAATACAAAACATAGAGAAGTTAGTTTTCATACAATAATACTGTTAAATAAAGCTAAACCTTGCGATTTAGACAAAAGTAATTATATAATAATATATGTATTTACACAATTAAACAACATAGATTTTTCTAAATGTTTGCTGTAGATGGGGACAATTTCAATAAATTCGTTTTTAGGTGGTCTTCTTTTGAAAATGGTTAAATATTTCAACTAAATTAAAAATTCTATACTTTTTAACAAAAGCTGAAACTGCTAAAACATGCAGCCTACATATGTTTTACCTTCTGTTTCTGTACCGTCTGTTTTATCTTAATCATAAGTTAATTAATGAAAATGATTTGCAAGCCTATAGTCTAACGAATTCTTATGATTGTGTATGCGTGTCTTCATGAAAGTGTGTGATGTTTTGTGTGTCATGTATTTAATGTTGATAATTGTTTATTTCCTGACGTTCTTCAGCCAATAATGTTTGGTATTTAGTTTTACATCCCTACCTAAAAACTTGATCTAATTATTCATTACAGAGTACCGACTCTTGGTTTCTGTACTTAATTAATTTCATTTTCATCACAGGGTATCAGCTTCAAAATTTAATTGTGTAATATAACCTGGTCGTTGGTAATTCATTATGATAATTGTCATATTCATCCCTCACAAATATGTGTTACAGTACATCAACGTAACTTTAACTTTTCTCTTAGAAACTGTTCTACTATTTTAAATCTACTATTTTAGTAATTTATGTTTTCTCATTCCCAGGAATTAATTATACGATGTTACGACATTTTTTAAGACAACGATTTTTTAAATTCTCTACGTAGTGTCGAATCACGTTATTGATTGTAAATTATGATCAATGAATAAATTAATGTGCTAGTGTCATAAAAGAGTGTATTGTTTTATAGATTGTTTTTTTTTGTTTAAATGGCGAAAAATCTCTCGGGCCTCATAACTTTATAAAAAAATGGGAAGAAAATATAAAATAAAATCTATAGTTTTTGAATACTTTAATTTCGTTAGCGTTGGAATAGAAAAAGAACTGGTCAAGAAATACTTGATGGAAAAGATAAAAGAGAGTGAGTAATTAAAAAAGGGAACCTCTGTGGATGTTTTTATGGAAACGAACCTATGTACGAGTAAATGTTTTTGGATTTTAAATTTTATAAGGAATATCTAAAATTTGTTATTTATGAAAGAAACTAAGGATCAAAAATATTTAATTTTACTTCCTTAGATAAACCAAAAAATCGACAATTTTTTTTTCAATCTTTCTATAGTTATTAAATTATTATGCATTGTGTATATATGCATATATGAGTGCTGCATATAGGATTACATTGTTTACTTGAAAATTATAAATATTTTTATTATTACCAATCGACTGGTGGTAACTACACTGAAAATCAAGTATCATTCACCACGCATCTTAATATAGTAAAAATAAGTACTAACTGTAAGTTTTAAGTTAATATGTTATAAGTTGGAAAGTTTCAAGTGTAAAAATAAGATAACAATAGAGACGAGGCAGCAAGTTTGATATTCGATATAAAAATTCTTACTTTTACTTTTCCCCACATAATTTTGACAAAATATATTTGTTTTTGGTTATTTTATCGATTTAAAAAATCTATGTTTTTACACTGTAATAATAAAGACGATAAAAATAAGGATTCAAGTAATTTATTTACTACACAATTTTGATGAAGATAGTGTAAAAAATATAAATAACACGCTACTGGGTGTTAAAATGCCCAAAATCTAAACAGACAGTAAATTTAAAAGCATTATCTGGATCAGTGTCTTATTTGTAATTATGTCAATCGGAAATCGAACAAAATTTCATGAATCTGTTAATGATAATTGTGATTTGGAATAATAATTTTTATTTGGTGCCATACTTAGTTGAGCGTTTTTCAGATTGAAAATCATATTTTTATTTAATTTGTGTTGATATTTTTTTAATGTCAGATTATGTAATTTTACTTATGTAAAATAGTTATTTAATTTCACTTGCGATGTTTGGACATTTTAAATCGTGGATGGAGAAACTGATATTAAGTTTGCTTTATAATATACAGGTACAAAATAATGTGATTACGTAAAAAGTATAGAAAATATACAAAATAAAAAGCTGGCTTCAGGCAAATTTTGGTATATTATAATTTACTTCGTAAGCAATTTGTTTTTCCATGATGGTTACCAATATGGAAACACGATAATACAATTATATTTTTTCGTAATCATGGCATTTAACCCAATTTTATATACAAGATTAACATTTGTGAGATTCCGTTTTTATCATGTAATTATCATAGGTTTTAATCTAAAAAATAGTAAATTATATAATGGAATACATACAACAAATAAAAATAATGCTACAATGTGTTCACGTAATCAATTTGATCATCGCTGTTCGTCAGATTAAAGTTGTAGTTCCCTGCACCCATGTCAAAAGACATACAGACATCATTTACGAAATCACCTGTTATTCCAGATATTTCTTAACAAATATTTCTAAAATTAAATTTAACACTAATTTAGTTAACACAACTCCTTCTTTGTTTTTATTTTTTAAAGTGTTTCTTTATTTTTCTAAATATTGGAACAATTATATTTACAGTATACATTTCAACAGTTCTTTCATTAGCATAAGAGTACCAACGTTAGAGATTATGGCAGTAAGGTAACATACGCCTGTACTTGAAAATGTTCTAACCAGGGTATAGAATATTATGATGCAACTATAAAATATCCCTTGTTAAAATTGAGTGTGTGTAGTTGTGATAAATGTATTGAGCAAGTATTCGTCGCAAAATAGTGACTGCTAATGCAGTTATTACTAAGAAGTTCAAATGTTTTAACTGAAAATGAAATCAAAAGTAGTTTTATGTTTTTTCTTTACACGATTATAAATAAGTAATTGAACCCGTTTAATAAAATCATATTCCAAGGCAATGAATAGAATTTGATACCCTGAATTAATCAAGGGAAAAATCCAGTAAGTCTCACTTTTTATAATGAAACCAGTGCAATGTCTGATATTCCTTACTACAGTAACAGAAGTGGTTTGTTCATCATTCCTTATAGAGTACATAGAATCTCTAGTGCCAATAGTTTAATCTATTCAAACGCTTGTTGTACTTATATATTTAAGTGTAAACACAAATATTCCATTTATATTTGTTTTTACAAATCAAGGTGGTATTATTATTACTGCTATCGCCAGTTTACCAAATAATGACTGTCATTGTGATTATGACCGGCGTATCTCACTTGTTTGAGGAGCTCAACTGTTATGAATACCAGCTATGGATCGTTTAGATATTTTGAAGAAATCTTCGTTTATCATCTTGAAGACAGACTTGCTTTGAATTAATTAAGCCTGTATATAACATTTCCTCAAGAGTGTAATTTTTACAGAAAGTTGATGCTTGCTGAAGTTCGACAATGTACAATATAATTTTGTCTTTCTATGGGTTGTTTTCTAATTAACTGAAGTGTATAATATAGTCTTCCTCTTATATGAGGAATCTATACAGCTTATTTGCTAAATTAAGTGACACGCACTGCGATTATTTGCGACAACTAAATAGTTTATATTGATAAATTTTTATTGGTGAAGTTTAAATAATTGTTACTTAAATATATAGGCTAAATTAAATTTTAATAATTTTAGCTAGAAATAGCATTTATATATAAAACGCCCCTAATCGATAAAAATATACAATATTTCACACAGTCGTTGGTAATTATAGTTTTTCTGTTTAGAAAAGCTTTCATTTAACAGTTTAGTTTTTATTGATTATAAATAATCAAAAATGTACTCTATAATTAAGTTATGCTTCAAAATTAAATGAGTGAAATTCTATTTTTTTGTGTAGATTATTCTGTTGACCCTACAGGGAAAATTTATGTGAATATTTAGTAAATGACTTCCATATATATTCATACATCTCGATTAATTAGTTCATACCACTTACGAAAAATAATCTACTCAAATTATTTCACAAACACACTTAACAGTACGAAGCTTAGCTAACAATTCAACAATCACACTTCTTCAGAAGTTACCTCCGTTATTTGTAATTAACAGTTTTGAAACTAAAAAACTCAATTTTTAAACAGTGCCCGATTTTGTTTACAAAATTTTTTTTATTAGTACATTTCCGAACAATGATTATATAGAATACATATTCATTTACAATAAACTTTTTTTTAAAATTATTAGTCTATATTTTTTATTTCCCTCCAGAATCAATTCAGATACAAAATATTAACACATCTGTTACAGCTATACAATAGTAATCAGTGAGAGAGCAAAAAGAGAAAGAAAAACAAAAAATCAAACAAAAATTTTTAACAAATCTACAATAGACATGAAGTGTACATTAACCTGTACCATATTCTTAAATATATACACTTACGCCTAATCATACTTACACACCTATACATAAAACTAATATAAATAGCTTATAACTATAACATTTACATATCTAAACTAATGGAATAAAAAAAACATTTGCTTGAATAGAAAATATAATATAGTTTAGAGAAAACTGCCCCATTTCTCTGAAGGAGAAAGAAAACAAAGAAAAAACACCCGGCTCCCCTAAAAGGCATAGCCCGCTTTGGGGATAGTCAATCGTACATTTTGCGAAATAAAATATGACAGCAGTAAGACAAAATTAACCCTACAAGATATAGCTCCTAAAACAAAAATTATAATTTACAAAGAGTTTTCTTTACCCTTTTCCAAAAAAATATCGGCGAGCATTCTATACAAATATTAACAATTTCACATGTTCTTACTTATGTAGAGAGAAAAAAAGTAAAAATCCAAATTTTAATAAAATTGACACATATTCCTAAACATATGTAAGAGCAATAAGGGTCACTATACTATTCATTAACTCTATTAATTACATACATTAAACAAGTGCTAGTGGAACTAACATTAAACATTAAACATTGAACTAACCTCTTCTTGTTCAAAGAGCCAACTTTTCAATTTTTGCAAAAAAAAAGGAACTGAATTTTCACATTCGATGTGGCCAGGCAGAAAATTAAATAATTTTGGCCTCAGGAAACAAAAAGTCTTCATAAAGTAAGTTTTAAAAGGTTTTGACACTGCAAAATTTCCTGCACTTCTTAACCGTACTCTCCTCAGAAAGTTGCCTGTTTCCACTTTTTATAAAAAATAATTGTACTTTGTAAATGTACAAGTATCTTAAAGATAATATTCGTAAAGAGAGGAAGAATGGCTTTGAATGTTCCAAACTACTTTTGTTTAGGATCATACGGACAAACTGTTTCTGAATATTAATTACAGGTATTAAATTACTAATGTAAGTCCCTCTCCAACTATGCAAACTATATTCTATCCTACTTTGAACCAAAGAAAAATAAATCATACGCCTAACATCCGGAGGAAACATATTTCTATGAAAATAAAAATACTACCAATTATGGATACGAAATTTCATCATTTTGATTGTTATTAAATATTTTGTGATTATATAGTTTAAAATATGTTATAACAATTTGTTTTCGCCATTCCGAATATTGATATAATAATTCAAATATATAAGACTTACCTTCGTCAATATTCTGTTTGCGTCGTTCAAACGACGGCCGTTTCGGCTATTCAGCCATTATGTTAACGACGCAAACAGAATATTGACGACGATAAGTCTTATATTTGAATTTAAAATATGTTTTATGAGCAAGAGGTAAATCCCATTTAATTTACAACTGCTTCAGCTACTTAGTTCTTATTTTCCTATTAAAATCCACAATAGGAGTCCAGTTCTTAAAATTTATGGGTGATTGTTACATAATTTTGATTTCAATCCCATTGATCCTGAAAATGGCTAACTGGAAAAAAAAATCATAATGTATTTAAATGAATTTGTAGCTGTTTAAGTTATATGCTTATAATAGGCTCTAGCCTAATAAGGAGAGATCAGTGTTTGTAATTCGTAGGCTTTTTTGGAAAGTTCGAATTCATAAAACTATAGACAATAAAAAACTATGTGCAATGCAATAAATTTTCCTTAAAGGGTACTCTTCTTATGTACTCTGAATGTGTTTTCAGTAGGAAGATATTTTATATAGCTTCGGCTTTTGATGTCAATAAATCTTTATAACACTCTTTGCACCCTTAACATAGAAAAACGATAAGTAGCTTTGAATGAAAAAAGGAAATGATAAATGATTTGGGAAATATTAAACCTTGTCAATAACTTTCAACAAATCGGCCATAAAATTTAGTTCTAAGATAAATGCAGCGCAGTTAGAATATATAACGCTACGAAAAATGCAACAGTTCCGTTCAATAAATTCTCCTTTTGCTACTCTTCAGTTGATAAATATGTTTTTAGAGATTAAACTTTTATTGAATGGGTAGTTAAGATCAAATATTGGTTTACGTTCTTTCCTTGTAATTTGAGATGATTATGTAAACTTGACAAATTTCAAGTTAAAGGTAAAGTTTTAAAATTCTGTTACTCTTTACACAACAGCAACTTGCTAAACGAAAGTCAAGGAAAGATGAAGTTATTATAGAAAATATCTCAACTCATAGTTTCATTATATAATTACTGCAAATACATCAACTCTCACGTACTATATATAAAGAAAATTAACAATGAAAAATTGTTACCTTATGGAATTATTACAATAACAAATATTTAAGGAACTTTTTCTTATATTTCAATAGTTGTTTCATGTTTTTAGGCACATGCATGAGATTTTAAACAAACACTTTTTTGGGGCAAGAGTTTTAGATTTAACGTTTCGATGTTTAGAGTTATACTGAATTCGGTCTATAATTCAATTTACCAACAAATATTCTCTAAGCCGATTTTGCTACTATATCAGGCGTCCAAAAAGTCTGAAAACGGTGAATAATATCGAGAAATACACATTTGATAAAAATAAAATAAAATAGAGTTTATTATTTAAAAAAAACGTGTCGATGAGTAAATGAACAACTTCTTCATATGATCGTGTTTTGTCGCCATACCCACGAAGTATAAGAATAACTAGTATATCTTTTTCAGTCAAAGATATGCCAACTAACACAGTTATTCTGCGGAATGTTGAATCAAAAACGTCAGTTCTGCTTGAAGGCTTCAAGCACAATGAATAATATTTACAAAACTAACAAAATGAAAATAAAGTATGGGTATTACAACAGTGCAATAAAACAGTGGGTGTTTCCATTTAATTTTATTAAACTTACCCCACCCCCACCCCTGGAGCTATATATGGCTTTAAATTTAGCACCATTGGCTGTCCCTTGTTATATTAATGAATACGTTCTTTATATATTCCACTTTTCGATGTCATTCTCGTAAAATCATATTTTTTTCGATAACAGTGCCATCTATCAAGTATCGAAAAAATTGGAACAAAAAATACGTATTTTATGGCGTAGAATCCGAATCTACGATAACAAATGAAGTTTACATTTAATTTGGGGTTTACATTTAATTTGAAGTTTAAACCAGGGGTGGGGGTGGGGGTCGAACGTCGTGTTTATTGTCAATGAATAAATTTTTTAAAAATAATAAATATGTAATTTTAATTTTTTAATTTTTATCAAATGTATAATTTTTGAGATATTTCACCGTTTCTACACTTTTTGGACACCCAGATATTAGAAATAGTTAAATTTATTGACTATAATAATAATCCATATTAGATTTCCCATAAAAAAATATTACACACGATTTATGGACATGATTTTGTGAAACAAAATTCTTCGTGTGTTCATTGCTAATCTGATCTGGTGAGTTACTATTTAAACTATACTTACGTTACTATGAATCATATTTTAGGCTTAGAATTGTGTAATCCATTTGACTTTGTACATTTTAATTCAGTTAAAATGTTGAACACTTTATTTTTCCAAAGGAATTTCAATGATATTGGTTTTAATTTATGTAACTATTTGACCACTTGCAGGGGACTGAGTTAAATGATGTAAAAAAAAAAAAAAAAAATTGAAAGTCGTATTTGTTTTCCATGATGTTTTATCAGAACAATTTGTAGAAAAATAATATTGGTTTTGTAAAATATTTAGATAAAATTGTTTTGATTATTAAATTTAGTTTATTTTTGCATTTGTTTTTCAGTACTTTTATTCCTACAGTAAACATATTAAAATAAATTTACAATTCTTATCCTTTATTTTAGAGGTTAATTTGTCACTGGAAATAATATGCTAATATATAATAACAAAATTTATAGAAAAATATAATACAATTAAAATAAATAGAAAGAGAATAATAACACATATCTTGTTATACATTTTTGTAGGTGTCTACTGATTTAAAATGTTGGAAGATAAAATGGGTCAAGGAGAATAGCTACTATAAAAAGTTATGATTGTTACCTTGTTACCCTGTTTCGCTTTTTGATTAAGACCTTTTAACCCTCAATAAACACTCATTGAATATAACTAAACTTATAAAGTACCATATATGCATTAACCTGTACATATATTTCACTACAAACAAATATAAATTTTCTTTAACATGACGTGTTGTTTCATTCTGATTTACTGTTCTCGAAGTGTATTTTATACTATTATTTATTCTCTCTGTGGAAACAATGCCAGTGAAAGAATGTCTCTTTATATGAAGTTATTGCTTTCCAGATAAGATCACTGACAGTTATATAAATATAAATATCTGACAATAACACATCTAACTGATAAGAAAACATTTCCCATTATATAAATGTCATAAATTACAGTGAACTCCTTTTTTCAAGCGGGTATATTTGTAACAATGAAGTTAGTAAGATATAGTATTCCTTAAATAATCAGTAATGATAATATTTATCGTTTTTCGTTTGGACAAGTGGTAATTCAAAATAAATGTATTAATATACTAAGTAAAAATACTTATTATTAATATAATTATTACACTTATAATATTAACATATAATATAATTATATAATAGTATTATTAACATTTATTAATATAAACTTATTAAATCACTAGATTAAAATCCAATCAAACAATGGAATACCACATGAGGTTAAATTTGAAATATTTATAGAAGAAGGAATATTTGGTTATTGGTTATTTACACTATCTGCATGACAAATTTTCATTGACTGACATTTCTTATAAGATTTTTAAATAAAGGCACCCAGCCCCCTATTCTCTAATAGCTTCAGAATCGGTAGAGAACAAGAGTTGGTTAACAGAGATCTGATAGGAAAGATGAAATAGAGGCATCTAATAGAAAATTACTTGAAAAAATATGTAAATCCACCTAGACTCCCATGGGATATAGTGACCACTTAAGGATGTTGAGAAATGTTTCTAATATAGTAGAAATCTTGAAAAATGTAATTTAACTTACACATAATATAAAGTTAAATTTGGCTCGTAAATTTAGTTTTTCCCCCATAAATATAACTATTATTGATGAGGTAGTTAGGAATTTATCTCAAAAATTTAATTCACACGGTTGAAATTAAAAATTCAAAATTGAGTAAAAGTTTATCGCATAATTTACAACTTTTAATTAACTACTTGTAGAGTTAATCTTCCAAAAAATAAGACTTCTATTTTTATCAGTTAGTTAAAAAAAATCTGATTTCTCAACCAATACAGTTATAGTTTAGCCTACTATTTCGTTAAAACGTGAAACGTTATTTAATTTAAAATTTTTATTCTAGCTCAATATCCTAAAGGACCTATAATGTGGTGATGAAATGTATTTAAGGATTTTCATTTTAATGGTCTCACTAAGTTAAGCATATTTTTATCAATGTGATTGTATTGATAAAAATCAACGTGTTTCATTAAGTAGTAGACGTAATTTTTGAGAGATCTTGTGTTCCAGTTTTATTTTATAGAATAATTTGCCTTCAAGTTTACATATTTATTTTATTTATATACATTAAGAACAAAATAATTCCCTGTACCACTCTGTAGTCAACAGAACTATTAACTAATAATCCCTCATAGAGACAGTTTGTTTCTTGTTGTATAAATAACCGTCAAACTATGAATATTAATGCAAGACATCCAAATAATGAAAATCATGAAGAAGTTTTATCTCATCAACAGAATCGAAAGGTTTAGGAAGATTCAGACATAACACGGCTTGGTATAATAAATCGCGTCAATGATGTGCCGAGTAGGGTTAAACAAAGCATCCCTGTACCGCTTGATGCTGTACTAGAACTGTCATGGTGTTGGAATGACTTTATTTGTTAAATGAATAATTATCTGATCTTTAACAGTATTTTCAATAATTTTGGAAAACACACTTAAAAGGAAGACATTTGTTTTACCCGTTTTGTAATTATTTTTGAAAATTTTAATCATTTCAAAAAATTTTCCTGATTTAATGTTAAGATTACTTATTTGTAGCGAAGAATTAAAAAAAAATATCAATATTATCTTTAAACAGGAAGCCTGGTACTGAGCAACCTTGCGAAGTGTTTACATGCGACTTATGTCACTTTCTTTAACGGCACGCGAGTTTGATCCAGTCTTAACGTTATTGTCCATTATTATAGGTTTACCCCCGAGTCAGTAGTCGTCGCCAAATTATGTCCAATTGGAAACGAGTAGGAATTAAATTCCTTAGCTACATGGTTAATATGTTATGACTTATGTCCGACTGGGAATCTTGCAAAAACAGCTTAAAAGGAAAATAATTTGACATAGACTTTTGAGTTATTTTCGCAATGGTAAATGTTGTCTCTGTAATGATTTCCTTTAGATATCTTAGTAACATTATTCAATTGGTTTCTATAAGATTTAAAATAGATGTGTATTAAAAGGTTGCTTCTGTACTAATTTTTGCTAAGTAGGTTATATCTCTTCCAATCGACTGAATTAAGAGATCGAAACTTTAATTTTTTGCCCCGTGAGTTAGATAACGGTTAATATTAATTGAAAAACGTATAAGGTAATTGAAAATAGATTTAAATGTCAGAGTCAAGTTCGGATATTACACGTGTCGGTTAAAGAATTCCAGGTTTGCGTCAGGCTGAGAAGTAGTAGTTTTCGTTCATTGTAGTGCTTTGGTCCGTTTTGTGTGTGAATGCACTACAGCAGCTTGCACTTTTTCGCAACTATATGGTTGATACACGATCAGCTTTCGTCGGACAGACATGTCGGTATCTTCACAGAGATTACGAACCCAGCCTCTGTCAGTTCGTTCAAGTATTAATCTATAAGTCTGTCAATTTTCAAAATGTTTAAATTAATATCACCTATGGAAATATAAGTTTTCTGTTTAGTAATAGGGCAATAATATAAATGAGCATCAATAAAGTATTCAAACGTAATAGGCATTAGTCCTTTTAAAAGCCATTAAACTACAACGTCTACTGTCAAATACAAAATAAAGTGTCAGTCCATACACATCGCCTAATGTTATCTCCAGGCATACAACTGATAGGAAACTGTTTACATTAATAACTGTGCCGTTATCTTTTCTCATCAGGTCCTTCTATATCGACACCAATAAATCTCCCAACAATCCGATACTCAGTCAAAATAATAATGTAAATATTTTTCTTAATGTGATCTAAATAAATTAACAATTTGTAGAAGATTTTGAATAACTTATTATGTTAGTATGAATAATATTTAAAGTAAGTTAATTTTCTAAACCGGTAAAGCAGCTGTAATTTTAACAATTTCTCAAACAAACATTCCTAACCAAAAATAAGTTTTGTAATATCATCAATCATCCTAAATAAATAAGATTATAAATGTAAAGATAAAACCATAATAAAAATACAAAATAGCAATTCAATTCCCCCCCCCCACAAAATATTCTTATTACAATTATTGTGGATTATAGGCTATTCATAGTAATATTTTATTTTTATAATTATATTCATTGTTTCAACGTTATTATATAGTATAAGTTATCAAACATACATAAATCAATCAAACAATTAATTGTATTGTTTTCTTTCTTTCTTTCTTTCTTTTTTTTTTTTCATTACTGTTGAGACCGATGGTTCTTGGTGGAATTCCATGTTTAAAGATAATAAAACACAATTATTTATTTTGTATATCCACTTATAATTAGTCTAGCCGACCAATGGTTTCGCCTGTTAAGGCATTGACGAGGCTGTATTATAAGTGGATATACAAAATAAATAATTGTATTGTTTTTATTCACTTTACTTTATTCAAGTTGTAATTTATTAATAATCTCAAATAACACTAAAGACATGCTTCTGTTTTTGTTATAATTTTTCAGAGAATAGGTTTATTTAAATTATCTAAATATTGGTTTATTTTTAGTTATTATAGAGTTTCAATTTCACGCAGAGAACATATATGTTTAATTTTTTATATGAATTATATATTCATTAAAACATAAACATTTTTCTCATTAATTTTTACTTATGCTTATTGAATTTTAACATAAAAAATTAATGAAATTATTGACTTAAAAAAGACTTAAAAAATAATGTTCGTTGTTTGCATTAGTGTAGAAAAACTACATTTACAGATCAAAGAATTGTGATGAATATACTTCTCCACAGACGGCCTCTCATTTTCATCAAAAGCTTAACTCAACAAAAATGAATATAATATCAGCCTTTTATCAAAAAAATTACACCTTACGTTATATGCATAGAGGCTCACATATGCGGAAATACAGGATTATAAAGGTAGAAACAAAGGTAAAAATGAAGGCAAAATCACTGGTAACATCACCTGAAATTCAAGTAAAACGAAACGCCCTACATCAATATCAAAGATATGTTACGTTTATTCATTCACAAAAACAATTTCTTGCATATATACTTCCTTTTTAAAAGGTTTAAAAGAAATTGTAATATAGATGTAAATAAAATTGCTTCTAAATAAAATGGATTTGTTGTATATTGTCAAAAAATATACGCACCTATTTAACTAAAAAAATTACCAGAATTTCGGTTAGTTATTTAAAAAATGTAGAGTTTAATAGATAATGTTGCACTAAAATCAAACGGAACGCAATGAGAATTTTCTTTAAACCAATTCGAATTATTAAAGAATGAACTGGCTTAAAAATAAAGCACATTCCAAGGTATAACTAGGATTTACTAGCATTGAGCAGTCAAGAGCGAAAGGTCGCAGATCACGCTTTTGTGATAACACGTGTGTAATTTATGATTTTCCTTACTCGAAATCGGTTTACATCCAAACTCCACTTAGTCACGTTCAACTCAAGTGTTGTGGTATTTATTGTTTTAATTACTAACAGGAATATTTCATATATGATATCAAGGTAGGGTATTTCTTCTGTTATTGCCTCAGAAAAAAACAATCTCTTGAGCTAAAAATTAATTATTGTTAGTAACTTTCGCAGAAATTATATGTCCCCGGTACCGGTATATTCACAAGTTAACTTTGACTACATGAGTCATTAGTATTGTAAAGAAATTCCATTTGAACAGAAAACGGAAGGAAATAATTACTAGAAAAAAAGAAGAAACTGTTTAATCATGTTGATCCTGGGATATACTTTGAAAAATATGTTGATTTTTTCACAAAATTTTCCTTTCTCACTAAAAAAAAATCTAAAATGCTCTACTTAAATTTATTTATGTATATTAAAAATATTTTGACATATTTTGCAAAATATTTTTTTGTTTGGTAGTTGTATAATTTTATGGTTTCACTTTCATTTATCTACCAATTTTCTCCTTAGCATTCTTAAACGATCTTTAAAATTAATATATACACTATAGTGCCCCTTAGAGCTACTACAGCTGTAACATTACTAGTATATCTTGCACGCTGGAAATAATAAAATAAACAAAATTTATTCTACATTAAATCTACGCAACGATTCCACTGGACGTATTATAAATAAATCGTAACCAGAATACATCTTTTGAACAGAAGAATTCAAAATGTTTTCATTTATAGACTCAAATTATTTAAAATAAAGTGATCTTGTGGTCTGATGCTAGGTATTAATACTACATTACACAGTAAGGAGAAAGTTATAATTGAATTAAAGTCAAAGTGGAATTATTGTAAATAAAACTACATGGATCCTTGTAGCGCAGTAAATCACTAGATATCTCATTTTTGCCATGAAAACTAAAAAAGAAAAAAAATCACACTTTTGGCCTTACTATCAATTCTGCCAGGATTATGATATCTCCTTATAAAATTATTTCCATTCTGTGTCAACCGGAACCCAAATAGTCTACGCTAATTAACCATAACACAAAATAATGACCTAAAACTTTTCCAAAATGCACAGTAGTGTCTCTTTGTACGTTTCATAAAAATACAATCGGAATTTTCTTGTGGTTGCCTTTGAAAATGTTTGAATTGTCGGTAAATAAATTAAACAGATTTTTTAAAATCTTGTCATATCCATTCCAATTCATGCAAGTGCTCTTCTTGCTATATGCTAAGTTCTTCTTCAGTTAATTTTAGTTTCCAAGCCAACCGGATTGTTCCCAAAACTATGTTATTCTGAATTAAAATTGTTTCATGCTTCCATGGATTTACCGTTCTTAATTTAAAATTCTCAAAACCCATTCTTTATATATGAAAGTAGTTAATATGTAAATCTGATTGAATGTCTGTTAATAATAACATGGTGTATTTATATGTACAGTAATGAGAAATAAAAATGTAATAATAGAGATAAAATGAGCCAAATATCACAATTAAATTGACATAAAAGGTTCAATTATATTATATTATATTATAATGAGATACCTTCTAAATGCACTTACTCATTTATTAAAATTAATAAATGCAGAAGCAAATACGACAACATATGCTAATAAAGCAACCTAAGCAATTTAAAAATATATTAGTTTGTCATACGAAAAAATGGTTTAATTTTAACATTGTTCACATTTATATATTTCTCTAAATATAATAAAGTTTTATACAAAATTCAGATTCTTATCTATGTACTTGTTTATATTCACACATTGGTACGTCTCTCTCTCTCTCTCTCTCTCTCTCTCTCTCTGGATTTGGTGTCCTAGAATGGATTTGGTGTCCTCGTCCCAGGGTGTGGCGGAATAGTGTTTTTTAATTTTTTATTTTATTTTATTTTATTAATTTTTTTTTTTTTGTTGTAATAAGTGTGAATGATTGAAATAAGTATTTGTTACTTTCTTTAGCTTTTATGTAGTAATAATAGTGATTTTTAATTATGTGGTGTCTTTTTTAAATGTTATTATGTATGAATGTGCTTGTGTGTATGTGTGATTGTATTTATCTGTATCTACAAGTGTAAGCTACAGTATTTCATTTTATTTTATTTTTGTTTCTAAATTTTTAATTTTATTACGTTGTTTAAATTTAAATTTGTTTATTTTGAGTTTATTTTAAGTTATAACTTTCATTTTGTCACTTTAAATTTAAGATTGTTACTTTTTATTTTATTTTAAATTATTAATTTCATTTTGTAGCTAATTTTAAGTTTGTTAATTTTTTATATTATCTTAGTTATTTTTAATCGATTTAAATTTTTTTTGTTATTATCAAGTTATATTTTATATTTTTATATAATATGTTGTTATGTTGTATGGGGTTAGGTGGTAGAGAGGACTATACAGTCCTAACCTCGCCCCTAAATAAAGGCAAATCAAATCAAATCAAATCAAATCTCTCTCTCTCTCTCTCTCTCTCTCTCTCTCTCTCTCTCTCTCTCTCTCTCTCTCTCTCTCTCTCCCTCTCTCTCTTTCTCCACACACTCTCTCTCAAATTCTCTAAAATAAATAATAATAATAAATAATAAAATCAAATTATTGCTGTACGACACATAATTTACGTTCATAAACGAAGATTTAGTTGTCAGTTTAAGATATTAGAATTTAACAAAATTAAAGAAATTAAAATAGTTTTATATTGCGAATGTGGATCTACCTGTAACTGCAAAACCATTTCTTCGACCAATCGCTAGAAATACCATAACTACAATGTAACAATTGTAAAGCAAATATTTATATATATTTAAGGAAGATGTGTATTGTACGTTTATTACAAGAGAAATATCAACAAATTATTAAGCATTATAGAATATTAAGAATACTGAAATAACTATGTTGTACTGCTAAATAATAATTAAACAAAAACTAAAAAAGATCGAAAAGACGCTACACTGTTAAACATACTACAAAAAAGTACTACATTGAAATAGGTCATCTACTACGAAACTATTCACTACACTGAAACAACTTCACTGTGATATATGGTGACACTAGTACATAAAATGAACACTTCGCACTCCGAAGGCTAACTGAATTTATAAAGCACATTTGTCAACGTTATTCAGGTGGAAGCTTGGAAAGAGATTTATTTTGCTCTCGTTTACTTTGTGTTTGTTTGTTGAGAGAACCTTAAAAACATTTTGTTACCACGCACCGTTATAAATAGCGAACATTACGATATACTTTAGAAGATATTAATGTGACGTCTGCATTTAATATTTGTTAAAACCTTATTAAAGTAAATTCTGTTATTAATATTTTAATGTTCTACATTTTGTAAAATAAATAAATATTTAAATAAGGTAACACATTTCAAAATAATATAAAAGTGATTTGAGAGACTTAGAACGGGTTTGAAGAGTTATATAAAATAAAACGTTTATTAATTTTGAAACAAAACATTCCAATTTACATACAAATATTTAGCTCTTAACTTTCCATTACTTTTTAACAGATAATAATTTAATTACAAGGATCATTGCAGTAAAATAAATATATTTAATTGTTTTAAATATTATTTCTCTATATGTCTGCAGATATACCTGTTCTGTATTTTTAAAAATATCTATTATACCATTATTTCTTAGTTTGTACTAAATAATGCTGCAATGAAATATTTTGTATAGAAAAACTAATAAATATATGAATAGTCAGGGAAGAAGGTAACTTAAAAAAGATTAACTGAAAAAATTGTGGATTTTCAAATAATTTTTATACTGCCATATCATAGCAGTACCTCTTTCCTTGCAGTATAAAAACAATATGGGTAGAAGTGTATTAATAATCAATATAATGATCTGAAAATCACCGTCATGTGACTTTCGTTGCTTGAGTTAAAATGCTTTTCTGAACCGCAGTCTTATTTGTCAATTTAATCGCTCAAATAGAGTTCATCATTTATTCAAAACACTATCACAAACATGCATGTAACGTTCACATAAACAATAATTTACAATTCGTTTAAAGTTGTGGCGCACATTATTGTACGTCACGCGAGGTTCTGTGGTAGTGTTTTGAATATGTGAATGGAGAGTTCATTTGAACTGAATTGGCGATGAGACTGGGACCCAGAAACGTGTTTTAACTAAAGGTGCTGCTTTGTACATGTTTTGAGGCCTCTGTTTAGTTTGTGTAGTGACTTGGATATAAACATGGAACTTTAATAAAAACAATGTTATAGGAAATGAAAATCTAACTACTTTCATAATGGCAAATTTAACACCAATTTTGAAAATACATTTACAACATGAATTAAATCTCTGCTTTAATGTTTGAATATTTCATAGTATGTGCATTTATAAAAGAGATATTTAACTGTTCTTAGAAGTGCATTACAGTTTAAATTGTTTGTTTATCTTTAACAAAGTAAACTTTCCTTGACAGGTAACTGGATTTACACAGTTACCAAGCATCGTCCTGTTGGGGTTAAGCATGTAGAAGACGGTTTACATATAAGTGTTACAACGGACACAACCCGTTGTGGGTCCTGGATTTTGAATTTGTAATTAATTTTATAAATTTGAATAGTCCGGACTTACCGCGGGCTAAAGCCGCATGTAGGTCACGAAAATCATGTTGACGCGGGAAGGTAGTTATCTGGCTAAGTTAAACTCTTGGACCCTGCCTGTTCGAAAAGGAATAAGGACTTGTAAAAAATACTTAAAAATTAATACGGGAAGCCAAAATCCAGAAATTAAATAAAAACAAATATCTTCAGGAAATGCATTACGCTAACCGCGGGTGTATTAACTGCAAGATTAGATAATATAAAGTCACAAAGTTATGTAAAATACAGACTATTAAAGTATGGGGAGAAATTCAAAATTCCTCTAAATTGAAAAAGAAAAGGTTTTTCAGGCTTTTCATAAGAAGGCCTAAAATAAAGGTAAAATAAGTTTTTGCGAAATTTCGTTAAAGAAAAAAGTTATTGTTAATCCACTAAGTTCAAATGATAAAAAAGTATATAAAAAAGAAAGTTTTTTAAATTCTAACCAAAACAAATTTTAGTAATGATAAACAAAATGTATAATTAAAAAGAAAAACTTGAAATTTTATTAAAAGGAAAAAGGTAACAGAATTCGCACCTTTACAGCAAGATAAAAAGTTAAACTTAAATTTTTATTAACTCAAAACGCTAAATAGTATGCTGATAACGTAGTTATGTAAAAATAATCCAGTATTTAAAATATGTTTCGGGAGTAAAGGAAAGCCTAAGTTTGTAGAAAATCGTTTAACTCCCTAACCCTACAGCAAGACAACCAGAAGCAGAAAAAAAGAGAAAATCTGGCTAGTTAACACAAACCAAAAGGACATAAAGAAGTGAAAACAAAAAACCGGGAAAAACAAAAAACAAAGACTTTTCCGGGAGAAATCGCCACGGGAAAACGGGCGCGGGTCGTGTACGCGAACCAAGAATCGTACGAACATCACTCGAGTTCGTGGGTAAAGAAGACAACGAGCTGAATTCAAAAATGTCACTCTCAATAAAATAGGGAAAACCCTGGAGGAGTTACAAAAGAAAAGGATTTTCAATAGCCAAAACTGCACGGAGAGAGATAAGAGTTGTACGGTAGAAGGGGCTGGCTGAAGATGAGTCTATATAAACGATTGCTCGGGGAAACTCGAGAGCCTTGATATTTCAGCGATGTAAGTGAACACATCGAGCCTTGATCTCGTTTTTTATAAAATACCATAGTATGCAAAAAGCTATGTAATTTTTTAGTTAACCTAATAATTTGTATAACAAGTGTGAACATACGTCATTGCGATATTAATTTGGAATGCAGCAATAGACACAACTATAATCTACAAGAACGTCAGTGGCAACTTAGTCATTACAAAGTTGGCCTAACTTGGATTTTTCTGGAGAAGTAACATAACCTACATAGCAGCTGATACATGGAGTGATTCGTATAGCTTCCGGATAGGACTCCAGGACATCACCAGGCGACCACTTGGACATGCAACTTTAACGTCGAGAGAATAGCCGAACCGGGACTTCAGACACGACATCACCACAACCATCTTTAAAAATTCATCCAACATTCTTCAAGACAACCCTACAGGGATCAACCTTCATCAACGAGACAACTTAACCAGCACGCAGAGCATCTGTAGCCTGCCATCGCTAAACAACGCTCGCGGACTTCATATCAAACGTCGCGACGCCTGGACAGTTGTGAAAAGGTCGGTAGAAACGTAAATACGTTAGTCCCTGATTAAATTTGCCTGAAATAAATTCAAATAAATTTATTTTAAAATACTGGGTTACTTAGGATGTTAGATTAGATAAAATATTTGTATTATTAATTAAAAATTAAATTCATTAAATCGTAAATTCGAATTAAATATTTTATTAAAATATTAATTAAATCAAATTGGGTATAAAATATTAGAATAAATTATAGTTAGGTAAATAATTGGTTCTGCCTTGTAGTTTAAGAAATTATTATTAAATTGAAAGGAAAGTTATTATTTTGTATTTGTTGGAGAAAGTAAAATCCAAAAAGTTTTATTTTATGTTTGAAATAAAAAAAAAAATTATTAAAATTTTATTTGTTTTATAAAAAATTTATTATTTACAAAAACACCTAGTATTCAAATATCCCAATAGTTTATGAGTTATAGATTAAGAATTGATACAGTGAAATTTCATAAAATATTTGCAAGCACAAATAAACAATTTACAAGGTTAGTTTCAGTGTACTCACTACTCAGAGGTTTACAAAAAGTAAAATCATTCACTTGTGTCCTAACTGAGCTAGAATCAAATATAAAGTACTGGAAGTATAACGTAGAAGTTTTTTTTTTAGTCAGGATATTCAGAAAACTGAATATTCGACACATAGTTATTTCACCTAGGCCAAACAAAGCGAGATTGCCTATAAAACTTCCAGTAGGTGGAAATAACTTATTCTCAAACGAAAAACCGTTGAATAAATCGGCGTCCCAAAAAATAGTGGGGTCCGAAAACATCATTCAACTTAACCAAGAAAAGGTTTACCGTTATAGTAAGACGGCGCCCAACGTGGGGTTTACCGTTGGAGAGTTGGCGCCCTTCGGTGTTGGCTCGATTTCACTTGTGGTTAAAAAATTAACCAAAAGTAAAATTCAGTCAAAAAACTAACGTAAATTTATTTGTGCTTGAAACTGTGTATGTTAGCTTTAGAATTGTGTTTAATATTAAGCGATACTACTGCTATTTTCCACGTCTGAAGTATTTCCCGGGTTCGTGTCGTATTAAGGTTCAGAGGGGGAGAGAGGAAATTAAAACATTAAAATTAATTAACCAATAAATTACATTTGTCGTGGTAAAATCGGAAAATTGGGGGTGTAGGCCAAAAAAGATTGGAGTAAAAATAAATTAAAAATAATTGGGGTTTTCCGACGCGACAGATCAAAACAAAATAAAATAAATAAAAACAATTAAATCAAATTAAAATAGTATAAAAAAGCAAAAGTTAAAATGGCGGATAAGGCAATGAAAGAGTTCTTCGAACAATATAAAAAAGATAAAGAAGAAAGGGCGAAGAAAGATCAGGAAGAACTGGAAAGAAAAGAGGAAAGAAGACGGCTCAAGGATGAAAAAATCCGGGAAGAAAAGGAGACAGAAAGGTTACAGCGAGAGAAGGAACAAAAAGAATTATACCACTTAATCTCTGGAAAGCTGGGAGACCTGGAACGAAGCCTGGAGGAAGAAAGCGTGAGGTGTAAGGAACAACATACCAAGGTGGAAGAGAAATTTGGGAAAATTGAAGGAACGATCCATGTTCTGGAAGAAACGACGAGCACCATGAAGAACACAGTAGATGAGGGCTTCAGAACAATGGAAAGTCGGGTGCAACGCGTCGAAAAGAAAATAGGAGACGTGTTGAGTCAGGGAGGTGGTAGTAGGAGTGTAGGAATAATGATGCCGCGTTATGAGAGCGAAGCAACTAAAATTGAATTTTGGGGAAACAGTAAAGAAAGGCCTAAACAATTTTTAAGGGACATAGAAGGGTTAATGGACGAGTTGAATCCCTATTTACAAGATAGGGAGAAGATTAAATTCATGAGACGCCATCTTAAAGGTTATGCACTCGAATGGTTTAACATAACAAACCGCAAAGAGATGAAGTATGCCGAATTTAAGGAAGCATTTTTAAATAATTACTGGTCGCTACAAAAACAAAAAGCGATCAGAAATTATATCGAAAACAATAAGTATGTAGAGAAGGGGAATGCTAGTAGAACAGAATATTTCTGTATGGTAGTAAATAAAGCTCGAGATTTAGATCCCCCCTTATCTGAAGGTTTCCTATTATTCACAGTAATGCAACACTTTAGCGAACAAATTAGGCTAGCAAGCATAGGTAAGCCTAGTGAAACGATTCAAGATGCGATAAACTTTTTAAACAATGTCGATATGATAGAGGAAAATCGGCGAGGCAGACCCCAAGACGCTCAAGACACGCAGAATAGGCAAAATTTCACACCTAGAAATAACCCCCCTATCCAAAGAACCTATGCTCAAAACCCAAATAACTCTAATCACACAAGTTCCAATAAACCACGTCCTTTCAACTCAAATCCTAACCAGCAGAAAAAAAACTAATAAGTGAGGTTCTGCCAAAGGATGGATGTTTTCGGAATGACAGGGCTGTAGAAAAAACAATAAAACAAAAGATTAAAGTAAAAAAAGTTAAAGTGCAGGTAAATACCGAAAAGTTAGGAAATAAAAAAGTTACTCCTTGTACTAGGATCGAACCTGAAGTAGGCGAAAAAGTCGTCGAAAAGGAGCGCGAATATCAACCTAAACAATTAGGTAGTTTAAATGTCAATATTAGAGAAGACTTGCTAGATAATAAGGACGAGCCAATTATAACTGAAAAACCCATAGAAGAAATACCCGCGATTCCAGTCGAACTTGGAACAAGTACCGGTTACCTTGAGATTGACACAGGAGCTGAAGTAAGCGTTATCCAACAGGATTACCTCGATCAATTAAAATCGGAAGATGTCAAAATCTTAGAATTACCGGTAGCGTGCCTAGAAATAATTGGGGCATTAAAAGGGAAGGTGCAAAAAATTAACAAGCAAGTCCTAATTGAAATTAAACTGTTAGATAAATGCGTAGATCTACAATTTTTGGTAGTAAAAGGTCTAAAATCTAGGATAATTATGGGATGTGACCTTTTATATAATTTACAAGCCAAAATAAACATGCAAGAAAAATTTGCAATGTTTAAAATAGGTCAGGATAATATTAAAATCCCGTTTATTGACAAAAAAGTTGCAATAACACGTTTAAAGGGAAAATGTTTTAATATTAATTCCCGATACTATAAAAATAATAAATCAATAAATTTAATTAAATCGGAGGTAATTAAATCCGACAAAATCGAGGCGATAAATACTAAACTCCAAACCAATAAGTTAAATGAAAATAAAATTAGCATAAATGAGTTAGTAAACAAAGCTGAAATCGTTAATGTACCGGAAATAGAAAAAACGGGCATCAACGATGTAATGGAAGGGAATTGTAGCATGAGTCAAGACAGGAAGCCGGACACAACAGCTAGGAATATTGATAAGGTTAGGATACAAAACGAAGAAGGGTTGGATCAAATGATACCGAAGGGGTTATCTGTTCAACGAAGGAAGGGGCAAAAATCCAAAAATATAATCGTACCTAAGATGCTATCTAAAGAAGCCAAGGACGAAATTTCGCGTAATAGGGCATTAAAAAAGATTAATGTACCAATTAAAGTTAGGTATAGTGGTGAAAAATATCCAGTTACCAACTACGCGTCGCGACGCAGCCAAAGTAGCCGAAACAGTAAATATCCAAATAAGCGTTGTAATCTAAATCAGGCGAAGTCAAGCACTGCACTACACTGTAAATATTCCGACCAATCGATTAACAATAAAAAGTATAATAATAAACAATCACAAGAAGATTTAATATCTGTAGGAGGAACAGACACGCGTGACTACAATCAACTGTCAAAAGTGCGTGGAAAAATGTCTAAAGTCAGATTTAAAAACACTGATATTTCTGTTGTAAATAAAACTAAATTAAGTAGGAAACATGTACGGTACAAAGAGAAAGTAGGCCAAATTGGAAGTCAGCTGTGTGGACTTAGACAAGGAGTGAAGACAGATATCAAATGTAAATATTATGAATTAGTAAACACGCAATGAATGAAGATAGAAAAGGACATGAACTAAAGTAGGCTAGGATGGGACGGTTTGCAACACAGCTGAACTAAAGTCAAGGGAAGTTCAAGGTCGACGGAAGTGGAGAGAGGGAACACGGCAGACTGAGAAGACTGAAATGAAGGAAGTAGGCCTAAATAAACAACTCAACGCATCTCAATTGATTGAAAGGCCTAAGTATTTCTATCTTACATGCTAATGTGTTTGCTAGTTTTAAACTAAATAGTAATACAGATCCAGGAAGAAAACGTTCGAATATAACCTACGAACAAATCAGGTGCCTGGAATGGCCTAATACACGAGTCAGGGGTGTATAGGGGTTGCATATTAATTACCAGAAAATTAATTATGCGTAAAAATTGTTAGGAGAATCGGAGTAGTTAGGATTCTGGAAGAAAGAAGTTTAACTAATAAACTAGGAAAAACTTAGAAAAAAAAAACTTAAACAAATAAACAATTAATTAATTAAAAACTCTCAATTATTGTAATTGAAGCCACAAAGGCAAATAAAAAAAATAAAAAAAGGGTAATGTAAAATAAAACGTACAAAAAACTCGGATTGTAAAAATTCGGGAAATATGAATGCAAGGAACATAACTGTAGTATGAAAATGTAATCCAGTAAAGTATTGTTAGTTGGTTATCAGGCAAATTAAAATGTGTCCTTGTATTTATATAAGTTGTGTACAGTTTAAACATGTGTTTTCAGTGGAAGTGAACTCACCCAGTGAACATTTCAAAAGGAAATGTATACCATGTCATGTTTGTATAAATGTAATTTCAGATTATGCAGAATAAGAAGAACAATGAAATGTATAGTATGAATTGTATATATAAAAATTATGAATATGTAATCTGTAAATTGTTAGGATAGGAAGGCAGAACTAGATATAAGAATGTAATAAGATAGGAGGAAATTTGAAACGGGAGTATTATTATATTTAGTGGTTTTCAATATCTTGGTTTTATGGCGGAGCCGATCAAACCAGATATCTTAAGAGGGGTAGCTTACAACGGACACAACCCGTTGTGGGTCCTGGATTTTGAATTTGTAATTAATTTTATAAATTTGAATAGTCCGGACTTACCGCGGGCTAAAGCCGCATGTAGGTCACGAAAATCATGTTGACGCGGGAAGGTAGTTATCTGGCTAAGTTAAACTCTTGGACCCTGCCTGTTCGAAAAGGAATAAGGACTTGTAAAAAATACTTAAAAATTAATACGGGAAGCCAAAATCCAGAAATTAAATAAAAACAAATATCTTCAGGAAATGCATTACGCTAACCGCGGGTGTATTAACTGCAAGATTAGATAATATAAAGTCACAAAGTTATGTAAAATACAGACTATTAAAGTATGGGGAGAAATTCAAAATTCCTCTAAATTGAAAAAGAAAAGGTTTTTCAGGCTTTTCATAAGAAGGCCTAAAATAAAGGTAAAATAAGTTTTTGCGAAATTTCGTTAAAGAAAAAAGTTATTGTTAATCCACTAAGTTCAAATGATAAAAAAGTATATAAAAAAGAAAGTTTTTTAAATTCTAACCAAAACAAATTTTAGTAATGATAAACAAAATGTATAATTAAAAAGAAAAACTTGAAATTTTATTAAAAGGAAAAAGGTAACAGAATTCGCACCTTTACAGCAAGATAAAAAGTTAAACTTAAATTTTTATTAACTCAAAACGCTAAATAGTATGCTGATAACGTAGTTATGTAAAAATAATCCAGTATTTAAAATATGTTTCGGGAGTAAAGGAAAGCCTAAGTTTGTAGAAAATCGTTTAACTCCCTAACCCTACAGCAAGACAACCAGAAGCAGAAAAAAAGAGAAAATCTGGCTAGTTAACACAAACCAAAAGGACATAAAGAAGTGAAAACAAAAAACCGGGAAAAACAAAAAACAAAGACTTTTCCGGGAGAAATCGCCACGGGAAAACGGGCGCGGGTCGTGTACGCGAACCAAGAATCGTACGAACATCACTCGAGTTCGTGGGTAAAGAAGACAACGAGCTGAATTCAAAAATGTCACTCTCAATAAAATAGGGAAAACCCTGGAGGAGTTACAAAAGAAAAGGATTTTCAATAGCCAAAACTGCACGGAGAGAGATAAGAGTTGTACGGTAGAAGGGGCTGGCTGAAGATGAGTCTATATAAACGATTGCTCGGGGAAACTCGAGAGCCTTGATATTTCAGCGATGTAAGTGAACACATCGAGCCTTGATCTCGTTTTTTATAAAATACCATAGTATGCAAAAAGCTATGTAATTTTTTAGTTAACCTAATAATTTGTATAACAAGTGTGAACATACGTCATTGCGATATTAATTTGGAATGCAGCAATAGACACAACTATAATCTACAAGAACGTCAGTGGCAACTTAGTCATTACAAAGTTGGCCTAACTTGGATTTTTCTGGAGAAGTAACATAACCTACATAGCAGCTGATACATGGAGTGATTCGTATAGCTTCCGGATAGGACTCCAGGACATCACCAGGCGACCACTTGGACATGCAACTTTAACGTCGAGAGAATAGCCGAACCGGGACTTCAGACACGACATCACCACAACCATCTTTAAAAATTCATCCAACATTCTTCAAGACAACCCTACAGGGATCAACCTTCATCAACGAGACAACTTAACCAGCACGCAGAGCATCTGTAGCCTGCCATCGCTAAACAACGCTCGCGGACTTCATATCAAACGTCGCGACGCCTGGACAGTTGTGAAAAGGTCGGTAGAAACGTAAATACGTTAGTCCCTGATTAAATTTGCCTGAAATAAATTCAAATAAATTTATTTTAAAATACTGGGTTACTTAGGATGTTAGATTAGATAAAATATTTGTATTATTAATTAAAAATTAAATTCATTAAATCGTAAATTCGAATTAAATATTTTATTAAAATATTAATTAAATCAAATTGGGTATAAAATATTAGAATAAATTATAGTTAGGTAAATAATTGGTTCTGCCTTGTAGTTTAAGAAATTATTATTAAATTGAAAGGAAAGTTATTATTTTGTATTTGTTGGAGAAAGTAAAATCCAAAAAGTTTTATTTTATGTTTGAAATAAAAAAAAAAATTATTAAAATTTTATTTGTTTTATAAAAAATTTATTATTTACAAAAACACCTAGTATTCAAATATCCCAATAGTTTATGAGTTATAGATTAAGAATTGATACAGTGAAATTTCATAAAATATTTGCAAGCACAAATAAACAATTTACAAGGTTAGTTTCAGTGTACTCACTACTCAGAGGTTTACAAAAAGTAAAATCATTCACTTGTGTCCTAACTGAGCTAGAATCAAATATAAAGTACTGGAAGTATAACGTAGAAGTTTTTTTTTTAGTCAGGATATTCAGAAAACTGAATATTCGACACATAGTTATTTCACCTAGGCCAAACAAAGCGAGATTGCCTATAAAACTTCCAGTAGGTGGAAATAACTTATTCTCAAACGAAAAACCGTTGAATAAATCGGCGTCCCAAAAAATAGTGGGGTCCGAAAACATCATTCAACTTAACCAAGAAAAGGTTTACCGTTGGAGTGTATCGTGATGATATGTTTGAAGTTAGAATAATGCGTTCATTTCATAGAAACCTCAAATTGAAGAAAAATATGTGTTTTACTCGGTAGAAACTTATATATTTGGGAAAAACATGTCCAGAAATCCTATAACTACTCAAATCTATATATATATATATATATATATATATATATATATATATATATATAAGTGGAAACACACTGACTGATCACGAAATCTCTAGATCCAAGAAGCATAGAGCTATAAGTTGTTTAACATGGTTTAGGCGTCTGTAGACGCGTACTAAGAAAGGATTTTGAAAATGTTCCAATCCAATTATGACTGTTATATATTATCGAATACTTGAGAAACAAATCTTTGTTTCCTAAATGAAAATGTGGTTATAATATAATACCTAACTTTAGTTATGGTGCTTATGGGTGCAATCTGTTACTTTGATTGATGGTGCGGAAGAGCACCACTGACAGGACTCTGTGTGACGTTTACCTACAAGTATTGTATGTGTAACTTAATATTAGTCAACACAGCACTAGTTACCATCATGTGTTACAGATATAAAACACTAAAGTTTATAATGTAAGTTTCTATAATTATTTATTCACAATAGAAATTAATTGTTTTAGGAAAAAATTAAAAACTAACAAAAACCAAACAATTAACTGTTAATTTTAATTATAATCATGACCAAGAAAATAATTGGATGGGAGCATTTAGAATAAGTGCTTAACAAGAAGTGATGGTAAACTATTTAAAGTAATACTGTTCTTTTATTTTTAACAATGTATATATAAATCGATTAAGTAAGATAACCTGATGTAAATAGATTAGATTTGTGAAGTGAATCCTTTTCACAATCCTCCCTTTCTTCTCCATTGCAGGGGTAAATAACTTTTTTAAGCCTACAACTTTCCTATAATACACTAAATCTTGTGTATACGGTTTAAACCAAATCGGTTAGTAGCATACCATTTCCCACTCTATCTGTAACTTAACATATCTGTAATATTTAAAAAAACTGAAATATACCTGGCTTCAAAACGTGATTTTGGAATTTCGTCAAATCTACAGTACATTAAGTTTAAAATAATTCTTTTAAACGTTTAGTGTTTTACACATCATCCACTTTTTCTCCATTTTTATGATTTCCCTTTAAATATAACATAATATAATTCAGTGATTTTTTTACACTTTTGAGTTCTTTATTTCATCAATTTAATTTTCTCAACCATTCTACACCTTAATTAATTTTGTTAAATTCCCTTGTGTTATTTCTCTACAACAACCATGCTTTAATGTATCAACATTTTTTTAATACTAATAACATTATGTTTTGCAGCTTAACTATGAATAAGATCCAGTCAAGAGTTGTGTGAATAAAACTTAGATTAATGGTGTGCTTACAACAGGAAAATATATGAGTGTGATGTGTATGTGTCTGCAATGCTCTTGACACAAAACTAAATAACATATGCTCTCTTGAATCATCGACTTTATGTGTCTTTGCATGGATAATATTTTAAAGAAGCGTGACGTTTCCACACAAAGTTTATCCTTGCCTGAGTTTTATAATGTATACCATAAATATGTCCACCTTTTATTGTTTGTTTGAGAGTACGTAAAATTAAATACAATATGATCATCGGTGAACCAGACACAGGTTTCTTCTTGTACGACAACGTTATACAACGAATTAGATAATTTGAAATAATATTACACTACAATTAAAACTGAGTAATACATATTTACATTTAGGGCGTCATAGTACATCACGGCATTTAGGGGAAATAATAAATAAAGAACAATTAATCAGATAATTGTGTTTTATTTTAAAGTTTCTATTGATTGTGCTTAGGGGGAAATTCGACTCATTATTGTGAATTTCACCACAGTGCTCCACAAGATTGTATTATAATACATATTTCATTACTTGTTTTGATTTATTTTCTTTTTTATGGTTTAAAATATTTTTTTTAGATAAAAATAGTTCATTTAATATTATTGATGGTAACTAGTAAAGTAAATATATATAGCATTCCAATTTGTATAGTTTTGTGTGATTGCAATAGCTCTATTATATGGAACAGTAGGTTTTTGATAACCCTAAGGACAAAATGTTATTGCTGAAAATCATTATGCGCTGGGCCCATCGTTGAATTTGATACGTTTTAAATTCGGTTAAGTTAAGTTAATAAATTAATATTGACAATTTTCGTTAAACGATTAAATCCGACACATGTTAGTCGTTTGAAGAACTAAATATTGACTATCTTCTATAAAATGGTATCTAACTATATATAGTCAACTTTGTCGTAATGTTACATGTTTGTGGTTTTAACACGTTCACTGCTGAAAATTGGCCAATGATGTACCCTATATGCTGAAATTTGTTTTACGTAAAAACTTACCTTAAGGTCTATTTTGGTGTTCCCATGGGTCATTTTCATATTTCCAGTCACAAAATGTTGATTTTCTCGTTTCCGAATTTGAGTTGTTCCGGAACAACCGCCGCACCCCGCGCCACTCACTATGTAACTGGTATTCACAAAACAATTGTTTTCACATCCTCGAATGTTGTTTTAAAGATATTATTATAAGTTTATTATATAAAACACTTATTTACAACAAAATTTACATCCCTACCAACCAACCATTAAGTTTTTTTATTTTTTTTATTATTATAATTATTATATTTGTGAAAGCATTTGACTGCGCATAGACCTGGTTGTCCTAGACATGGTAAACACTCATATATAGTATACTTTGTTTTCCCTTCAGATGAACATTGTCTGCAATTTTATTTAATAAAAATAAAACAATAATAATAATATTTACAAGATAATAAATATACAGAAATCTACAATATTTACACAAACACAGGTCACTGCACAAATAAACAAAAGCTACAAACACATGAAATGCACGAACTTAAAACTACGCATAAATTAAACTCATCAGATAATCTAATAACAAACAAACATAGACTCAAACGCATACATCAAGTGTCAAGGACACACTGAAGCAAAAACAATGGTTAGGGGAGTTTTGGAGACATCGCTAGTTGTTCCGGAACAACCCGCAGCAGTGAACGTGTCTGGGTTGACTTTATACTATAAAATTTGTAATATTTTATGAACAAATAATTTTAGAATAATATCAGACAATATAAAATTCAACTGACTCGTCATTTCCGTCACATAGTGTATATGGAATTTTATATTTAAACTTTATCGAAGGTTGGTAATTTATGACACGTTTATCAATAGATTACAATATTGAGTCTAAATAACGTCCTCAATCCTCAACCAATGAATAACGGCCATATGATTTCACCTTTTATTTTTTAACATATATCTACCCAATTAAGAATATATTTTTTTCATTATTAAGTAAACAAAACAAATGATTAAACAAAAAATTATCGCACTAATTAAAAACCTCCTTTGCAAACAAATAAATGAATATAGCTTTCAAAAACACTCATTTATCAAATTTTCTTTAGAACTCATAGGTGATTTAAGAATATACAACACTTATAATTGGACTACTGATAAAATGTTTAACAAGAAATACAAAATTGTAATACGTAAACAATTGAAACTCATTCAAAAAGTAAGGACATCACAAATATGCTCAGTAAATAAAGCACATGAATAACACGTTTTATTAATACTGTGGGGGGAATATCTTCGATTGTGTCGAGAATTTATGGGACAATAATCATTCATTATCCTTCCAATAAAATGAGCAGAACTATATATTTAATTATCAAACTATTAGAAATTCTCGAAATTTTCACTGTATACATTTCAAGAGGAAACATTTTTTAAACAACTAACAATTTATTTAATACGAGTAATATGTTTTTGTTCCGCTTTCAATTTTTAAATTTTACAATTATTTTATTTCCATTTTTCTGCCATTAATGTTCTTTACGATTCCAAGTAAATTAATTTTATATAAAATTGGATCTCTAAATGAATAGAAAATTAAAATGGAGTTACTAAGAAATACTTACTAGGAGAGATGAAACATTTTAAAAACAACTTATTTCAATAAAAGCAAGTTTTATTTTACGAGAAATCTTTCATCTTTTAAATAACCTAGCCGATAAAAAAATAGTTTTACACAATAGTTAAAAATTTGTAATTGTTTAATATCATTTATTTTATTTTTCTAACGTTGGTATATATTTTGGAAAAACCTAAATTTATACATTTGTTTCTTAGAAAGAAGTTATAATCTCATAAATAATTTCACAATAGTAACCTTGGAGGTAGATTATTACAATTAATGATTTAAGTTCAATTATTTAATTTGATGTTACGGAAAAAACACACTTAAATAATTACAAAAGTCTTAGTCAAAGGAAAACATTTGAACAAAACTTACTTGAAATTTCCTGACTGTAGAAAAACGACATGTGATATTCTCCAATATATTACAGTGAGACTCTCAGAGCACTATTTGTTTTATTTACGTAATAGTAATGTCATAAATAACACTGAACCTTGTTTTAAATTCATGGTTTTAGAACTATTTAGTTGGTAAAGGAATTGTAGTATAATTTTAGTCCATCGCATCCCAGGTTTTTCCTGGCTAGAAATATTAAAAAAAAAAAATCACTGTATTTATTTGTTAGTTACAGTTGTTAGTGAAAATACTGAGTAGAATAGGCAATCTGATTATATCACCCAAGTGATTTAAATGACTGTGGCTAGAGGCTTGGCGGCAGTTCCTCGATCAAGGATTCATGAGGAAAGTCATGAGTTCGTAATTCCACCTCTGACGCAAAGTTTTGTCTGTGCAGTTTGATTCACTCCAACTTGTATGTCGGTGGGTAGGTTCACTGTAAATAAACGGTGGTTCGTTTAAGTAGAAGTTAACGACGTTGATTTAAATTTAGTTGCCCATTAAACTCTAATTTTTCATTTTTTTTTTTTTTTTTGTAAATAACAAATACTTCCGTCGTTGTAAATGAGCAATAATTAATTTTATTCAAGACTGCCTTTTGTACTTATTATCGTCTTAGGCTATAAAAAGATTGTAATAAAATCTAATTATAATTCTCTACTTCTAACGTTTGTTTAACCTTTGTTGTACCGAACTTACGCGCTTATTAAGTCTGCTACTTATGTATATTAATATTTAAATAAGATACTAGTTCTAGCTTACATAGATACCGCTATAATTTTAATCATTCTCGGATGCTTCAATTCTTGAAGTTTATAATTACTTATTATTATTAATGGAAAATCAAGAATTTGCAACTTAATGTGTTGTATATGTTCTAAGGTCATATTTTATTCAAGATAAGTTTTTATTTGGGTTAATGAGAGCCATTGTTAAGGTAACTGGTATTTGTGATAGTGTAAGTTGAACCGTGGAATCTTGATAATGAGTTAAATCGACGCTATAGGATATCAAAGAACTTTGTCACGCTTTATATTTTGCTTCGTTGCTTGTGTCTTTGAACGAATAATTTAAAATTTAAATCGTATTATTATACGTAATAAACGTTGCAAAAATGTTGCACATACTTTCACACTCACCAATACCAAATAAAAACAAATCAAAAGTAAAGTGAAAATAAATCATGGGCACTGTCCATGAAAAAGTATTTATACATTATAAATAAGAGCCTGAACTTGTTTTGCTTTCGTCAAACACGTCCTTAGCATAAGTCATAATTGATTATAATGAATCCTTCAAAGTTAATTTGCTTTTAATAATTAATCCTGAATTGTATTATTATCGTATTTCGAAAAGTAAACACGAATTTCGGTCACTATATTTTACATTTTAGTAAAATTTGAATGAAGTGGTTTTCAGTTTTTTTTTATGTTTTACAAATAACTCTCGAACAGACCTTTTTTTTTAGAAATGGTGTCTAGTAAGTTTTTTTCGGGTCCTTAGAAACTACTCTGTGTTTTCTTGTTGTAGGTAACAAATGTGATCTACCAAAAAATGAAAACAGTCCCTAAGCATTGCAAAAAATCCCACATAACAACTTTGATTACGCGTTTGCGCTCAAGATCACTGCACAGTCAAACGCTGGACAGAAGATAACCAGATATCATTCCAAAAACAGTATATTTTATTTAGAGGACATATAAAATCGTATATATTTTCAAAAAATCCCACATCAATATTTTAAGACAAAACATTCCATATCTTAAGAATAATGTTGCAAGTAAAAGAACATTTTTTTTATCCATCCTTGTATTTTTGAAACCATTAACAATACAATCATACATTACATCTCAGACTGTAACTTGAAGATTTATTTGCAAACAAGAAGGGCGTCACGTTGCAGTGTTGAACGATTCATTACTTTAGAGCACTTGTCACAATTTGTAAGAAAGTTATTTTATAAAGTAACACATTCAATCTCTTAAAAGCACCTTCCTTTTGTGCCTACGAATGTAACGTGGTGTCGGAAGAAAATATTTGCGTCGTTAAATGTTGTGAACTTTTAACACAAGAAGCGGCCATTTGTTATAGTTACAACATTGTAAAATAAATTATATTCTAAATACAATTGACATGAATGAAGACAGTCTTGTAAATAACATTGGTCAGTACAAAAATCACAGTTTATATAAATAAATACTGAAGTAACACTTATTAGCATATATACGTAATAATACGTTTTGTAAAAGAATATGATGTTATAATATAATTTATTTCAGTGAACCTTTTAAAATACGCAAAAGTATTTAAATTTACATACTGAACACAAAAATAATTTATTACAGTAAAATTAGTTAATTTTGTTGCTGTTCGAGTTATCTCTTTAAACTTCTATTGATTTGGGTTTAAATGATTCGTTTTTTAAATTTTCCAAATAATAATTGTAATCCAACAGATTTATTTTATTCCATTTCTTTGGAAATTTTTAATTATTAAACATAAAAGTTGAAATTTTCGATGAATGAATTAGCTCACGGCTAGTCAAATGGTTAGCAGTTAGCACGAAGTGAATAGTTCCGGGTTAATCTCTGTGGGAACTCACACTTTAAGCAAATTACCTATACTTCATTCAGCGAGTGTTGGCAGTGAAGCGCCGCCTACAGTCTAACGGTATAGTAAAGCCGTCTATCTGTGCGCGCGAACCCTTCGTTACTATCTTGGCAGAAAACATACTGATGGAGAGCCTATGGGCATTGTTTGCTCCTTTCCGCCCGACCCGACACTAATTTTGTGCTGTGTTATTATGCCATACTAAAAGGGATGTTTATAAAGGCAATGTAAATATGTATCAGACTATGATTTACAGTATTATGAAATATTAAATGTACCAAATCATATTAGTGTCTTTCATTATGATAAATATAAATACAAATTATAATTATAAAATATTTAAATGTATATGTACTATCAAAAAAATTGTATGTGTGACAACAACCTAAATTAAAACGACACACGTTATTCAAGAATTAAATGTATTTGTAAATAAATGTAAGTTATGTTAATAGACTTTGTTTTTAACAATTAAAATAAACATACATTTAAATAAGATATATATAAGAATATTCAGGTGTGGCTACAACAACCTAAATTAAAACGTAACACGTTAGTCAAGAATTAACCCTAGATTACTACTCTTAGTTCATTGTTACGTGATCACTATTCATTCGTAAATTTTACTACTTTCTGTTTTTATTTTTATTGTTTTTTTTTTAAACTTTACTTTAGTGTTGACTATTTTTTTATATTAAATCCTTTATTGTTTTTAAGTGTTTTAAAAAATTTTTAACAATAAACTCCTACATATTTAACTGTAAATATATGTCTTTTAATACCACTACAAGTACGTTTTAAAAAAATAATAATTCTTGGAAAAAATCGAAAAAAAATATTAATATTATTTTATTGGAAAAATTAATCGGATATTTATAAAATACATCATTTATAAGTGTTTAATTTATATAAAAATAGAAAAATGATTTACAATAAGTTCATTAGGTAGAATGCCAAAAATGCCAAAATTAGAGTCATGTCTTCACTGAGAATCACATTCCTTAGTAATATACACTTAGTAGCTAAATCAAACCCTTTGAACTCTAAAATCACGGGCCCTGGCAATTGGAATCGTTGTAGCTTTATTGTCAGCTTCTTGTTTCATAAATGTGTAAACATTTGAAATTATTTCTCTACTTTGACTATTAACTACACGACCTTTTAACTTAGACTGTATTTCATTTTCCATTGTACATAAATAACACTGATGATGAAAACTAAAAAATATACACTTACTTAAACTATATATATATATATATTAAAAAATAATAATAAAAATAAAAACAGAATGTAGTAAAATTTATGAATGAATAGTGATCACGTAACAATGAACTAAGACAATCTAGGGTTAAGATGTAACAAAACAAAATGGGTCAGGTAGCCCAGCAGATGGACGGTGAAAGTGAGGGTCTATAAATCTATCACCGGCAACGAAGGTTTCGACTGAAAACCCTATGTTTTTAGAAAAGAGCCCCCGCACCCCCTCTCGCCTTTCAACCCAACCACCAGCCTACGCGCACAGATAGACGGCTTTACTATACAGAGGGTTGGAGCCAATTGCGTAAGGGAAAGTCCAACGGAACGTGCCGCTCCCTGAGTCCGGTTCACACACCCTCCTTTGTCGGCAGTCGCCAGCCTTTTATAATAACACGCATTTTGAAACCAGCGTGCAATGAGAACGGCCTGTGAATCAGCCCGACCCTTACGTCCCTCACGCAGTAGGTGGCGCTTCACTGCCAACACTCGCAGAATGAAGTATAGTTTATTGAGAAGTTATAATTGTTAGTGAACTCTGGTGGAGAAGGGTAGAAAAACAGCGACGGGAATATCAGTGTACTAACAGTAAACCTATTGAATAGTAGTCTACCGGGCCGAGCTATTGCACTATGGAGATTAGTTTTTAAATCCATTATGGGTGCCCATGAGCCTCTAAAAGTTTATTTTATCTAGGTGTTTTTTAATTTCTAATTACCCAACACTTGATATGAGCACTAAACCACCAAACATTTTATTAGATAGGTTGCAAAATATCACGAGAGGGGAAAATAGTATTTTAGAAAAACAATATGGATTCAGAAAAGGCAGATCTACAATAGTTGCTTTTAAATGAGTACTGGATTTGAATATCAGGGGTAAGACTGGAGATGGTAGAAGAAACGATAGTATTGTTTAGTTTCGTTCGATATAAGAAACGCATTTAATTCCGTAAGATTGAAGGACATGATATCATACTACAGATATTAGTTTGCGAACTGATCCTTGAGATAAAACATAAGGTTAACAGAGGGCACTGTAAGATTAATTAATACCTCACACTGGCCTTACCCGATATGGCTGTCTTAAGTAATATCTGAATAGGTTTAGATTACATGAACTAGCAACATATATTATTGTATGTGTGAATAAGATGATGTAACTATTCAAGTGTCAGAAATGTGATTTAGAAAGAGATAAAATCAATAAGGAATATGGAATTAAAGCCACGAGTAGGAAATTAAGGAAGTTAATGTTGAAGTCTGAGGTCAAGGGAAATTATTAGAGAACTTTATAAAAGTGTCATTAAACAAAGAGAGAAATATTTTAGGAAGTAAAATGGAAAAGCTCTGGTTATGATCTCTCTTCTTGTGAAATAAGGCGGCTCTGCGTGAAGAGAAAAGATTGGAAAGTGACGATATTTATTGAGTAAGAGTCACACACGCAGATAATGCACAAAATATTTGTAAAGTATTATTGATTTTAGTAATAAATATTGGACTCATAAATTTTGCTAAAACTATTTTTGTATTATTGTGCTCACATGTCGCTCCTAATTATAAAAACAAAAGTTATTGTTTGCAATTTCCCCTAAGTACTATGTACGAATATGTAGTAGGGACTAATAAATCAAAAATTTAACACAAAAATATGAAACAATTATCTTGAATTATGAAGATTATTCGCTCTAACTGGTAAGCACATACTGAAGTAAAACATTACAAATAAGGGTAATTGACCAGAAAATTAAAGAAATCCCTCTAAATTTGATGTTTGATTTCTAATTTTGATATTAAATTTTGTATTTCATATATATTTTTGGAAACATATTGAAGCTATTGTTGTCTATATTAATTGGTTACATTAATCACTCACATATTCACGGTTTTTGGATTTTAAAAATGATTTACAGTTTTCTTTTAAAGATTCTTTTATACTAGCTTCTAGACAACAAACAAGGGGAGGACAATATTTTGTTTTTTATTCAATTAAGTTTGTTTCTTGAAAGAATAATGTCATACACTCTAAACAATGAAAAGTTCAAGGTCAAACTTTCACGCTCTTCTAGTTCTACTCCATATATCTTTCTCGTAAGTACATTTTTACAATCACTCGTTTGGTGTTTTATTTGAGACAACCAATTTGTATTCCATTGAATAGTCCAAATTATTACGTATATGAGGTTAAATAGTTATAACTAAATCAATTTTATAATTAATGGGCTTATCCTTCTGACTCCATAGTGAAACATTTATTATAAACAAATTTTTCTTTTTATAAATCGAAAACTCTAATCTTTCCTTCTGTGTAAAAAAAAAAAATAAATAAAAATAAAAAAAATGTGTAGAGGAAATAAGTAAAGTCTAACTTTTTCTCTACAATTTTTTTTACGTGTTTTATAATTTCTTATACTAAACAAGTAGAACTATAAGAAACTTAACTGTTTCTTCAGTACAAGGACTACACACCTTGAGTGCTGTGTCTCAAATAAGTTCAAACTTGTTGAAAAGTTCATCATACATTTTTTTTTTATAACAATACGACAACACATTCAAACAGCCGAATTGAATAAGACGTAGGCTTTGTAACTTGCTTTGCATAGCTCTATCTGTTAACGTATCCATTAGGAAAGTATTCAGTTTCATTTCAAAGGCGGTCTCTACTATATAATTTCTCTTTAGCTTAGTGAAGCCTATTATTTGTTATTCGCTTATTGTTAACTCAGTGTTTCATTTATAATATTATAGCGATACAAATAAAATGTTTCATTAGAACTTAATACATCAACAAACTATTAATTTTTTTCTCTTGAAGTTCAGGTGCTCCCATTGGGTAAGGAAAATTGCAGAGAGGATAAAGCCGTCTTCGTGTGATGCACATAAAAACCAGTTTAAGTTATAACACTGAAGTCGACGTATTGTCTAATAAATTGAAAAAAAAAGTTATGGATGTATGAATGTGGTTTTATTGTATAGATCCCCAACAGTTTTGCAATGCAATAACAAACTGGTGTAAGAAAAGCAAACTACAAAACATAGAGCAATCTTACATTTGTTATATAATAAGGTTCCCTATATTAAATATAACATTTTAAACTATGTATTTATATAATTAAACAAAACCTATGTTACAAACTGTAAATTTATACAGCACTTAAAGACGAAAAAAATAATGATTCTTTTTCGAAATAATTAAACATTTAACTAACTCCATAATAATAAGTTCAGCATTAATAGGTTCGGATTTTTCTTACCGACTAATTTGGGAAACGCGATTATTTTGAAATCGAAATACGAACTTAAAATTTTCTTCAAATCATAGTCCACAGTCAAATTCGAATGAGATAAGAATACACTATAATTAAAATATGGTTACAACTTGTGAAATATGTTTATACCTTTTTATTATTTTGTTGAATATTAGTAAAATATGGTACACTATTAGTAGGCTTTGGCTTAGAGTTTAACAATAAGTGCATGAAATCCTTGACAAATAAATATGCATTACCTTCATTAAGCAATATGTTTAGTCAAAAAAAAAAATGAAATTAATTATGCTCTGTGAAACCGTTTCGCTTGCTTAGCTCTCGTGGGGTTAGACAAATTTAATCAATGTTAACTAAATTTTTGAAAGTAGTTTGAATCGTTACCAGGATTTTAAATCACTATGTTATAAATTTAATTTTGTAAGAGTATGATTTTTTGACAGTGTTTTGCGTGAAATATCATTTCCATTGAAAGTCGTGATGAATGCAAGAATAAGTCAGAGTATATGTTATGAATAGATGAATGCTTTCCATAAAAGCAACAGTTTTTAGGAGTAAAAACTTTAAGACTTCCAAGTACGTTGTATATATTTATACAAACACAAATTTATTTGCATAAGCAAATAAGAATAAACGATGCGTACATTTTCCTACTTTGGTAACAAAATCTATGAATCTTTTCACAACGCTTTAAAATCCAAACTAAAATCTGAATAATTTCTTTTGTTCTCACTTTGATATAGGCTTAGATTATATTTTGAAGATCATAATCAAATCAAATGAACCGAAATTACATCACCGAAAACTAATAACCTTCCCAACTCATTCTAATGTCGTTAAAAAAACGTTTATATTACTAACAATTAGAAAGGAATTGTTGGGAATATTGTTCCTAACATTTTACATTACCTAACTATTTATAGCATTGTACTATGAATTTCAGTAATTTTGTGAAGAGATTTTCAGTCTGACTGTCAGCTAAGAAATTATAATAATTACGTAATTTGCCTAATCTTAACTAAGTTTGTATTGAGTGAACCTTATGATATTCCTATTTTATTTTTGATCTTAACTAAGTTTGTACTGAGTGAAGCTTATGATATTCCTATTTAATTTTTGATGTTAACTAAGTTTGTATTGAGTGAACAATATGGTATTCCTATTTTATTTTTGATCTTAACTAAGTTTGTATAGAGTGAACCATATGATATTCCTATTTTATTTTTGATTTTAACAAAGTTTGTATTGAGTGAAGCTTACGATATTCCTATTTTATTTTTGATCTTAACTAAGTTTGTCTTGAGTGAAGCTTATGATATTCCTATTTTATATTTGATCCTAACTAAGTTTCTATTGAGTGAACCATATGATATTCCTATTTTATTTTTGATCTTAACAAAGTTTGTATTGAGTGAAGCTTACGATATTCCTATTTTATTTTTGATCTTAACTAAGTTTGTCTTGAGTGAAGCTTATGATATTCCTATTTTATTTTTGATATTGCTATATTATTTTTGTTGTGTATAGTCACTGATTTTTTAGTTTTAAAAAAACATAACAATATAACTTGGAATAATTTTATTACAGTATTTAAATAATTAAAAAAACAATGGGTTCGAACGATTGTTACAATGCATTGTCTCTATGGTTGACGTGATTTCAATTACATTTTCTTGATTATATTTTTACAACGTCGAGATATACACTCGTATGTCTGATTTTTATTTTGAGTTTAAAAATTGTTTCTAATTTTGTAAAATACGTGTCATTTTAATTTTAATTTTTATAAAGTCGATTTAGAGTCATTTTAAATATTCTCTATTTTAAGTGTCCACTGTTATCCACTAGTTGTCCACCAGTTAATCAATTTTGACTTTTTTATGATACTATTTAACATTTTAAAATTAAATTAACATTCGTTAAAATTAAACTTATAATATATTCTATCTTTTAAACTGATGAATAGTCAAATAACAGTTATTTCAATGTAAAGGCGATATATATATATATATATATATATATATATATATATATATATATATATATATATATAGGCATTTTTGAATTTCTAACCGGACAATATTTAATCTTTTTAAATTTAGCAGATATTTAGATGAAACATTTTCATATGTTTTTGAGACACATATCTTGAATTTTTATTGTATTTTTTGTCAAAATTAAAAATTTTAAAATAGCAACTACTAATTGGAAAGTGCATGACGAATGAACAAACGCTGCAGTAATAATTAAATTACACTTCAGGTTTCTTTACGTAATTAAATGAACTAGACATTAATTACTGTTTCATTTAGTAAACAACTTGCAAGTAAATTAGCTTAATTAAATAATATTTTGTTAATAACTGCATAGGAAAATATTTCAATATTATTAATTAATATTTTATAAACTATTAATTTAGTAGAGCAGGAGATTATTAAATTTCAAAAGAAATTATTAATCGAAGCTAATGTAACAAAAAGGGAAATGTGGGGGGGGGGGTAATGTCGACTTCGGATACGAGTCGTAGAGGCTTTTATTTGAATGGTTTACCATTTACGAGTATATCTTGCTGGTGTACATTCATTTTAATAATCTACATAGCTAAAATGTACAGGCTTTCACATATTATCATTTGAAATAGTTTTTGATACAGTAATGGCACTTGTAAATAATCCGCAACCAATACCGGTTGTGCTTTTCAATTTAGTATTTGTATTGAAATCGTAACGGAAATTAAACTGAGGAAATATATATTTTTTTATTGGTATTTCAATTTTAGTACTTTTTAAAAACCATAGTTATATTGACTCTAGTATTTGCGCATAAAGACTATCCGTGTTGAGCAGGATTTTGTGTGTTCGAGAGAGAGAGAGAGAGGAGAGAGAGAGAGAGAGAGAGAGAGAGAGAGGAGAGAGAGAGAGAGAGAGAGAGAGAGAGAGAGAGAGAGAGAGAGAGAGAGAGAGAGAGAGAGAGAGAGAGAGAGAGAGAGAGAGAGAGAGAGAGAGAGAGAGAGAGAGAGAGAGAGAGAGAGAGAGAGAGAGAGAGAGAGAGAGAGAGAGAGAGAGAGAGAGAGAGAGAGAGAGAGAGAGAGAGAGAGAGAGAGAGAGAGAGAGAGAGAGAGAGAGAGATTAGTTTTGAAGTAATACAGACATTTTATTTATAAAATTAAATTAGATTTTAAAGATCCAGCATCAATTTTATCATAAAATCTATTCCCTTAAGTATTTGAGTACTGATATTCATCAATCTTTTTATGTGTTTGGGTAATACTTAATCTCACTTAGATCTTAGATATAACATTATATAAGCACGAGAGAGAATATACAGAAATAACCTCACTAGTGAGTCGTGTTTGTTGTAATAAATTTTAATATATTAAGTGCAAATCAGTGTTTGTGTTTGTGTTTGTGTTTATGTATAACTATTTGTAATTGTTTATGTTTGACGAAGAGAAACCTGAAAAAATAACTTGAAAATGGCGGAATATCAGAATCGGCTGTCGTATAAATGACAAAATCAGAATATTGTAGACGGTAAGTCTTACATTTATTATTTAATATATCAATATTCGGAATGGCGACTAACAAATATTATATTTTGTAGCTAGCCTGTATCTGTATCTAATAAGGAGCAGAACATTATATCTGCAAAGTACTGCGCACGTGTTATGTATGTATCTGTTTACAGTAGTCACTTGTATTCACTAGTTTTAAACATCACATATTCCATCCATACATACATAATAAACCTAGTGAAAAAAATGAATGATAACGTCTTTGACTATCTGTAACGATTTTGTATAATAGTTTGTGAAAGAGTGATTTATAATCCATATTTTCTTTTTAACATCCGATCAGTTCATTCCAAAACGGTACAGTCGAGCCTAATAAGTATCATTAATTGGTGAACTCGATATTATTATTAAATGACTCCAACTTCGATGTAGCTAATATACATACTATTATTGAAAGTAGAAAGACAATAAAGTATATTTTTATATTATTATTGTGGTTATTCATATTCTTATAACAATATTATACAGCGTTATATTAGCCGTTAAACAATAATAACGGATATAAGTTATTATATAGCTTAATATTTTTTACGCATTACAGATAGAGCTACAAAGCTTTTGCACATTGTTAATGGGACACCAAAACCTATTTAGTACGTATTCAGTGGACCGTTACCTTTCCAGGGAGACGACCCCTCAAGGAATAAATAGGAAATCTAAATGAGAGCATAGGTCGAGTTGTACATAGAATTAAAGGGCTTTATGAGTAGAACACGTGAATTGAATGTGTACACCGAGTATTTAGTTTCTAAAACAATTTTATGTTTTGTTTTATATATGAAAATGTAACTATGAAAGGATTTTCCTAATATTCTAGGACAATTTAAAATTCTGGTTAAGTTTAAAATAGTTTCTTTCATTGAAATAGTTAAATTTACGTGGTAAAAATTGTATTACATTTGTGACCATAGTCTAGTAGACCTTAAATTATATCTAGGACACATTAAATATAATCTGAGATTCAATATAATTCCATTGAAGTTTCGTTTATTTGAAAGACAATAATTTTTGGGGGTAAATAAGAATAAAAATATAATTTTCTAAATTCCGAAGCACGAGAAACTCTTGAAATGAAAACTCGATTAAAAACAGTATAAAGTTGATGATGCGGATAACAGTTCTTTTATTTTGAATTGAAATTGTATCCCTCTTCTCAAAAGTAATATTGGATATTCTCGCTTACTGGGGACAAAGAAACAATTCACACAATGGAGAATACAGAAATATAGTAATTAATTTATAAATGAAATGATCTTTTGGAATGTCATAAATATTTTGTTATTATTGACAAATTGTGAAAAAAAGAGAATATCTTTATTCATTTTGTAAATATATGTGGAAGATTTGGATATATGATGATACCAAATAACAATATATACAAATTAAATAAGTTGCAGTTATTTTATCTGATTTTCTTAAAATATTTACTTGATTAAACATTTTACCAATTAAAGTTGGGTTGTAGTTTAGAGTTGTTTGCCAATTTCCTCAGTTAAACAACTGTAGACTTTAGTAAACACTTTATAATGACAATATACGTACACTATAAATACTATGTAGTATTCCTCTATTTGCACAAAAAAATTGTTTAGCTCTAAGACGCTTATTAATTTTTCAGGTTTAAGAACATGAACTAAGGGCTGACCATTTCTAAATTAGATTTAGTGAGTATAATGAAATGATATCCCTAATTTATAGACTATACGTTTCTAGACTAAATTTATGTTTTGTTATTTATATTTTAATTTAAACTTTTAGGTGCCCATTTTTGAACATAGACTCCTATAGTAATAGTCGTTTAAGTACTTACTTAAAGGCTGGCTTATTTAAATTTTTTTAAATTTTTTAATATTATATTTTTCAACCGAATTTATTGATATTTTTAATAAATGTTTGTAAATAATGTCTTTTTATGTACAGAAGTAATTTGACCATAAAAAAAGAAAAAGAAAAATTAATTTACCATTTAGTATTTTCATAAATTTTCACATAGAAATTTGCATTAATACATGTATCGCAATAAAAATAAAATTAACCATTTAGGTTATAAAAAACCAGAAAGTTTAATACAATTCAGTTCGACTCCATTATTGAACAAAGTCCAAAATATGGAACAATTAAATAATAGATGCAATAATTAAGGAAAATAATCACTTTCAATATATATTTTTAATAACCTGACAATATACAGTACATAAATATTTATCTGAGGGACATAATCTGTGTCTTTATCAGTGTCAACTGCAGTGGAGCTATCTATTTCAGAACAACTTTCAGACACATATACATCACTGAAGTAATCGATTTTGAGATCTCATTGGAGATCGTTACCATTTCATGTTATAATCAATACAACCCGTCTATAGTGTAAAACAATAACCCATGACGAGTTAACCTAACCAGTACAGATGATGAATGAAGCAGTAAAAACACTACAGGGGTAATGTTTTTAACACGGTAGCTATTAGTAAAAAACTAATAGCTATCAAATAAATGTAACTTAAATTTATATCGATATATCAAACTTGCGATACGTTCATAAGTAAGAACAGATCTTCCTGTTGCTATTATATATTATGTTTATATAATTATATATAATACAAATATTGTGATCTTGTTAGCTTTATTTCTTGAATTCCAAAACGTTATAAACGCGTGATTTCAACGTGAAAAATTAGACGCCGGCATTGAAAGGGTTGTAAAAGGTAACATAAAATGTTTGTCTCCGCGTGACTTAGTTTTTTAATGTTTTCTTGTTTGTCACCGTAATTCGTTCTTTTAATATCAAATATCGTTGAAACCTTGAATAAGTAAGACGTTTTGAAGCTTTAATTTTTCTTTACCCAGAGGATGAAATAAGTGGTATGTATATTGTGTAAGGAAATTAATGCTATAAAATGTTTTGTATAGTTGACAGCTCTTTATCTATAGAAATTAGCAAATAACTCCCTAACCTGAAGTGTACTCTAATCGAAACAAATATTTATTCAACTTAAAATTTTAAGTAAATCAAGGCAACAATTTTTCTGTAAGTAAATTCATTTCAATATCTTGTGTGGTATGAATTACCAATCAAGTAAAATATATTTATTATTTAGCCGATCTCATAAACTGATGTATTTCGTCATCATGGAATAAATACACGAAAAAAAAACAAGGATTGTATAAACTAAGAACAGGACAAACTAAGGTAATATATGTTTAAAAACAATCCAGATAGGCTAACACAAATAAATACGATATATTATATACAGTATTACACTCATGTGGATCATATTAGGTTTTGTGTTTTCTTCCTTAGACTCAGTAGTGATCATGGAGGGAAAGCAAGTTGTTGCCATTTTGTTTCTCTATAAAAAAACAAAAAACGAAGGATGAATACTAGAATTCATTGGGAGCACCCTCTTATTACTTTACAGCAGGTATTTGGAGCATTCTACGCCATTTTCTCGAAACTTAGAGAGCATGAAGGCAATTTTTTTTTTAATTACGTCAGGATGTCAACGAAATCATTTGATGAATTACTCGTGAAGCTAAAGGACTGTGTTCAACGCCAAGTTACTTTTATGTGGGAATGTATTCAACCGATTCAGATGTTATCCGTAACTTTGAGGTAAGGCAATACAAACAACACCATTTTTTTAATTTAGATTTTAATACAAAAATTGAAATACATAGGTTTATAAATTATTAATAATTTTACCTTTTTACAAATTTTGAAACGCATATTATGATCTCTCATTGGAAGAATAACTCTGGAGACAGTTCAGGCCAAGGTTGTGTGAGTCCTCCATTGAACAGCCGTCGCTTGTGACTGAACTCCGCTATACCGGTCCCAAGCCCGGAGCCCATCTTTTATGGGAAGGAGGAGGGATAGAGGAGTAACACCTCTTAAAAAAACCTTGGTCCATCCGGCTCCGGATGGTAGTACCATGTAAGGGCCCCTTGCCAGGGTTACGGTGAAGTTCTCAACGGTGAATTTCGGCGAAGAAGATGCGGTACGACGAATAAGCTGAGGAGGCAACCCAACCCTAAGGTGTGATGTCAGTTGTCGTTCTGTACCTACGGAACGAATGGCGCTTAGTTGTAGCGTCCCAAACGGAAATATTAATAAACAATAATGAGCACAGGAAAACAGGTAAAGATGAGTGTAGGATCCCAGGTACCGGTAAGGGGATTGAGTGAGTAGGCTTTACCCGAGTCGTTAGCAAGCTACTGCAAGGACCAGAGGAAGAGTTAACAGATAAGGCATTTAAAATAGCAAAAGTTGTACCGATACTAAAAAGAAAAACAAAAGTTTCGTATTTTAGATGCAGGTTTTTTGAAAAGTGCAGGTTTTTCAGCTGCTGCAGTATCACTTGGTACGCTTTTAACCGACTGTATGAAATTCTTATCATTTTAAACAGTAAATCCACAACACCACCATCATTATCATCAATATTTTGTGAGAGAGTGTCTTTCCCCTGTTTTTTCCCCTTCAAATATTTTGTCCCGTAATCGCAACTGAGATGCAAAAATGTAAACTTTAGCTTTTGACTCCCTGCTCCCGATTGTGTCTTAGTTTTAATTTTTCGGTACGAGGCTCTCACTTGCATCCACTTCTTCAGAACCAGTTTACCTGAAAAAAAAGTATTTCAATAATCACAAGAACTAATGTACTACGTCTTATATTCGAATATTTCAATACGTACTGAATTCCATTTTACGTCGAATTCATCATAGTCCTTAAAAATATCAACACAAACAATTTTCCATGCCCGATAATCTTCGTTAAATTTATCATTATATTTTTCAAAAGTTTTGTCCCACAGCACTGGTTTAGATTGCGCTGCAGAAATCAACCAATCCACATCAACATCAGATAAACAGTTCACAGTTATCAGAGAAACCGCGTCTAAAACTTTCAAAAAATAATAGAGATCCACTAGATATCAGGTTAAAACAGAAACTGAACCGCGCGTGTGTAATCGCGTCAAATGCTTTCTGACACTTGTTCGTAATTTACAGAAAACTGTTCTTGTCGAGGGAGTATTTGGTTCTATACTGTTTCTACTCGGTACCGAATAGAAACCGAAGCATCGTTTCACCCTTGCAGGCAGCAACCGAAAACGAACCGAACCGAATGAAACCACATATGTGAGAAACATCCCTATTCACATGTTTTAATAGTTAAACGTAAGTCATTCATTGACGTCTGTTCTTTCTTTATATATAATAACAGTTATCCAAATTTGTCTATTTTGTTTTAGCGCAACTATAGACATTTCACAGTGTACATGACACAATGGGAGTAAATGACAATCATTTTCGTCTCAAAAGGTCAAAAGTATGTCAGGACTTCCGTTCTTGCCGAAGTGCTTCTATACAATAATGGCGCATTATTTCGACTCTAGACTTCTTGTTCAAATACTTCTCTTCAGCACTTGTGGTTTCAAAGTTTTATTATAACTTGTTGACATTTTATTCTACTTCCGAAAATAAAATGAGAGAATAACAAGTAGTTTATGACAGATGAGAGTGTTCAATAGCATACTTAATTGAAGTATACGTTACGTCTAAAATTTTATCTTATATACTCCGGCAAATTATAATTCTTTCTCCTCATTTATTATTATTTTTTATCAAGACGTTTAATTATTTATACACAAAATACAGAATGGGTCAAAAGGACAATTCCGGTTGATTTAATAAGTTGAATAAATAATATTTGTTTGACTTCCGTTTCCGAAATTATTATTCTAGCCTAAAGTCAAATATTAGTTAAGCATTATTATTTAGACCTATTTAAAATTATAAAGAAGTTATATCATTGAATTATGTTTATAGGAAGATGATTTACAAGAAGATCTACGACAAATTTAGAAGGTAAAACGAACAGTTCATATTTATTTGTGAAACTATACCATTGTACGGAATAAAACATTATGCTAAAAATGTTTTTTAAAGGATTTATTTATAACACTGTATATATATATATATATATATATATATATATATATATGTATGTATATATATACTATATTATATATTAATACTGTCAATATACTCGTAATTACTTTTAAAAAATTAATCCACCATGTTTGATTTGTATTTTTTTATATATCAATAATTATTTTTGGTTTTTCTTATTGTTTTGTGATTGTTTGTTTGTTTGTTTTTTGTTGCTGTAACTTAGTTTTTCTGATTTTGATTAACAATTTTAATTACTTCACAAAAATATCAATTTTCATAGCTGAACTGCGAAAGCTATATTTTCAATAATAAAAATTAAGGAACTTACGTAAAGGTGTTTTGGATTGTATAGTTTCAGAATACGACCCCAATAGTATTTCCCGTAGTACTGTTAACCTAACTTTTACAAATTGTAGCTGATCCAGATGTATTTAATAATAAAACAAGTATGGAACTTTTGTAAACTTTTCATATTTTATATCTTATAGATATTTTTTATTTAATACCAGTGTAGTATGTCTAAAAGATTAGAGTTGACATAGTTCTGTCGTAGCCATCATTCATTGAGATTTTGTTTTTCTTTATGTTTTAAGTCGTGAATGAATTGGAAAAAAACAGGATTTGAGTGAATAATGGGATCAAATTATTCCCGGGATGTCAGCCTTTGCTTATAAAATTTATCCCCTTTTAGTATGCAGTTTGGTCACGTTACTTACTACTCTAGATACGGTGTATACAGATTAATCAATTAAAATAAGCTCAAGTGCATTGTTTATAAAATTAATCCCCATTTAGTATGCAATTTGATCATGTGACCAGGCTGCATATTTAATAAATCTTAAATTTTTTAGTGGAAACACTCATAAGGAAGTATAATTTTTTTATGTCTTCCACAATGTGCCACATGTAACATTGTGGAAGAGATAAGAAACAAATACCTCCTCATGAGTGATTCCACTAAAAAATATAACAATTTATAAAATTAAAGAAAAGTAAATTTTGGACAAAAGAATTTAACATTTCTTTGTTTAAATAGAAGACATTTAACTTACCTCAGGTGGACATAAATTTATAAACAAATATGATTTTGTAGAGGAACTTTGTTCTTGAGAGTTAATCTTTATAAAAATCAAATTTTTAACAAAAGGATTGCATACGTGCTTGTTTAAATAGAAGACAGTTAGCTTATCACAGGTGGATATATATTTATAAAACGGATATGGTGTCTAACTATAGAAGAAATTGGCTCTTAACAGTTATTTTTATAACACAGTAAATTTACCAATATAGGTAAGTAGGTATGTATGTATGTTTTTTTGATATTAACCTGTTGATTAAACATTCAGAAGACTTTTTCAAAAGCTTGATGTGGTTTAGATCAATATTCATCAGCTATATATCATCAGAAAATTAATCGTTCACACCAGCTTCCAACGATAAGTGGTGTTCTATTACTTGCATTGATTTAAACGAACTGTAATTGAAATACAAATATAATCATAATGGACGTTTCAAGGACTTATAAAGTTCAGTGCTCATGGGAGCAATCTGTTACTTGATTTATGAGAAGGGAGAGCACTCTGTGTTATATTTCCATACAAGTATTGTATTACAAAATAGTAGTGGTAATATATTGCACTGTCTTACTTGACTGTACTGAAAATTATATCTTTGATAGATAACGGTAATGGTAGTTTTTTACTCTATCTATAAACTTTTTATACATAAGTCACTTGTTTAATAACTATGTAAATATTAATTGATTATTAAAATTAATATCTTAAGACAGTTAATATCCAGGAAATGCAATATTAAGCACACGTCTTTAAAAATTGGAATCGTCACAATATTGAAAGCAATATCTTATTAGATAGAAGTAACAATGTATTAAACCAGAACATATCTTTCATGGATACCATTTATATATTAATATATTTCATTTAATACCAGTAAACAAAATAAATTTTTAATGCCATCAGTCGATTTAGAACTACATACAACCTACCAGCAACATAAGTACATTTTTCACAATAATTGTTAAGTGGATATATTAAAAATTACAAACAATAATAATATTAATATTATTTTGGCATTATAAGATAGATTGTGTTTTTAATATTACTAAAAAATATAACAACAAACAATATTATAAAAATTAAAACAATTGTAGTAGAGTGATAATTTAATCTAAAATTGTATAATCAATCATATATTATTATAAAATATTGTACTTCATAATTTAAAATAATTTTATTCAAATCGTAATGTACATAGGATCACAAAAATAAATTAATAATAGTATAAATATGTCATATAGAAATAAAAACACATAATGTTACAATATATGGGAACATTAAAAATAAGAAAAGAATAAGCTTTAGAGTAAACATACAAACAATAATAACAGTAAATAAAATATACAAAAAATACTTTAGGGATAGAAGTCTTCAAAATAATCAGAAGTTTATTGATTGTTTGGGGGGGGGGGGGAGGGGTGTCTTGTCCTTGAACTTTAACTTAATTAAATCACTTTAGCTTTTAATATATAATAATATTATTTTTTATAATTTGTTCCTGTTTTTTCGAAATTCATTTTTTCTTTTACTTAGAGCAAAATTGAGGTAGAAAACCATTTTTCTCTTTTGGTATGCCTATGAAAATATCAATTCTTCAGACAATGGTTGTAATATTTTAAAGAAATTTTAAATATATATTTAAGGAACTGGAAGAATATTTAGCTTCTTAAACAATGTCTGTTCTTCAAAAGACTTGACAATTTATCTGCTCTTTTTCATTTTTAACACATATTCTGAGTGTTCGTTCCAGGTATTTAGTGGAATACTTATTTATTTGTTGTAACAAGTACTAGTATTTAAAGGTAATTTGATTATTTAATAAAGGAAATCCCTTACATGTACCGCCATGTTGATATTCCTTCTTTAATACATTAAAAGTTGCTAGAATGCTGCGCCCAATAATTCTTCGCTTGTGACTTGTACCAAATGTTGAAATAATTTTTACTTCAACTAAACAATTCAAAAAAATTATACCAGGAAATTATATACACAATAAAAATTATTTAGTATACGTATAAACTAATCGTGTATAGTAAAATGAAAATTTCATTTCTGGAGAAACAATTGTGTGAAACAGTTAACAAAGCATCATACATAGACAGAATTAATGTGTTAACCCACCTTAGCTAACTACAATGCAAAAATAGTTTGATTGATAATTTCTATAAACATGTATTTATTGCTTCCAGATAATTGTATAGTTTATACCAGAGGTAATAATTTAGTTCATTTTAAAGATTATATTACAACATTATTACTTGTTGTAACTACGTTCTAATTTCAACTGACGAGTTTAAAAGTTTTTTAAGAGAATTCAAAACATAAATTATCACACGCGAATCTAGACTGGTTTATCTCAACCAATATATATATATATATATATATATATATATATATATATATATATATATATATATATATATATATAAAACTTTCCAAAAAATTATATATCTAAAGCCGGAAGGAATTTTGTTTCTTGTATAAATAAGAGAAGTTATTCGGTTATTGCTGTATTTTTTCTTTTATCAGAATTTTGTGATATTGCTCTTTACATGATAATGTTGATGGGGAAAGACGGGGGATGAGGTGTAAGAACAATATTAACCATTACTGTAATTGGAGACAAGTATATTATCCATTGATTTTAGCTATATTAAAATTTCAATAAAGGTTATTCCAATTTAAAAAAAAGAACACTTTAATCCATTCCGATTGATATGTGATTGATATAATTATTTAAAGTACTGCTGTATTTTAAACAACTGTGTGTTTCTACATAACATTGTAAAGTAGAAACCCGTTGTATAGTGGAAAACCATTCTATAGTAGAAACCATTGTATAGTGGAAACCAGCCTACTTTACAAATAGCAACAATAAAACAATAACTGCATCAACAATTCAAGCTTCATTACTTTGAACTGGTATAATGGCAATAATGTTCTTTACTCTGTGAATAACGTGCCAAGTTAGACAATCAGAGGCTGTTGTTACTGTGTCGACACATTAACAGTTGCCACATGTATACACTACGCACCATAGGGTATATACTCAAGACAATTTTAATTAACAATTGTTATTTATATTATTTCTGTGGTCAAGTCTGCAAAATAACTCGCATTATTATTTGCCACTCTTTTAATATAACATTTTCATAAAATTGACACCCATAAATTCTGCAGTCAAACAGAACTGTTTCGTCATTCCAAAGTGTCAATACAGAAATGCTGTGTGTATAGATATTTATTTGTACAAGTCATTTTCTAGCTAAACTTCTTTCTGTTACGATTTGAAGTTAAACACATCTAATATGGATCTACAACGATAAACTGAGAGAGACTAATAAAGTACGCAGATCTGTTTACTATAGATACTCGTATTATCGAATTAAGTTCTTATCACTGTATTCTCAAATACTTCTGTCATAGATTTTAATATGTAATTACAGTCTGATTGCGGGGATCTAAAAGTAATGTATTTACTGTCTTATTGTAACTAATCAACATAAAGGTAAAATATCAGACTATAGTAAAAATGTCTTGGTAAAGAAACGTATATTTTTCAATAACTTGAGAGAAATTTTAATGAAATATATTTTATAAAATATACCCTCTATAGGGTTTAAGTTTAGAGAGATTGTTTCGCAGGAATTCTATTGGACCATCTGAGGAGATAAAAGATTCATGAAAGATACATGACGCCACAGACTGGTTATTCGTGGGTAAATTAACTTACTAAAGCCATTTATCTCTAAATAATATGTAGTTAGTGTAAAAGGTTTTATAAAAGTAACAGTTCCATAGTTGTTTGTTGCATTTTAAACATAAATAAATTTTTAAGTGTAAGAAGGAAGTACATCTTTATATGTTTGGATAACATCTCAAAAAGATCTTTGTCGTTGAGTATTTGGAGAAATAAAAATCGATTCCGCTAAAAATAAAACAGGAAGACAAAACATAAAGATAACAAAGAAGAATAACACATCCTCCATCGAAAGGATAATTAATTAAACATTTTTGTTCTTGTAAATTATGTGCCCAAATTTAACCTACAAATTTCTTTAAAACCGTTGTTTCTTAAAACATTTTATTGTATGAGGAAAAAGAATCCAAAATGACAAAAACAAAACACAAACAATAGTTATTATGATTTCTAGGACACTGGGTGGCGTAATAAAGTAACAATTTATATATACGGTCATTTATTATTAAAAATGTATTATTTCGATTCGCTGAAATCTTTTTTGTGTCTCAAATGTGAATTAATACCTCATTTCTTATTTATCATTAAACAAAAGTAGCTATATTGCATAAATTAATTAAATTTAACTTTAGACAGATACGTAAAGTTCTTGTTTTAATAATATTTAATCAACCAGAAACCTTACATGTGTCTCAACATTTTAAAACAAATGAAAACGTAATTTTACAATACTTTGCTTACTCTCTTATATTAGTACTCTGTTACGTTGTTGTTGGAGCGTTATAAACATAAATTACATATTAACGTTTACTGTTATATTAGTTGTAGAATATTAAACAATTCGTCTTTTCAAAAGGATTTATTTTATGGTGTAATTTAAATACATAAAAGATAGCACTATATAATAGTAATTAAAATCAACAATTATATGATTGTATTTCCTTATAGTGTCAGTTCATAAAACAAACAATGGATGCAGCAGAGTAATAAAATCTTCTGTTAGCAGTGCTTTGCTTTTTCTGAAATTAAATTTGCTGTATCAAAGAGTAACCTAATATAATGCCAGACGTAACAAGCACTCTGATGTAATGAAATACAATTTTCTGACGTCAAGGCCTCTTGTGGCATTATATCTTTGTTCTAAATTATTTATAGTGTATTTTTCTTTTCGTTTCTGTCCTGCAAATTATATATTATTGTAACTATCAGCAAAGGATTTTAAAACAACTTGAAATAGAGTTATTATTTTAGATATAGACTTTAGAGACAATACCGAAACATATTTATGTTTTAGTTAGATGCAAACGCTGTAGATTAAGATTTTATATACGACTAATGCTGTCATTAGGCTGTATATTTGGTTTTTACCCTGTTAGAGTTCACCATGTCTGTCTGTCAATAACGTTTTAGTTATGAAATATCTAGAGAATAAGTGGTACAACTAACTAAAAAAATTATATATCAGAAGCATAATAAATGTCTCGTGGAATCATTAGATATTACATTTTAATTAGTTCTAATTCAATAAAAGTAGACGAAAGAACAAAAAACCAAAACCAAAACCAAACAAATAAATAAATAATAATAATAATAATGATTTCTGAAGAAGTTGTGTTTCAAAAGATTCAATTTGAGTTTGGTGTGAAATTTTTTGAATTAGTTGGTGAGGTTGTATGATTATATTTTATTCAAAATTTAAAAAAAAAAACAAAAAAAAACAAACAAAATCTCAATGTTTTAAATGGGAGATATTCATAACTTTTACGTAACTTATAATATATTAAATGTGACTACAGTCGGTACTCGGTGAAATTCCATAATAAGGAAAAACAAAAATGATAAGGCACTTATAATATCACAAACAACAACAATTTATTGCTACAGCTGTTTCGCCGTTAGGCATCGTCAGACAACTAACGGCGAAACAGCTGTAGCAATAAATTGTTGTTGTTTGTGAAATTATAAGTGCCTTATCATTTTTGTTTTGCCTAACTTATAATAATAATGTTTTAGGGAGCAATAAATTCAAAAATTAGTATCCTTTTTTACATAATAAATAAAACAAATAAAATAAACAAATATTTGGATAATGTTTAACTTGTTTTGCTACTAATTCACGGACTTAAAATTTGACTAAAGTCTCAACTTAATTAGGTTATAAACAGGCGCCAATCTTCTACAAGACTAATTAATATGTCAACATTGGATATCTAGTGCTACACACATATAACAAAATATAGTTACACGAATAATAAACAAAAATTATAAAATTAATTTCAAAAACTTTCGATTTTGACCGAAGTCTTTACGACAAATTCCATCGATATTATATATTTCTCTTAAAAATGTTCGTACTTGTTTGGTTTACATATGTAAACGTATTATATACAATAAATAAATACTTATGATTTATATAACTAATTCTAGATGTCATTGCGCTGACGTTCTGTACATTAGTTTAGACCAATAATGTAAACGTAACCTCAAAAGAAGGTATAAAAAATGTATAACATTATAAACTGAAGGAAGCTCTATTTCATTAATTGATTGTGTAATATATATATTGTTATAAAAACTGGTATTTTGAAAACGTTTAGAATATTTGTACATCATTTATCCAATTCGTGACCACAATGTATTAAGTTTCCTGACCTCAATAATTTAAGTATGTCTTTATTTCTCATTGTGCAATTTGTTTCATTGTCCTCAGTAAAAGAGGACATCTAATATTACTATTAAAAAAAGAGATTCAATTTTAATTCCAAAGAACTGTTGTTATCCGCATCATTAAATTTATCCCGTTCTAATCGAGTTTTCATTTCAAGAGTTTCTTTGTCCTTTAGAATTCAGGAAATTCCATTTTTCTTTCTTATTTACTTTCAAAAATTAATTGTCTTTCAAAGAAATAAAACTTCAAAGGAATTATATTGAAACTCAGATTATAGGCCTATTGAATGTGTCCAATATATAATTCAAGATTTTAAATCTCTTAAAATACTATGAGAAAATTTTCTTATTTATATTTTTATATATAAAATTAAACATAAATTGACAATAGAAACTAAATACTCGATGCAAAAAATGCAATGATAACGGAGGTTAAAAATTGAAAATGAATTACGGATATTTTTTATGTATAAATTTGGGGAAAACGAATTTGACAGCATATGATAAATTTTTAAAGTTAATGACCAATCCATGTGTTACAATTTTTATTAAGGGGAGATGAACGGAAGAATTCGAAAAAAAAAAATATATATATATATATATATATATATATATATATATATATATTGTTCAATAATATTAATCATTATCTGAACATAAACACATAAAAAAAAAATACCATGTAGTTTGATGATATATTTAGTGAGTTTTGTTGTTTTTGCTGTTATAGTTATTTATTGTTACTGCTTTTCAAGATGCCTAGAAGTAATAGTCTTTAAAAAAATAAGAAACAAAGGTAATATATTTTATAGAACTTTGCCAACAACACCAGAAAGTACAGAAGTAGGACTAGGCCTAGCCTCCAATGGCAATCCTGTTAAACAATATTTAGAAATTTCAGAAGATTTGGATGAATAGTTCCTGACAAAAGTACATAACATTAACAAATTTAACATGGGTTCTTATGGAGCGTTCATCTGCCCTAAATGGTCAAAGCTTATGATCTGACAGAATAGGGTACTGAGCAAATATTTGTAAACAATATCAAAATAATACTTACAGCCTACAGGTTCCTTTTTAAATATCACTCATGAATTTTCTACATTGAGGTTGACAAATTATTATTTTTTGTTAAATGTTCACTATCCTGAAAATTAATCCAAATAGCTTGCCACAGTTCTGTGATAACTTACACTATGGTTGATGTTCAGGTTTACTTTTTGACTGATTTCAAATATTTTACAAAATGATTTTTGTTTATTTTGGGTTTATAATTTGTAAATACATATTTGAGAAAACTAAACGCACATTTGTGTTGGAGATAGTTGCGTTCAATGCTTTTAATAGTTTGTGTATTTTGAGGCTATATCCATTTTAATAAAATCAAACTATTGTAAATTATCTTATATCAACAGAACTAGTTATAAAATCTGTAACCTTATTTCAATAAAATGTAATCGTAAAGGCGCTTTTTATTGAACGAAAAAAAAAACCTTAATAATAAAGATAAAAAAGAAATGTTAGAAAGTAGTGGAGTTTATAAAATATCTTGTCAAGATTGTGACTCAAGGTTGAGTACATAGGCCAATCAGGTAGATATATCAAATTTAACTTTAATGTAATAGCAGATATTTCTTGTTGAAACTCCATATTCAAGGATAAAATAAAGCAAAAGCGGGTCTTTTTTAGAAGAGGGCCGCCACTATTAAAATTTCCCCTACACAGCGAACCTTACTGAGATGCATATAGACGGAAATATCCACAATACGCCAACGGACCCTCAGGTACGATGGTCAAGCTTATCTTATCAACCGTTATCTTATCGCGCGTCGTAACAGGCGGACTGCCGCTGCCCCCGCTGCACTGGTCAGTCGAGCTCGAGTATTTACTTAATCATGTCGCTATTATTGTTAGCTCTTTACAATAGTAAAGAAAGTGCAGTAAAGTTTTTACAAAATAAACACATATTGCATAGTGTGCGGAAGTGTTCGGAAGGACATGACATGTCTCTTCAGTTGACTGAGACCAAGGATCGTTGGAGATGTCATGTTCGACAGTGTCGCAGTAGTATTGGACTGAGGAAAGGTACGTGGCTGGAGAATTCTAAAATACCGCTGTATACCTTTATTTTATTCGTTTTCTCTTGGGCGGAAGAATATGCTACAACGAAGTTTTGTGTGAAAGAACTTAACATGACATCACGAACAACAACTGACTGGAAAAACTTTTTGCGTGAGGTGTGTGCCAATAGTTTATAGTGGCGGCCCTCTTCTAAAAAAGACCCGAAAAAGCTTAAAGTTTCAAATATTTTAATAATATAAATGAGCTACAATTGTTTCGCCTTGCGGCATCATCGGGCAACATATTGATGATGCAAGTTGGCCGATGATGCCGCAAGGCGAAACAATTGTAGCTCATTTATATTATTAAAATATTTGAAACTTTAAGCTTTTGCTTTATTTTATCCTTAGATATATCAAAGTTAGGATTAGAACATGTAGTACATAGCTGGACAACTGTAACTTTGCTAACCACCTTTTGGACTCAAGTCATAATTTTAATCCTAAATTGAAAGTTAAACTCTTACATAGAGAAAATAATTTAGAATTTTTAGAAATTAATAAATCTATTTCACTTAGGCCTATTTATAACTTAAATGACCTAATTGTATTAAATTCTTCACCCCTTTTAAAACCCATCCTTATTAACATAGTTCATCAACCTTTCTCTACCTGCTATGTCATTCCTCCAACCCTTCCCAATTTTATTTATTGTATTTCAGTTTCCTGTTATTTGTGTCTGTATAAATATTTGTCAATACTTGTTAATTATCAGTTGCCCGTTGATGCCGCAAGGCGAAATAAATGTAGCTCGTTTATATTATTAAAATAGTTTTGAAACTTTAGCTTTATTACTTTAATTAATCCTTTAATTTTTTTATTGCCAGAAAGCAGAAAAGTGTGAAAATATGAGACAGGTCCCATACTTTTAGAACATCCATTATATCTTACAAAGAAGACAAGGTCTAAACAAGGACGTATGCAAATAAGGTAATATACTTTGTTATATTCACTAAATATAATTTCTATTTTAATAAGTGGTTTGAAAACCGAAATGAAATTTATTTAAATACAAAAATTTAAATAGCCAGGAAAATAAAAATAACTGAATTTAATTATTTACAATGTTTGATTTATAACATTAATCTTGATAAATAAATAGAATTTTGTTTGTACATTAACGCGCTCTACAAAACCATCCAACAAATAGACGCTTTTGTGTGTTCTTATCATCACTGCCTTATCTATTTCCAATCTCTAGTAGACTATGTTTGGCAACGAAATAACTTCAGTTATGAGTCATCATATTCAGTCTGCTTGTAGTCCGCGTCAGTGCGTGTGGTTAAATTAATTGTGCTCTCAAATGTGTTTGTGATTGAATTAATTGTATAAACTTCAGTTATGTGATTTAATATGAAATTAGTTTAATGTGTTAATACCGTGTCTTTGTTTAATCTTTATAAACAGGTTAAGTTTGATTACATCTCCGTCAGGACAATTCCAAGTAAGTTAACAATTTCACTGTTTAAAAATTGTTTTATTTAAAATACATTACAATAATTGTAGTTTAATCAGTAGGATTCTTATAGATTATATATTTAGATATTTCCATTGAATTTAATCGTTAAATTATAAACATAACCTATAAAACTATCCTAGATTATAACTACGGCTTATTCCGACATTTGCTATCATATGTGTATATAATACCTTATATAACATAATACATGACGTTTCGAAAGTATAAATCAACCACAATTATCAAGTGATAACCTAGAATTTAAATTGAAAAACACCAACATATCCCGGTAGCCTAGGACCATGATGAAAACTAAAACAGTTAAAACCATATCAAATATAAATAATATAACCTATCCACGTTTTGAAGGACAATTCACCATGATGTTTTTAATTTTATGAACTTTGCAATGTTGAAATTGCATCTTAAATTCTAAATATGGTTTTTTAGGAGGTCCATTTATTAAACTTAGAAAATCTCATTAATTTTGGTACTGAATTAGTGTTCATTCAAAAAATTAATATTTCTGATATGTTGTTTGTCATAACCTACACAAAATCTAGTTTAAATAAAAGTATTTATGAATAAAAAGCGTTAAAACCACGATTTGGGGTTATGTAAAGAAATAATTATGCTCTCCTCAGACAATGTTTGTTTTACAACCAAGTGATTAAATTATATGAATTGTCGATGTAAATTTAACAGCCATCGTATTTGATTTGAAATGTTACTAACCAAATCTTACTGAAAATATTAACAATTATTTTGGTATGAGTTTAAAACTATCAAACTAACGCACTAGCTTTAATCCCTACTTAATAGTTTAACATTACTCTGTGAAAGGTAACGACTGAAATAACATTTATGTTAAAAATATCTTAATTTGGTCGAATAAATAATATGAATAGAGTTTAAACAAAACTTGCCTTTTTTATGTAATAAAGAATTTAAAAGTGCTATATTTGAATGCTATAGTTGAATTGATTAAACCACTTTTACCTTCAAAACTAACTTCAATGGGATAATAATTTCCGATGTATTCCTCTAGATTATGTTTAATATAGAAAAAATAAACTCAAGGTAACCTTTATTTAATCCTATTGTGTGAATGTGATGAATCAAAGCTTATGTAAATGTTAATATTGCGTACTGTGTAGTAAAAGGCTTCGCATAAAGAAACAATTAATTTATGTTTTAAGGGGGGGGGAAATAAGTGAATGTTGAATTTCTTCATATTATTATAGTATATACGAGATACTTGGATAAGGAACCATTGTTTCGAAAATTACTAATTGTGCATAAACAAAATCTCCAAAGATTATGGGTTATTTTGTGTTCTAGGTACAGGGTTTGTAGAATTCGATTTTAAAATCATGAAAAGAAAAATCCTGTTCCCAATGAAATGAAAATATAAAATATATTTAAATCGCCTGCATATTATGGCAATCCAAACGATAACTGTAGCCTCAGTGCTTGTGTTTACGTAATTGAGGCGATAAATAATTTGCAATATTAACTTATTAGGATTAAATTATTTAATTATTATGTTGTATAAATACGGCCTATGCTGTGTAGATATAAATGATAATTAAATAAAAATATATGTTGAGTGTTTAAACATACATTTAGAACAAAAATAAATATAATAATCCAAACAAATTATGGCTTACAAAACCATACAAAATAAAATATTAAAGAAATAAAAATTATGTGTCAGTTTTATCTTTCAATAAATGTTGCAAAAACTTTCTTACTCATTCATTTTTAAAACAAAATAAAAACAAACAAAAAACAATCGTTAATCAAAATGTGAGTTCAGTAGTTGTCAGTCAAAAAGTGAAATTTAACCATAGACGTTATGGTTGTAAAAAATAATAAAATTTTATATTTAAAAAGTGTATAAACTTGCTTGGTTTGTGCCATAAAAATGTACTTAGCATAAATCATATTTCAATATGTGTTATGTTTAACATAACAATAACAAAAAAGTGGCTCCAGTTAATGTTTATATTTGTTTTTTTATTTTTTACCTGTACCATAATTTTTTTTTTTTTCACAAACTTGTTTAATTTTCACATTTCATTAAAAGTTATACGGAATTGATAGAGCCGATTTTGAGAAATATTGCTTTTAAAACAGCCCCTTGGGTAATTTTTTAAACGATAATTCATAACAATGCATTTTCTGGTGACGAAAAAGTTCTATTTGGGTCTTCAGATACATTTATGCATAAATTGAATTTTCAGCTGCTACCAAATTTGAATTCAATTTAGAGACTTCTGTTATTATTTAATCAGTATAATATTTAATTTTAATCTTCTCGAAATGATGGTTGTTCCCAGCTTCCGTTGATATTATGCTGAGAGCGGTCATGGAACGTATTCACTTGATTATGTTACGTATTATTATTAGTTTTCAATTGGAGTAATATAGAGTTTCAGGTGGTAAACATTTGAGACGTATCGATTATTGAATCCTTTGGTTTACATGTGGCAAATCATGTTTTTTGGATTCAACGTCCCGATCTTGTCCAAGTTTTACCTTTTATCTAGGGAGACTAAAATTCCAGTTACTCAGTGGGTAAGCAATGAAAAAGCCAAACGAAGTTCAAGTCTAAGATTTCAACTGGAATTCATCGTATTCAGAATTTAAAACCGATCCTTCAAAACATTTAGTTCAAGTGGAAATATAGAATTAAAAGTAGAATTATGTTCGTTATAATTAATTGTATATTTAATGTTTCTTTTAACGAATATTTCAAACAATACATCGTACGTTTATGAATACAACAGATCATTTGTCATTGCAATTTTATCTCTCTTGGTTATTTTTAAAAACATTTTGTTCTGTTTTATTTATTAACCATACAATCCTATATTTCATTTCACAATGTAACTTGAAGATTTATTTACAAACAACTAGGGCGTCACATTGCAGTGTTGAACGATTGATTATTTTCGAGCACTTGGCACATTTTATAAGAAGGGTGTTTGGTAGATAAATATATTTCACTTCTTAAAAGCACCTACCTTTCTATTAAATCCACGAATGTAACCTGCTGTTAGAAGACAAATATTGGCTTCGTTACATGCCTTCAATTTATCTTACAAAACAGCAATTTTTTTAGTTTGTAAAAATAATACAAACATTTTCGTTGTATTTGAAACGAAAATCCTTTAAATAACATAGTTTAGTACATAAAACTATCATTTGATATAAATAAACACTGAAGTTAATAACATAGTAATAATTAAGCAAATATACTAAATTTGCATTAACTTTCATTCAGTGAACAATAAAAGTAAGAACTACTAACAATTATCCGGGGAAAACTGAATAATTTTTTAAGAAGACGCTTATATTCTTACGGGCCGTCCGTCTGGAAAGGTAGCGGTCCACAGAATACGTAATAAAATAGGTCTTGGTGTCTATTAACAATGTGCAAAGCTTTGTAGCTCTACTTGTAATGGTTAGGGTAGGTAGGTTAGGTTAGGTTAGGTTAGGTTAGGTTAGGTTAGGTTAGGTTAGGTTAGGTTAGGTTAGGTTAGGTTAGGTTAGGTTAGGTTAGGTTAGGTTAGGTTAGGTTCACTGAAAACGTACTAAAATAGGTCTTGGTGTCCATTAACAATGTGCAAAGTTTTGTAGGTGTATCTGTAATGGTTAGGTTGGGTTAGGTTAGGTTAGGTCCACTGAATACGTATTAAAATAGGTCTTAGTGTCTATTAATAATATGCAAAACTTTGTAGCTCTATCTGTAATGGTTAAAACAATATTTAGCCGTCCAGAGACTTATTTAACAAGCGGTATATAATATTTGAAAAAATTACATTCAATGATTTCACAATAATCCAATATAAAAAGTGAACATACTGACTTGGCTCACCACAGATGCTCAAAAATCTGAAACTTCAATAACATCGAAAAAAGAGCGAAATTTCTAACTCTAGGCCCCTACTGTATACCGATGTAATTACCTGCCCAATATCTTATATTTTGCTTCAATAAAATGAATATTACATATAACTTTTAGTTTTTGTTATATTTAGTATTTTATTACATTGTTATGAATATAATTTTGGTGTTAAATTTTTATAAATTTAACGCTTCACTAATGAAACTATACGGTAGAAATTTAGATATAATAAATTAGTGCTCACACCCATTGTGTCAATAACCTGAATCATCGGTTATTGAATATTAACTAATATAACCTTACTGAATCTATATAAGCTATTACATTATAAGTTTGGAAAAAAATTAAATCTCACTTGTGTAAAATTAAAGTTAATAATTTGTTTTATGTACATTTTCCAATATATTTACAAATTAAGTTTTACTACGGTTTACAAAATATTAATGATTTGTTTATATATGTAGGATACATATATATATATATATACATATATCAATATATATATTTATATATATATATATATATATATATATATATATATATATATATATATATCAATGAATAACATTCATATCCTCATCTAAACATTACCAACCAATAATTCATTAAATAACAAATCTTGCTTTCTGTTGTCGGTTTAATTAGTTTCTGGTATCCCGCAGGCTATCATTGGGAAGACTTAATTATGGTATTTAACTTGGTAGCATTTAATACGATCCATTATGATAATTGTGTATAGGGTTTAATTAATACACTTTGATAGAAGAGGTTCGTGTTTATTTTACACAAATATGCTTTACAATACATCGATCGATAATACAACAATTACTTGCTTTGCTCTCTGAGACCCTCCTTGTCAATAAATGTATTTCGGGTTTGTAAAAATGAATCAATTCTTAAATGATTTATGAAAATGGATCTAACGTTATTTAACACATTTTAATCTTATGAACTGATTTTGTGAGAAAATGAATTTATAAAGAATTGTTTTGGGTTTTCGCTGTGAATTAATAAAAGAATGAATGGATTAATAAGTCAAAGAAAAAAAAAGGTATAAATAAATTAGACAAAGTTAAAATAAAATAATTTTGTAACATATTTCACTTATTGTTTATTGATAAACAATACTCACATTGTAGGTTGAAAAATATTTCGTCACGCGCAGTTATAAAAATATTGAAATAAAATAAATTACCGAATGTAGAACGTGGTTACCACACAGAAAATCACGTATTTCTCAACATGTCTCTGATTGTATTAACGAAACAATTATTTAAGAAGTTTTTAGTTGCAAGACCATGAAGTTTAAGTTGGATGGGTAAGTTATAAGGACAGCCACTCTATTAGCAACAAGTGTTAACTTTCTAGTAGAAACAGCCTGCTATTTGTTTTTTGGTTTGGATGGTAATGACAAACTTTTGACCAGTCCGTTCAGCATCATGGACATTTTGCCTCCAAGCGTTAAAATAACAACACCATTGCGTTAACGATGATTCATCCATTACATATCCGTTAAACATCCTTGATGCCGTGTTTTAAGAAATTGAATTACAACTCTCACCTAACACGCGACGGTATTTATATTTTGCTTATACATTTGACATATAGTACTAGTATAAATAACGCAATGAGATCTAGTAGACACTTCACACAGACCGGCTGAATCGGAATAGATATAAGCGGGCCACCTGCGCGTTGAGCTTACGGGAACATTACCGTACAATCTTCGTCTGTCTAACATATATTTTGTGCACAATGAAACAATTGGTTTATAGCTCACCTGTAGAGAGTGAGATGGACTTGGTAGCTCGAGTTTGTTGAAGCAGCCACAATAATAAAAGAAGATGACCAAGTTTTTGGACTTGTTCAACGATCCATGATTGATCGGTTTAGATTATGCAACCGGGTTGACGGACGTAATTTTGAACAGTTATTGTAAGTAAAGGAGGCCTCATTGTAAATAAAGAAGGACCATAAGGTATTGTCCAATTGTATTTAATAAGTAAAAAAAAAGTTTACATTATCAATGTTGGTTTTTATTTATTTAAAGAAAAATTAATGTTACTTAGCAATAGATTATTTAGACAGTGTAAAAGGAGTGTAAACGGAGAAAAGTGGTCATGCTTTACGAAAAGGGCTAATTTCTCTGTTGTTTTTTATCCAATCTTAACAAATAATGTATTATTGAAAACTACATAAAATTTACTAACTTTTTCATTTCTTGCAATTGTTTTATAAAGTCAACGGTTTTCGTGGAATTTGGCATCAAAGATTTTTAATGGCCGCCATCTTAAACGGTTGACGATATTTTAGTATAATTTTAAACGAAGATAGGTCTTAATAAGATAAACATTTGTGCAAAATCTCAACGTTGTACCTCAAACCGTTTAGGAGTAAGGAATTGTTTTGTAAAAAACACATACAGACAGATAGACGGAAAACTAGGCACCGCAGACCCATGTTCCTATGGTGAAATGTGTTTGTCTTGACCCAAGCAATAACGCTATATACATGTGTCCAGATAGTTACGGGACACCCTGTATATATATTTATATCAATCTCTGTAACAGAAACAGAGATTATATTACAATCTTTGTAATATAAATACCGAAAGAAACATAGCTCAGCACATCCTAATTTATTAATAAAATTTATAATAATAATTAAAAATGAAAATAATGGTTTATTTTGAATACGTTTAAAAAAAATTAGTTACTCTTAGATATAGGTCCAAACGGACGTCAATTAACTCCATTGTGTAGAGATGTCGGACTTTAAATATGACTTGTGGCGTTTTCATATGATAAATCACAATAGATTAAATGTTTGCAATCATAAACTTACCTATATCTGACACGTAAATTATTTCTTACCAATGTTCATTAATGTTCGTGAGCAACTAAGCCGCGTCAAGCTTTAAAAATTTAATCATTCTGTTACTTCAGTTTTATTATAATGGTCGACAATCAGTACTCTAAGGATGACGAGAGTATAAAAATTGGTTCTACAACACAACAAAGTTCCAATGTAGCAGGCAATTATGTGGATAAAATATGTAACAATTTCAACTGTAATTTCAAGTGTAATTTGCGTAAAATCAAACCTAATTGTATTTGTGTCAATTTTATAACAAGACGGAACTGTGTTTCAGAAAAAACCTCGTATATTATATAAATTGTTTCAAAGTATGTTTCAAAGTATAAAGACAAATTAAGTTCCCTTTGACAATATTGTTATTTAACATACGCTATTACATACATAATATATTGCTTTGATGAAATTTTTATGAATTATTCCAGGTTTGTATACATAAATCGTAATAATTTATTGAAAACCCCATTGATTAAATTAGAAGATAATTAAGAATTAAGATAATTAAGAATAAAGTCTTAAAATTTCTTGCAATTTATTAGAGTTTTAATAATCGACCGTTGAAATATTTATCAAATTATGGTGGATGAGAATCATAATTATCATTACAATTAGAAAATTAATGAAATTATATTAAAGATAATAAAACACATTTTTTTAAAAAAACTTTGTAATATCCACTTTTTATTAGTCTAGCTGACCAATGGTTTCGCCTGCTAAGGCATTGACGAGGCTTTATTACAGACTGAAGAAAAAAGAAAAAAAACACAAAACCTTAAAACTAGAGGGTGGGAGTTAGGATACAATTAATTAAGAGTCTCATCTCTTCTCGAGTCTCGTGAGGGCAGTCTCTGTCTCCTCGATATCGTTTACTAAACCTAGGTATCGATCTTGAGTATCGTATCGTCTTCTTTATAAATGACTTCCTTCTTATATCGTGATTGTGATTTCGATTTATAAGTCATTGGGATCACAGTCGTAGTAAATAGTTTTCTGTATTTTCTGTTTATTTAAATCCAGGTATTGTGACTACCTTAACTAAAAAACTACCTCTACCCTTCTTCCCTGTTGAGTCTGTTTCATGCGAATACTTGTGTGTTTGTGTGAGTGTGTAGTGGTGTTTTTGTATACACCCTAACCTAATCTAATCTAACCTAACCTAATCTAACTTGACCAAACCTGCGTTATATCTACATTATGTTTCGTTTCGTGTTGTTGTCAATCAATTTGTGCGTATTTGTAAACTTCGTTGTTTGGTAACGGATATTGGAGTTACACCAAAATGCATTTTTTATTATTTACTTTCTTGTAAACCATACTAATATCATTCTCTCGTTAACAATCTACAACTTAAATAGTATACCTAACTTTCTAAATATTCTTTGTCTGAACTAAAAAATGAAAATAAAACTTAAATAAATTAATAGTGATCTATTCTTGTTAAATAAATACAGAGATAATATAGTTAGCCTTCATCAGCTGATCTAGTAATTAGTGCTCTGATTTAACGAGTGAGTGATTTCGGCTTTTTTCGGGCCAACTCCCAATAGAGGCTCAAACAATTACGGAGTTGACACGGTTTCGTGAGGGAAATTGGGAATCTCCAAATAGTGGCAAACTCTGGTTGGCTATAACAACGACGACAAACAATTCGATGTGGTAGGGTCTTCACTGGTTGTTGCGACATTAAGTTAATTTTTAATTTTAGAGAGAATAAAGTTAAATTTGATTCTCTGTTTGAAGTTATTTGTTAATGATGGAAGTTCAATTTTATTGTTATACATTTTTCGGACATTTGCCATAATTTTACTTCTTACATAGACTTAGTTTCTAGTTTCATGTTTCTTTAGTTTTTAGTCACTTGATAACGGGATTTGATTCTTATTCCCGAAACGTCGTGTTTTGATTTTTAACACACAAATGATGGCAAATGTCCGAAAAATGTATAATAATAAAATTAAATTTGATGCTATTTATAAATATACCGTATAAAGTGTGAAGCAGAATAAATCAAGCATTACATGATTCATAGAATATATTCTGTGTGCTACATTCTTTATCTGGTTTTCTTGTTCCGATGAATTTAAATCTTTGGAAATGTGTGTCAGGGTATAAAATGTAATAAAGTTACCAGCTGCATTTATACATATAAAGCAGTCTGTCCTAATATTTAAATCCATTTACAACTAAAGTTGGAAATGCCTCAAACAATATGTATGCTTATTTTCAACGTGGATCGATATTCAGTGGTTCTGTTAAGATAAAATGCTATTTAATCAATGTTTCACTTCAATTGCCAGTTGAAATCCTATTTCAAAGAAATTAAAAAATAAAGGTTTTAATATTATTAATCTTTTACTATATGGAAAAAAAAGAAGGAGAAGGTCTATTTAACTTTGTCTACTATTTCATTCTAATTTTACATGTTGAGCTTAAAACAAACACAAAATACAATTTTAATGATTAAATGGAAATAAATATCTATATTTAAGAAAGAAATAATTGACTTCTCCAGATATTTAAAATTTATTAATTTTATGAGGTATTCTTTTCCTTAAGGTTTTGAAAAATGCATTTTTTTTTAAACTATTACATTTTAGGCACGTGTTAGGTTGGTATCACCGCAGTGATTTCTTAATGATTTCAAGAATTATTTTTCGTACTATAAATTATTGTATTTTATAAGAATAAGTTCAAATTTTTTTGTGTTATGGCACAACTATAAATAGATATTATTTTATTTAACCTTTTTCGTAAACAAATATTGGTTTGTTTATATCAGCTGAATAGCCTACATATAGTCACTTCTATTTTTTGCATGTATTCATTTCTTGCACTGTATCTAAATTGATAGAAGAAAGAAAAAAGATGGAAAAACAAAAGCTGACTCATTATTTATAATTTAATTTACTTTTTTTTTAAATTTATACAAAAGACTATATATATATATATATATATATATATATATATATATATATATATATATATATATATAAATATATTAAATGTAAACCTTAAATAAAAAATAATAAATAATAATGATTTAAGTCGTCTTTCTCCTTTTAAGTACTTTTCTATTTTTCGACAACAAAATTCGTTGCATATATATGCGTTGTGAAGAGAAAATATGGCGTTAATTAAAATGCATTGCTGGGTTCAAATTTTCCCTTAGATTTGTTTTGTTTTAGTTACGAAATGTAAGGACAAAACTTACTTCTATTAAAACCGATCAAATATTGAATTTCCTTCTTTCGTCGTAACTTTCAAAGGTTAATGTAAACGTGCTAACTTTCAAGTTAATGGGACAGTCTGAAAGTTATATTACTGTTTACATAAAAAGGAAAGTGCTGAACTGAATGTCAATAAAAAATTGAAAACTATAAAGAACTGAATTATATAAAATATCTTAACGCATAGTTATCTATGTTATTACTACAAATACTCCAAATACACACAAAACAACATACAATACCAAGACAAATTAAACATAGAAGTAAAAATTCAGCGTAAATATATCAATTTAAATATGTATTCTAATATTTAATCACCACATTTCTCATAGTGCGAAATCAAAACTTTCAATCAAACAAGTTTTCAATCGGTTTATGGAATGCCTTCTATAGGTAGTGAAAACGAAAATCCGAATAAATATACGATTAACCGAATTACTTTCTATAATAATAAATTCTAGATTTATCGACGTACACTTTGTTTAACCCTTAAACTTACTTTAAAACTTTTACATTTGTTGGGAGGAGTTTTTGAATTTAGACTTAATGTTTTTGGTATTTCAAATTTTAATTATTTAGGCTTTATTGTTAATCTTTAAACTTTTACTGTCTTAGTTTTTCAACCAGTTTATCAACATGATTTTTCAGTTTTGTATATTCCAGCGAATATGCTAGAGTTATATTGGAGACTAAGGACAGTCTAAGGAGATTTACAGGGTAATTTTTAAAATCGCATTCTGCTGATAAAAGAAGTTACGTGTAAAAACTATCTTTATTGTAGATTATAATTTATTTCATACATATAAATACTGAGTGAATGCAATTAGACATTTTGAATAGTAGCCTATTTCTATGTTAACATAATATATAAACACATATTGTACTACTAATCTAAATTGACTTTGTGATGTAGTTCATTCTGATTTACTGCCCTCGCAGTGATTTTATATTATTTATTTATTCTCAAAGTGGAAGCCTCAGCGGAAAAGGAAAGATCTCTTTATATGTAGTTATTGCTCTCCAGATAAGAATCTGACAGTTGAATATCATATAAGTCATATCTACATACTGTAAATCACCTGTGTTGAATGGGAGTTTTTCCTTTTGCAATATTTTAGTTTTAAAATTTCTTGGTTACGGCCAATTTGTTAAAAATATCATTAGTTTAGTATTTTGTATTTGCAAGTATTATTTAACTACCAATGGCAATAGCGTAGCGTATATTTATTATTAACTATGTTATATATTTAGTTAATCATTAAATAATGTTGACAAAATAGTAGTTAAATAATAGTTTCAATATATATATATATATATATATATATATATATATATATATATATATATAATATACTCTACATAATTTCTCAGCATTAATGAATTTCTATGAGAAAAATAAGCGATTAACCAGCGCTTAGAAATTTAAATGCATAACATACACTACACGTTCGATTATACTTTAGATGGAGGTTTTTTTTTTAAAAATAATTCTTACTGTACTAATATGAGTATGCCAACACCAAAATGTAAAATCGGTTATTAAGTTAAATTGTTATAACGCATTTGAGCGATTAATATATATTTTAGGCTATTATTTTAATTATTTATATAGTAATAGAACACTGATATTTGAAAAGGTCATTGTTGATATTAATACCCGTTTTCTCAGTTACAATAATGTCTTGTCATTCATTGTTATAGCAATCTTAAAACAAAGGTTTTCTGTATATAAACACAGAGCCCGTGTCGGAATTACCCTGGAAAGAATTCACCTCAAAATTTTAAATTTTAATACTTGTTTTATTAGTATTTATGGAAGGGTATTATTTCTGGGAAAGACTAATAATAAATTCTCTGTTTAAATTTATGAAAACCGTTTCTAAATTTTCCTAAATGAATACTCATAAGCGACCTAATCCTTCGCTAATTGCTTTATCCTTAGCATTATTAATATTCAGAACTCACAAAGGAAATTATTATTTAACTTTCCGGGATGGTACTTAAGTTTACGTTTTGAATCCACGCTAATCTCATTGTAATTAATAATGCAGAGTACTGTATTACATGGTTTAGTAAGCTTACACATATAAACGAGGAAATTACGTTTAGTTTAAGAATTCCGACTCTCAGAAACCTATACTTCTGTTCTAATATTATATAATACCGTAAATATAATTGTTTATATAATTTTTTGTTATAATTTATAAACCAGTTTTTAAACTATTGTTTATTTTATTGTTGAATGATTTAACTAAATAATAACTATCGTCATAGTTGTCCTCACTCAATGTTTGAATTATAATCTCTTCAATGCGTATTCAATTTTGTAAAGTGAGTTTATTCATTATGTTTGATAGAAAATGAAATAAGTAAATGGAAAATAAAAAGGAACCAATTTCTTGTAGTGTTTAGGGCCTATATGAAGGAAAAATTTAGTGTAAAACAAATTCTATCCGAAAAGAAATACAGTAATAATTATAGTCTTAGATTTATAATCGGGCTGAGGTGTATGTTCGCCTTTCGCGTTCGTCCCAGTTATTTATTTTATGTTTAGTTCTGCCTTGTTGTTTACACTTCCTATAATACCTCTACACAATCCCCAAAATCAAAACCACATATAACCAGGTTCCCTTTTAATTACAAAGGATTTTTCAGCCACTGATATCCTTAAATAAAACCACAAGTGTTCAGCGTTAGTGATATTAGGCTTAAGTTTCACCTTTTTTTGACTCTTTATACTCCTAAATAATTATCATTATTTCCTTCAAACAACCTACTCCTCATTCATGTTGCTGGACCTTGGTAAGGCTAAGTTGGGCTCTGGAGTAGATCTTGGCGATTTATCGTGTTAAGCGGAAGCTGTTTTCTTATTCTTACTTTTCCTTTGGATTGTAGGGATTGTAGGCACCCCTAGTGTTGGGCGGTTTGGATTTGGAACTTAGAGTTCTAGGCTCCCAATTGCGATTACATATTTGACAAATATCTTAGCACAATTGATTTATATATTTTTCATATTTTGGAATATTAAATGGAATTGCTAACAGGCAGAGCTGTGCTAACATTTCCCAAAGTTTTCTAGGCAAATTTTCTCTGCTGCTTCCTGCAGTCAAATTCCAGATACCATCGTCGTCAAAGAGATGTTTTTTTTTTGTTTTTTCAGTTATGCCAATTATTTAAAACTTCGTTTACAATCTGTGGTGTCTAATATCTTTATGTAAAGTTTGTGTTCCAAACAAAAAAAAATAGAGAACACACCAGCAAAAGAAAATTAAAAATTCTTCATAGTTTTTCTACTGTAGACGTTCTTTTAAAATTAAGCAAATAAAAAAATATAATTCGCTGAAAACATTTAACTGTAATCAAAAATCAAAATACAATATTCATTACCAGTTCTGAGGAATACACAGACAAATAATGAAAATAAAGATTACAATAAGCTGTGGTTTAAAATACAATAAACCCTTGTAATCAAATATGTTTCAAAAATATATTCAGTTAACTTCAGAGTGCATTTACAGCCCTACTTTGGTTTCACCGTCATAATTAGTCGATACAGTCACAACTGATACATACATTGATACCTTTTCTTGATTTGGTATTATGCAAAGTGAATATTAGTTTTATTAAAAACTCAAAGGTAACCATAAATATTTAAAATAAACCACATGACAATCGGCCTGGCAGAACTCAATAAATAGGCATTAATAACATTTACGCCAAAAAATATTTCAAAAACCCCGCAAAAGTGCCTTTGTTGGTTAGGTCATATGGTCACGTTATGTATTATATTGATCCTCATATCCTAAGTTTACCACTGAGACCATCTCCATCTTTATAGGCTGGTGGAGTTCATTAGTGCACAAAGATAGGTCAGGCCTCTAACATAGATCAATATAAAACAATTTGGAAAGTGTTTTAAACTTGATTTTATGATTTTAAATAAAATTAAGTTACTATAGCAACTAATATAAAAATGTTTACTTAAAACAGCTGATTGAGTACAATAGATCAAATTAAATATTTATCATGACTGTAGTGTGATTTGTTACTAATGGTAAGCTGTTAATGTTTGTATAAAAAATAGTTTATTTTAATTTATAAAAATAGAATAATTTGATATATTTTATTTTGAAAATTATGAGAAAATATTCTTTCATATGAAAGAAACAGCGTGGAAATCGCCCCGGTAGAACTCAAAAAATAGGCAATATTCCAAAATCATTTGAAAAGCACAAAATTGCTTTTGTGATCGCAGATTAGGTCACGTATTAGGTCAGGTAAGTTCTATATATACTATTGATCCTTAGACACTAAGCTTTCCGATAACACCATCCCCCATCTCTATAGGCAGAATGAGCGCGGAAGGGTTCTTTAACGGATATATTTAGGCTCTGTCGAATAATATAAAGATGATTCTGTGTGGCTACTTTAATATAAATAAATTTTAATTTACATTGATATAATTTTTGTGAAAAACAAATAGGTTAAACTTATGCTATAAACTTTTCTTGGATGAATTTAAGAATAAAATTAATTTAAGTATGTGTAAATGGCGAGGATTCTTCCTTTGAAAACAATTAAATATTATAAAGATTTTAAAAATCGACTACATTTATACACATTTCTCTATACATATATTGTTAAAGGTTTAACGTTTATTATTACTTAAATAAACTTCTTCACACAAACAGTTAATGGTTCATCCATTTACAATTCTGTTAAATTTGATTGAATGTACTCTTAGTTTAGAATGAGGTGACATTATACTTTGCGAGAATCTACATTTTTCAGTCTGAAAGGAGATTTAGATTTACAAACACTAGTTTTTGACGAGCCGTTACACTGCTCATTGTTATCTTCATAATCATAGACATTTAAAGGATTCATAAAGTTTTTTGATACATTTGAAGTTTGTATAAAAATACCATTTTTTTGTAAATGTTTTACCAGTCATTTCACGCTAAACTGCATACGACCTTGTGTAAAGCTTCGGTTTTACGATTTTGTCTTTGTCATTTTTCTCTCTGTGATTTTGAAAGCCACAATCTCATTGTTATTTTTTTTTAATTACAAGTATATAGTTACATAGTATTTGTTTGAGTAATTTTTTTCTCTTACATTATTATATTAGGTTTTAGTTTAAGTATTAAATTTTGTTAGTGACAAGGTAAAATACTCTCCAGCTTTTGTAAAAAAAAAAAAAAAAAAAAAAAAAAAAATTCAACTGGCGATGACAATTGATATATCTATTGATATATCACGATATCTTAACATTACCAAATAAAGGAATTTTTAAACATATTTTTAATTTTCTGTATAATTGCTCAACTATATTATTATACTCGTATAGATGAAAATATGGGATTGACATCTTATGTCCAAAAATATCCATAATAATTATTTTTTTTAGATATCTGATATGTAAATTATGATCCCGCATCTTGTAAATACTGTAGACGGAATGCCATGACGACTGAAAATTTGTTTAAAATTATATTTATAGTTAAAAATAATATATAATTTTGTCCAGAACGTTTGCAATGAATGTTACTAAAGAACACAACGTTATAATTCCAATGTTGTATAAAATAAAAGAAGAAAAGAATGATTTATTGCAGACACACTTTCACGTTCATATACACAGACCTTAGTTCACCCAGCGAAGTGAGGTTCTGTTTTAACTCGAACATTTAAGATTTCATTTATATTTTTGTTTTTTGTTTCAGTGTTATTTTTTCACGATAGAGAAACTATCACAAACAGTTTTTGTTTCTGGTATGAAACTAAAATAAGTGTGAAAACATTATCTACACTTTAACTTCTTTTTTAAATTACCTACAACACTAGTTTGTCATTATCTTCATATTGTACCTAATTTTCGTTTCTTTAAACCAATAACTCTAAAACTAACATTTTTGGGTATGAGTGGGGTATTTAGAGGTTACATATTAGCAAAATTCGATAAAACATGTTGGAGTAGAGTAGAAAGTTTGACAATTGATTTTGAATTTTGATCTTATCCTTACTTTTTAGCAATAGAAAAATGAAAATAAACGGCTTAAGATATGGAGAAAATATATCCAATTATCAAATTTGATAAAACTCTACTTGTTTTTCCCGTAATACACCGCAGAACAAACAAAAATAAATAAAAAACAACATTCCAGAGAATAGGTTTTAGGGGTCAGAGAACGTTCTAACAAATATTGCCTTGAAAACTCAACATTTATGTGTTGACCTCCATATCATATATCTCTATATTACGTATATTTGAGAGAGAGAAAAAAAGGTGATTTAATTTATATAAAGTGGTAATTTGCCAAATAGTAAGGGGGGCGGGGGTTGAATATCTTAGTACACAACGATACTGCATAAGAAAGAGTAAGTTGCAAATGGAATACAAATAGTTAATACACAGCTGAAAGGATCATGTTATTCTAACAGACGTTACCACGTATAGCAAAATAATGACAAAGTAGTGTTCAAATCTAAATAAGCATGAGGAAGTTGAGTTTCATGAAATCAGAAAAACAGCTGCAATTTTGAAATTTTTAGGGTGGAAACGTGCAATTCTTATAATACTGATTTTACTTTTTCACATATGCGTAGTATAGAGTAAGTTGTGTGATGGGTCAAGTGGTGTGTTTTTACGTATATAAAAGTTTTTGAGGTATCCTGAATCTAAAAGAGTAGTTTTTGGAATGATGTCTGTCTGAAATATTGGGTGAAATATGCTTTACGGAAACATGAATTGTATTGGTTGTCAATTGTAGTTATTGAGATTTAAGTAAAACAACTTTCTTCTTTTAAATATCTATCTCATTAGTGTGATTTATCACTTTTCACATTTCACCAGAATCGGGAAAGCCGATTTGAGAACTTAAGTTTTTTATAGCAGCTCTTGGGCGTTTTTTTTTTTTTAAACTCTTTTCCGACATTTATAGAATTATAGGGACCAATTTGTGTTCAGAGGCTATATTGTAACAAAACTTTATCAAATCGTTGAACACATTTTGAGTTTCGATCTCACTGCAGATTCATTTATATTTTGGTAGGTTTAAAAATATTTGCCTTGTTTTGTAATAAAGGCAAAGCACTTATCGGCCTCATCTCCTTATAAAGAAGGAAGAAAAGAACATAATATGAGAATCCTTAATTCTCTAATACTCTATAGCGCCAGGGTCAGAAGAGAACAAGAGTTGGTCAAGAGAGATCTAATAGGAATAAAATAGTGTTATTATAAACTTTGGGATATCAAAATAAATAACGGGGGGGAAAAACGTTAACACTAAATGTATCCTAAATACCTTTAAATAACAAGTCTAAATACTAAAGGATACAGGTCAGCCAAATGGTTGGATTGGTTGACATGAGTACATAATGTAAAATAAAATGAGCCTGTAGTGGTTGCAAATATAAAGTTTGACATTGGTGTAAAATATTGAAATATCAACCGTTACGGGTCGGAACGGACCGTAGTGTTTGACACAGCCGTACAACTAAAAATAGAGGACATGTATTGGTTGAAACCTGTAGCTTTTGAAGGTATCCCTATATTTTCTTCGTTGCTATATGATGAGTTTAAATATTAAAAAAATACAAGGCAATTATTATAATTGATTACATTTAACAGTTGTAGGAACTCACAAACAATTTAATTGTATTTTTTTTTTGTTTTTCTGTGCGACTGTGGATTATTACTTCAAATTTTGAACATTTAAGATTTTTACAATCTTCTACTACAGTACACGTTGTTTTTAGGTAAAACTTTAATGTTACGTCACATTTTAATTTACCTTTATAATCCGAGGATGAGAATTGTCATATCCAAATAGTGGTTTTGCGATTCCAAGGATTATTTATAAAACAATAAATTCTCCTTATATATGAAGCAATACGTTCTTTTTAAAACTAGTTAGATACTTAGAAGGGATTTCCAGTAGGAAAGTGTTATACCCAACTATGAATTTAAATATCATTAAATCACGATAACACTTTCGTCACAAATAATATTTTCAGACAACAAAAAACCTTGAACAAAAAAAAAAAAAAAAGATTTAGTAAATAATTTCCATGTTGGTAACTTTAAATAAGTAAATAGTAAAATTCAGCGTAGACGTATGATGTAGACTCAGTTTTTCTCCTTTTAATTTTTTTTTATTAAAGAAGAAAAACCTCTTACTGATTATCGCCTTAATATAAGTCTGTAAAATAAAGACCCTCGAATTTTCTAAGGCCAGAAGAGGACAAGAGTTGGTCTCGAGAGAGTCAAATAGTAAAGATGAAAGGGAAAGCCCTAACCCAAGACTACACGAAAAAAAGTGTAGATCCAGGTAGGGTCTCTCGGTATTAACATACCCGAACTCACTATAGAATCAGAATAAGTAGTGTTAAGTAAAATGTATTGATGAATTTACTAATTTGTTTTAAAATTGTTTGGTTTCAGTTACGAAATGTATATGTGACTTTTAAATTATATGTATATAATATAAATTTAAAGACGAAACATTAAATTTAGTGAAATGAAATTAAAAGTTGAGGGATTAATAATCATTAGTTGTCCTTCTTTCTTTGTAACTTCCTAAGATTAATATAAACATGCCAACTATTAGGTTAATGTAAAGGTTTGGAATTAATATTACTTTTTTTACAACAGTAAAATGCTAAGATGCAAGTCACAATAGTATGGAAACTAGCTCAAATAAAAAGCAATTTTCGTAAGCAAATACTTACAGAATTTAATACTTGCAATACGAAAAATATTTATTTAAATTTATTAACTCTTTCAAGTAAATTAAACATACCGAAGTTTAGGTTCACTTCGTTTCTTGCAACTACAAATTAAAAGTTTCATTTCCTTAGAGTGCAGCTTCAAAGAAGTTGTTTTATTAAATGCATTCCTTACTTAGTGAAAAGGAAAATTTGTATTAATTATTCTTCAAATGCTATGACAAACAGAAAATACTTTCGATAAAATGTGTTTCTATATTTACTTTCATAATGTAATGTATATACTTTATAATAAGCATACGGAGGAGTTTTGATAATTAGACTTAATGTTTTCGGCAAATTAATGTTTAATCCTTTAGAAAAAGAAATGTAAAATCTTCAATTGCATCTATTAATACTGTACATATTTCCAAGCCTGATTTTCGACATTATGTGTCGCCTACACCCTACACAATTTGCTGGTGTTACTGGTTGGATGAAAGCAATTGTGTTTCAAAACGAATTAACACACAAGAGGAGTTACGGAATCTTATTACAGAAGCGGCAGAAGTTATTAAGAACAAACATAATGAAACGCGGTAGAAAAGAATGGATTCGTCGTGCGAAATCGTGTATTGAACAAAACGGAGGCCATTTTGAGCAACTTTTGTAGGTAACTATTACATTGTATCTAAAGCTAAATTGTTTTGTTTTTAAATAAAAAGCTAAATTTCAATATTAATATTAGTTTTTTCTTAAGTAATTTACATGAATCTTTTCAGAATTAATTTTTTTATACATGTAATTAAGAAAAAATACACCTTAATTAACCATTTTTCAAAGTAATCTTACGTTAAACACAAAAATGTGTGTTTTTTATAGCCCAATTCTTGTGTTTTACATAAGATATCTCAAAAACTAATGCAGATACAGCTCTGGGATCAATTTTATTCAATTTTCCAAATAAAAAACCATAAGAAACCATCATATTTGTATCTTTATTAACGCCTTGAAAATCCCTATACGGCCTCATTTCACCGGGGGTACTGAGTTCTAGGCGAAATCTTTCACTCTGTATAACTCGCTAACAAAGCGTTTTCAGGCATATGTTTATATGAAATTTTTATTTTTATTTTTGGCTATAGAATGTGCTCCCGAGAGATTGCCGTGTAGTTTTGAATCGTCCTGTATATACTGCGGATGTTATTGGGATTTGAAATAAATATACTAAAATAAATATACGTTAGAAAGGCAGCACAGATTTCCGTGAGTAAATTTTACATGAACTGTTTCTACTATCGTTGTTTGTGTATGTAGAAGCTACAAACTATGAAATTTAGTTTGTTATTAATTCCATTAAGATGGATGTTGATTCAGGATGTGAATTTATGTACCTTCTTGCAAAGTTATCTCGTAACATCCAATGTGTGTCTGAGTGTTAATAATTAAATTTGAAAATCAAAACTGTAATATTAGTCAGCATTATTTCTATAAACTTCAAATTTAAAAAGATTCTTAGTAGTTAAGTGAGGGTATTGTTTTAAAATCTTAAATTTATATCATATACTACCTATTAAAATAGAAAAAAAAATAAAAGCTTATTATTGGCCTTTGAAATGTATTATTACAAAGGAATGATACTTTTAAAAAACAATTTTTCAGCATAGATTTACCGTAGATACGTGTAAAACTCTATCCGTCTTGTGAAGAGAGTTATTATGAGCTGATCCCCAATAATATTAAATGGGAAAAGTTTATCATAATAAAACAAATCAGTTATGTACTTCAAAAAGTATGAACATAGCTTTCAATACATAGACACAATTGTTTGGATGTATACATGTGAGAATATAAGGAATGTAGGCCTACTGTATGTTCATCCATTAGTAATTGAACATTTATCAAATAATTATAAAATAATGCAATTTTTTCTTTCGTGAACAGTATTGCTATAACTTAAATCAATAATCGAGTTAGTTACAGTACAGTATAGTAAAAATTGTTTCCAATATATGTTAACATCAACATATGGATGAATCATATCACAATTGTAGTTTGGGGGTACAAAGGAAGGTTATGTTTTAGATAATTATAGAAATTTATATTTTAATATGAAATTTATTTAATGGAGTGTCAGTGTTATGAATTATTGAAGATCCTTCACAGTTACTTCGCTTCAATCATTTTTTCAAATGAAGCGAAAAAATATGAAAAGATTCTTTTCAATATGAAAGATTCGAAATTGAAATAAATACTGCTCCAAATTATACAGATCCACTCATGCTTACATGTCTACAGAAACTAAAGAAAATCACATATGCACACACAAGCATGCGTGCACACGTAGTGTTCCGGAAATAAAAATGATAAAACTTTAAATTTTATTACTCCCAAAAATAACTGATTCTTTATTCAAAACCTGATTTTAATGTTTTAATCTGTTATCTATATTTTTTGTCTATTGTCTGTAATAGATTTGTCTTCTATTATAGTGAATCCTAAAAGATTTTACAAAAGGTCAACATAATTGGAATTATTTATACATAGAATATACATGCTTGACTTGACATAAAAAATCGAATTGTTTAAATTTTTATTAAATTGAAAAATTCAATTGTTTGGCAGTAGATAGTGTTTGTTTATTTGAAATTACATAACTTTTTTTTTGTGTTTGAGTAAATTGTAAAATACAAATTATTCATCGCAGACTGTGGTTTAATTTAATACTTTTGAAACTACTCTCATACTCCATTAAAATCTAAAGATTTGTTAACCTGGCTTAAGCTATACAACTACACATTTCATAAAGATGTTGAGATTTTGAACTTCTAAATTATTAACATCTTGTCTGTAAAAGTAACATCTTTGTGAGCAAGTGACATTGAGAATTGATTCTTATCTGTTGGGTCATTGTTTTAAATGGTTGTTAGGGTGTCTGAACCCTGACAATTGTTTTGAAAAATCTGTACAGTTTTTAATAAAACAGTTTTATGTATTATAAACAATTTTATATCTTTACTTTATACGATCAAAAGTTAAACAAATAAAACAATACACATTACATGTAATTTTGTTCGTGGTTTTATAATAATTATAAAGTAAGGTAAGATTATGATTTTTTGTATGGTGATGTAAAGTAACTTAATAATTTAATAATAACATTACCAAGTGTATTGCATTCATTCAGCTATATAATGGATCTTGTAATTGCCAATATTTCAAACAAATTTGACAAATATTTCGTTATTCTCGCTCTATTGTCTAAATGAATACCTCCATTAAAATAATTGAGTTAACTCAATCAGACGTAGGTTAGTAATCAAGTTAGCGTTTCCATTTATTACATATCTTATAAAGTGTAATTTAGACATATATTAAATTCTGATTAGATTACAACACTATAGGTTATGTATTTCCATAAGTGTGATTAGTATTTACTGTTGCTGAAAAAACATTTGAAATAATATTTAGATGATTTAGCCACCATTGGGCTCCCCTCCCCCCCTATCCTGTATGCGCGCGACCGACTTGATAACAAGGAGTCATGCAGTAACCAGAAGTGAGTTAATATCTGTGACAACGCTTGAGCAGCAATCATCGTTTGTTTTTTAGTGGTGCCCTAATATAATAGTATGCCTTGCTAAACCCACAGGAATAGGGCCGGCATGTTCCTAGGGTTTTTATGTGGGTGCATCGGGTTAATGGAATCGTATTATTATTAGTTGCACATTAACACACGGCCATGTTGGGCCTTTTGTTATTAGTCCGACATCTTGTGCCAATACAGTTGTGTAGTTTATCTTAATATTTAGTTTTAGTCTAAATTAGTGTTGTTTTACTTAATGTAGTTTTAGATTTAGATCTTGTCAGAAATGGCCTGCCTAGATTGAGATTTGCCCAGTGTACGTTTATTAATTACCACGGGATCTGACGGCCTGGGAATAGATAATCAAAGCAGATCCACCAGCCCACCCATATCCAACCAAAACATTCAACCCCCACAAAAAGAATACCCCGCAAATCCGCAATATTATGTTTAAATGTTAGTAAAAGAAGGAATATTGTTTCTACAGCTTGGGTGTAAAAACAAAATTATTTTGTGGTAATTTTTGTTGTGAAATATGAGAGATTTTTTAAGATGTTTCAGATTTGTAGAAGTATGAATCTTAAAGTGTTGTATACGACATTGTCTGTTATACGTCTCTGCACTAAGCTGTATGGTGTTTAAAGATTTTATTCATTTTTTACATAGGGGAAAATTGTGGTGTAAATTGTGTTGTTTTTCGTTTTTGTTTAATTGGAATTATACTTGCAGAAAAGATAAAAACTATATTTCTTTTTTGGAAATTTGTTACTATTATAAAAATGATATTAAAATACAACCATTGGGAACCCGAAAACAATTTATTGGTAATCATTTGCACACATATATATATATATATATATATATATATATATATATATATATATATATATATATATATATTGATGTTTTTGAGTTATAAGTTAAGAAATAACTCTAAGAATCACCAACAAAATGTGAATACCAAATTTTGGTAAACCTAGCGAATGTGCTGAATTTCTAACACATTTTGTAGATTGACAATACAAGTAGACATAATAATACGGAAATCAATGTGATTGTCTATTTTATATTTACATTCTTAAATAAAATATAGAGTCTTTGTTTTGCGTTAGTCGTGTGAAAATAATGATCTAACCAATTCAATGAATAGTTTTACCAGCATATAGCATACTATAGAATAAATAGTTAGTGCAAGTAATATACTTAATTTCAATCGATAATCAATTACATGATTGGATAAAATCGATCCATACAAGTCAATGTATGTAATTTAGCTTCAGTATTATTTGTATAGTAAATAATAATAATTGGTTTGATAAAATACCAATCTAAACATCTGAGATTTAAATAGAAGAAAGCGAATGTAGATTCTGACTTACGTTGAAGAAACGAAGATTTATATTCTTCTACGGTTTAATTTTCCAGCTCTGTCAGTACCTGAAGCTGCATTGCGTTAAATTTACATAATAATCTTTTCATAACATCACACCGGTGTTTGTGTTTGCAAGATGGTTATTTTCGTTTAAAAAGTACGTATTTTATCTCAGAATGTTATAAATTACCATGCTTGAATGTATTAATGTTATATTACCTAACGAAAAACGAAAAAATACGGAACTTCAAAAATTTCACAACACTAGAAGGAGCTGGGATATTTGTACTCAATAGTAACGTCTTTATAACAAAAACTTCTTTTTTTTTAGTTTTTCTTCGAAAATTGTTAATGTGTTCCTACCTAAACGTCGGAAGCAAGTTATTTTTTTGCGTGTTGTGAAGTACTGTATTAAAAAAAAAAATGTAACTCAAATTTTATAAATATGTAATAGGGTAAAATGTATCTATTTATATTGTCTTAACATGTCCTTGAGGGATCATCCTTTTCAGATTTTTTTTCAGTTTTGTCACAAAGATAACTTTTAAAAAAAATCTTGTTTTGTAGAAACATTGATTGGTAAATTAAGATTTAAAGCTGTAACAAAGTTGTTTTCAGAAATACATTCTCACCTTTAGATATTGCAATAGGCCACAAAATATGATTAATTAACAATTTTTAATCGTGTTTTCTTAAATTTGACTTATTTATTTAAGAAACTAAATAAATAACTGCAAGTTTTAAAAAGAAAATTTGACAAGTTGCTTAAAATGTTACTTGAATTGAAAACTAGCTTAGGTAAATTAGAATCAGTGATGCTGAAAACCGATAGATCTTTTATCGCACGATAGTGGACAATGAAAATTGTATTCCTTTTGTTAAAATAATATCTGATGCTCGATGCAGGAATTGCGGTAATATGATAAATAGAGGATAGGGAAACTGATTTAAAATGTCTTAATCGAAGACTAAAAGTGTCACATTATGTAAGTACTTTGGATTATTAATTACATTAAAGAAAATACCATGGTGTCTGTTTCTATCGCTCTTCACTATTTCGGAAAAAAAATTATGTCTATATTTATATAACGCCATTGTAAAACTAAATTGTGACTGTCCGTCCTTCTTTCCAATTATTTCACTAAGAGTTCTTAACTGAATTTGATATAATTTCCGGTGTTATATTGTTGTCTGATAACAGATTGTCTGTTAAGTATGAATCCAAAGGAAACAATATTTCACTTCCTCTTTTATAACAGAATTCTAAAAGGGAAAATTATAAGTTTAAGTAACATTTGATTGTGTTTCCACAAAACGTCTCTGGAATGCATTATCAATAATTGTTCATATTATTGTATCAACTGAACCTATAAACTGTTACAGTTACAGTAAATACATTTTTATGTTTTTACCCAAATTGATAAAAACTCGATATTATAAATAAGGAGTTCACTATACTCAGTACAAGGTTAGAAATTCCGAAGGAACCTTGATCTATATATTTTTTAATTTGTTTTGGTTTTGATCCCAATCTTCCAACTGTCCTACAGGCCTCTCTCGACCAACTTTTTTCTTTCCTGTCTCTGACGCTATTAAGATAATTCAATGATTTCAAGGTATATAGTTTATGTTCGTTCTTATTTTTTGCTTGACCCGCTATTAAGAAGAGAGGTTTTTTATCTTTAAAGAGCAACTATATGAGCAACTATATATATATATATATATACGTACGTAAACACTAGAATGACTTAATAATTTTGATTTTATCTATACTGTAAAATTTACCAATACAATACCCAAAACATTTGTGGGAAAATAATATATATATATATATATATATATATATATATATATATATATATATATATATATATATATAGTTTTATTGTATAAATTTGTACCGTTCATTGCCTCACATTATGCTAGATGTATCTATTTTTATCGTAATATTTAATTATTTAAAGACAGTTTTTCCGTAATTAAAAAATCAACTGAAATCTGTAACCTCAATAAAGGTTGGTTTAATTGGCGAGGATATAGTAGTGGTAGAGAAAATTTGTTTTTAATGTTTAATATTTCAATATGTATTAGATTTTTATAACATCGTCGTAATAATATAGTCCTTACATTTTTAATTGGAAATCTGCTATATTCCAAAAGACATAATTTACTACATCCACGGCTTCGAAGTAGGCCTCCACATGACCAATGATTGAAATTAAAACCATTTTAAATAATATACACACAATAATGCAGAGTTAATTTTAAGTTTTGTTATATTACACGTGAACCGTAATTTCTGTTTAACTGTAAATTATTGGTTTGTTAAATTCCATAATTAATTTCACATTTTAACCAATTATAATAATCTCTTTAAGTTTTACATTACACACATGATCCGTCATTCATTTTCAAATTTATAACTATACATTTTAGGAACATATTATTTTAAAGATCTTCTTATAAAATTTATTTCAATTTCTTTGCGTTTAATTATATTTATTTGTTTTGATGTGTTTAATGGTAATTTGATTGTTCAATGTTTACTAAAAGCATAATAGGGTTTTTAATATTAAGGTTGCTATAGATGTTTTTTTTTTTACAATATTGAAACATAATTACTTTAAAATTTTAACATGAAAAGTACATTTTTGAAGAAATAAAATCCCAGAATATTTTTAAAATACATAGTTTATTTTAAAATTGCGATTAAATTCTATCGTAATGAAGAAGATATTTAAATAATCCTTTGACACCGCCTATACATTCTCTCACAGTTTCAGTTTTGTTCTATTTAAAGTTGTTAATTATATCAAAAGAAAATTTACTTTGGTGACCATATATAAAATTATAATTTAATTTCCTATATTTCAAAGCACAAAAAATATTAACTGAAAAGTCGATTAAGAAGGGATAAAGTCAGTGACACAGATAACAGATATTTTAATCTAATTTGAATTGGACCTTTCTTCTTAAAAGTAATATTGTATGTCCTTGTTTATTACGGAATGATATATATATATATATATATATATATATAGTTTATATATATAATTTTATAGTTATATATATATAGTTTATATATATATATATATATATATATATATATATATATATATATATATATATATAGTAAAACAAATTTTGTTTTAAATATAATTAAGCATCAATTTGTATTTACAAAATAAATTAAATTATTAAAAAATGATTTTTGAGTCAAGTGTTAAAATGGTCTGTAACAAATTAACCCGGATAAATGCTGATATTTTCTGAAGAAACAAATTTATATTGTTTATATTTGAATATAAACATCTCTTTTACTTAACTGTTTGTTAGTAATACTTTTATATGAATATCTGTGGATGTTAAACACAGATGTATGTTATAACAAAATACTCGTATCTGTAGTAAAAGTTTGTTCAACATTAACAACTTTATTATAAAAACTATATGTTTGAAAACAGCATGCTCATTTTCGAGTTTAAGTTTTATGTTTTAATTAATTGAAATGTAGCACAGAACGCCATTAGGGAAATCAAACTCTCAAATACAATTCATCAATAATTTTTTAAAACTTAGTTAGTAATCAGCTATGTAGAAAGTTTGAGGATTTCGCTTTTCTAACCACAAAACATGATAACGTTCTCCCCTAGAGTGTAATTTGATTATAACTTACGCTCGTATTATGAAATTTATTGTATTCTGTAATTGGAAGAACAGATATCAAGAACTGCTTTATTGTTATTAAATGTAGCATGATTTTATAATTTTAGAATTTAATCGTAAGTGCAAGTCTTCTATTAAAACCATTATTTTATTTAAAGAATGTAAAGATATTATTTAAAAAACAAAATTACCAACTTCATAAATTTACAGCCAGTATTAAAACTTTATTTACTCTACAAGACATTACACATTTTAAAAAAAACATTGAAAGTACCGTACACGAAAAATATTATTAAAAAATTGGATGTATGCAATGTGTTTCAAAATACACTTAATTCAACCTTGTATTTCAAGAAATAAATTTATGTTTCTATCCTTATTTTAAAATTTGTTTAATGATTTGACAAAGAACTACTCAGTTCAGTATATTGGAGTTTATGTAGAATTTGTCTTAAATACAAGTTATGAATACATAATTTATTTCTGACTGTAGAGTTCATAAACTTTTAAGGAGGAGATGATCGTAAGAACTATTTTTATAAAAAGGCACATAAAGTACTAATGATTGTAAACGGTAACAAACTATCTAATAAAACAATTTGAATTAGAAAAACTAATAATTTTCACACATAATATTATGTATGGTTATATAAGTCTTGGTTGTAATAGATATTGAAGTTGTACAGTTATTAAAACTAACAATAAGTCATATTTAATCAAAACATCTGTATTTAAGATATCCCATTATATAAAAATTAAGCAGTCCCTTTTTTTTCAAATTTTGAACATCTATATTATTTCTTCACATTAATTATTTGTTCAAACCAAAATTTGATGTTGTTTAATTTAAATCTTTGTATCAATTTAGTTCAATCTTTATTTCTATTATTATATTTTTATTTAATACATTTTGATTATGATTTTCTTAATTTAAAATCAAACGTTTCATTTGTGAAAAATTACAGTAAACTACAAATCTTAACTTTTATAATAATATCCGTTAAAAATGAGAAAAAAAAAATCATCAAATGGAAGTTGTGTTCTGCAAGAAGACGTCTTATTGTTCTCGAGTTTGACATGAAGGATAAGCCTGCTTCAACCCTGATGGGGATTCTTGAAGATAATTCGGTTTTCTCTACCGGAAAAAAAGAAAAACAGGTATCGTGTAATTCCTTTAGAAAACTCCCAAAAATACTTTAAATACATAACAATATGAGACATTTTATTGAAATGATGAAAATTTTATTTACGAAGTACTGTATTACTAAATTTAGATGATTAGGTAAAAATCTAACATCATTTTTCGTCAATCTATTTAATTTTTACTAAACATTCGTTCATTTTCGTTGGTTATTTTCTGCTTATTACTTGCAAGTCGTTATTATTATTTTTAATTGCAACGTTGTTTAATTGAATAAATATAATACAAGACAATGCAAAATAAACAGGTATGATAAAATATTATAATTATGAAACATTGTTTCTTTATAATATAAGGGTGATTATTTATTTTCTAGCAAAACCATGTTCAAGATGTGTTTGATTCCGTTACACCTTTTCTTATAGTTCGTCGACAGGAGTCAATAACAGTTATCAAAGCATGACTTCCTTGATCATTCTCTAAATGCTACGTCAGATGGTTACAATTCTGGTGAGGTAGAAGGTATGGGAATTATTTTCCACAGGAAATGAGATGATTGCTAAAAACTTGCTTGAAGCAAACGTAGCATATCTCCTTCCGGTAGCATCATCCTGATGGAATCATTGAGAACCAAATGTAGGTTTCTGGGACTACAAAATTTCCTCAGGTTTGTACATAACCTGATAAGGATCACAATACAAAACTTTTTCTGCATTATTCAAAACGTTGAATTATACGAAAACAAACAAAATATTTTACAGACGTCCAACTAATTTTCATCTATTTGATAGATGACTTCTGTTCGGCCGAAACGTATATCATGAAATTGTAAGACTTGGTGAAGAAATTCACCGTGATTCTCATTTATGGAAGATTAGATTATGGCCCTATCTCGGCCATGAAACGCTACGCGTTTCACGGAATTTCAACAATAGCTGTATTACTAGGGGTTGATTTAGAACTACTAGTGACGTGTATTGAACCATTGAAACTTCCCTTTCAATTGTGAGAAACATCGTAATAAAAACTAACCTTAAACAAACATGTAAACATAACCTACTTTTAAATGACAACAATCAACAATGTAATGAGCTGACTCAAGAATAAACCATATGTTTGGAAACTCCAATACTGTTGATTTTGCTCGAAATGTACTTCACACAAGTCAAACAAAATTATTCTTGAAAACGTATTTTGAAATTTTTATCAAGAATGACGTAACTTTAGGTATGTTCATTTCAAGGATACCTCCAAAGATTGAATCCTTTGGATAATTAAGTTATTCATAGTCATTCATTGTTTTTAATTTAGGAAACATAAATCTTTAACAGTACAAATGTATGAATAAATTAATCTCATTAAGTATTGTATATGGAATGATATACGATTACTGTTAACATGAATCATATTATAATTAGTATAATACAATACAAATGATATTCCAGAGGATAATGCTTCCGCTTTAATCATATTTTAAATACTTAATCACGGAAGTAATTAGTATGTATTGATTAATAGTTCATCGAACATTTGAATTATTATTTGATTAAATATACAAAATTATTTATTTTTCATGTTATAAAGTTTTTCTTCCCGCAAAATTATGCTATGCCATAGATTGCTCAGATTAGAACAATGAGAGACATAGGATGGCTTTGTTTTTTTAATAATGAGTAAATTTAAATGATGTTTAAAAAATAAAAAATAAATAAATAAACTTTTTTTTCCAATTTTTTGATTTTTTTATAATTATCAATATATTGAAAATTATAAAAGTATTAATATTTTTGACATAGTTAATTGTTTTGTTGATCCAAAATGGTTGACTCTTTTATTATTTGTAATTTAGTTTAACAAATTAATTACGATGGAATAACGTATTTAAAATATGTTTTGTCTTAATATGTTTCTTTTCCCACAAAAACGGATGTATTAAAAGTTGTATTATTTAATAATTCTTTTTAAAATTGTTGATCGCTAATTGGGAAAATATTCAATGCCAAAATGTATTAAAAATATATACTAGTTCAAAATATATTATTTGTATATATATAATTTATCGTATGTGTTATGATAAAAATATTAAATATATATTTAATATTTTTATCATAACACATACGATAAATTATATTTTCTGTATTCAAAACGATGAAAATCATGCTTTGTTTATTTTGAAGTTAAAATTACTGAAAAAAAACAAGTCCTCCGTCTTCAATATGTTAATTGTTTTACCTCAAATTTCTCTTTTATTTATTTAAACATCAAATGCTCACGCTGTCTAGGTACACTGATAAAAAATTCAGTTGAAAACGTGTTTTAATAAATTTTTAATAACAGCCAACTGATAATAAAAAAAAACACAACTAACAGACAAATAACTATAATAATATGGATTGACATTTTTTATAGTTATATTTTCTACATGTAGAGCAGCACTTAAAAGTAAACTTTTTTCTTTTTTTTTAAACTTCTAATTTTTAGACAGCCAGACAAATTGTAGGTTCAACTTTTCATTCAATTTGACATTTCATGATCCTTAAAGTATATGCAAGAAAGAAATAATGAGGTTAGTTTGAATTCATAACAAGGAAAAACTAACTTAAGTTTTCTCTCTAAAAGGCGTTCTTGAATATATCGGAAGCGACTCAAGAAAAAGAAACATTAAACAGAATTGTAGGAAAAACTATACTAATAAATAATGGCTTTATAAATAACAATATAAATATTCCATAGTTAATATTGTTTATTATAAAATATATGTAAAATATAATAGCTCAAAGAAACGCAAAGTAAGAAAATATAGTAACTTTTATTTTCATGCTTATATATATATATATATATATATATATATATATATATATATATATATATATTATAACATACCGAAATAGAAAGCTCCAAAGGTCAGTAACCGGCAGGCCATAAATCGTCAAGACATGAAAGGATTGACGGACATAAAAAAATGTTTCAACAGGGAAACAACGCACCCAAACCGTCACACAAGATCCATCAAAATTAAGCTTTTAATACCGAAACAAATTGTAACAAGCCAATCAGAGCAAGTGAATCAGTTCAGAAATAACGTCCAAAAATTAAAACTAACCAATGGAAGAAGAGCATCATGACGCTGTTTTAAAAAGAGGAGAACTTATAAATAAGGGTAAAAGGCAGGACACGTGGTTCTTTTTAGGTATTTTTGGTTCCGACGTCGTATTAGAAGGTTGTTCCGGGGAAGTGTTTCTCCTGATCGAAAGAGTTAAGTGTTTGTGAAGGACTTTGCCTATCCTATTCGTCGTTTTTCTTTTTTAATAGAACTGTTAAGTTTATAAAAATCAATAAAAAGTTATCCGTCGTTTTAAAAACTAAAAGAATCGTCGTATTAAAGTATAAGAAGTCTTCGTGGTCGTTAAGTGAGATAAGTGTGAAGTTTAAGGAGTCATCGTCGTATTAAAATTAAATCAGTGAGAAGAAGTATCGCCATAAGAATTAAAAGCATCGTCGTCGCAAGAGTGAGTGAAGAAAGGTGTAACCCGCGATTGGGATCATCTACGGGAGAGGCAAACCATCCAACCATCACGCAATCTTCGAGAGAACCACGGAACGAGAACAACCCAAAAAAACTGGAAAGGAACACGTCAATTGATAAGTAGAACTTAAAGGACAATACATTTAATAAATTACCACCAAATTTTGTTTTTTGTAATAATAAAATAAATTATAGCCACCTAAGAACCAACGAACCCCAATAGAGATTTAAATTAAATTCAAGTAAATAACCTTCAGTTAGCCGGAGCAAATATTTTATAAAGCTAATTAAAATTAGAGTCAAAATTAAATACAAATTAAATTGATGCATTCTTAAATTCCTTGTTTTAGACTAAGTTGTTTAGGATAAGAATTTATAGTGAAGATGTACCTAGTTTAAGCCGTAGTATAAAATTGTAGAATAAGATATTAATCAGTAATATTTTGAGCATCAAGGTAAAATTTATGTTTTAAATGATTAAAAATTAATATTTAAAAGAGTTAATTATTCAAAATGTTTAATTAAAATGAGTTATAATCCCACATGTTTTGAGTGTTATTATTTTAATCAATTGTCAAATAACTAACGAACTAATAACCAAATGAATCATAATAATATTAATAAATAGTAAAAGAAATATAGGAGAGTTTTCCTATATTTAAGCAACCAACGTGTAGCAAATAACTAATAAAAATAAAAGAGAGAACGTCTTAAACGTTATATTTGGCGACCCAACAGGTGTGGCTATAATTAATTAAAATTAATTAATTAAATTGATAAATTGGTGGTATATTGAATAAGTTAAGAAAGACATTCAAACAAGTTTAAAAAGACAATTAATAAATTAAGTTCATGTTTAGAAAGGATAAGAAATTAAATATAAGCCAATTTAAGTTAAGAAGAAGTGATAGGTTAAGAAGTAAACCTAACAATAGTAGAATTAAAATGGCAACTAATGACCAAATTGAGTTAGGGGAAAACAGGGAAACTGATAACGAATTAGGTGTAGAAGGAGTTGAGAGTAGGGAATTAAATGTAGAATCTACGGGGGAACCAATGCAAATTAATAATGGGGAAACAGTAGACGAAATTAACGGGGGTAAACAAAATGAAAGGGTGTTGGGGACGGAGCCTAGTTTCAATATAGAATTATTAATGAGACAAATGATGGAACAAAATGCAAAACGCGAAAAAGACGCGATTGAACGCGAAAAAGACGCGATTGAACGCGAAAAAGACGCGATTGAACGCGAGAAAGCCAATAAAGCAGAATCTATAGAAAGTATGAAAACGTTGTTAGAATCAAATAAGGCAGAGATAATTGGAGCAGTTAACCTTAAAATTCAAGAGATTAGGGAAGAAATTAAATTAGCCAGTAAAGCCGTGGAGGAAAAATTAGAAAAATCTATAAAGGGGAAATATTCAGCCATAGATAATAAGATAAGGACCGTCGATAGCAAAATTAACGAAGTGGGAGAGAAAATTCAAAATGTAGAAGTTCATTTAGATCGGAAAATCGAAGAAAATAAACAGGGCACCCGGACACAAATTGTAGGACTAGAAATTAGGACCACAGATTTAGAGACAAAAATAAACGAAAATAGCTATGTCGAAATTCAAAATAAATATTCAGAGACAAATGACCAGGTTAGGGAATACGTAGAAAAAACAAAGGAGTTGCAGACAAGGATTACAGAAGTAAATACGCGTTTGAATAAAGTTAATAATGGAGAAGTGATAAAGGAGCCGGAAAATATGAGAAATATTAACTTTACGGGGAGGGAAAGATTCCCAATGCAATTTTTAAAAACCTTAAAAGAAATGAAAGAATATTAAGGGGAAGAAAACGTAAATTGGATAGACAAATATTTAAAGGATGGCGCATTTATATGGTGGCAGTTGCATCGCGAAGATATCAAGAGTTTCAGTGAGTTCGAACACATATTTAAAGAAAAGTACTTTAACGAGATCATACAGGGGGAGATAAGAGATAGGTTAGAATTCGGAAGATATAAAGGACCAATTAATGAACAGACAGTAAGTTACGTAGAGAACATTCTATTGGAATCTGGATCCCTCGAGCCGCGTCTTACTGAGGTACAGTTAGTCCATAAAATTGCAAAGCATTTTCACCCAACAACGTTGGTCGCCGTTATTACGAGGGGTATTGCAACGAAGACCGAGTTCATAAAGTTAATAATGGAGTTCAAGAATGTGCCGTTACCACCTACCAACTTTAGGGAACCCCCCAATCGACAAGAATCTCCAAACAAAAACAACCATTATGAAAGCAGGGACAATAGAGACAGACATCCAGGTCACTGGACGACCGGGTATAATAAATTTAAAAACAGAGGACCGACATATTACGGGAAAAGAGAAACCCAGAATGGTGAGGTGACTAGCCGACAAAAACAAGACAATTCACAATGACATGGGGGAAAGGGCAAACAACTCTTAAGTATAACACATAAAGATAAATAATAATAAAGTTTTTTTTTTAATTCTAGATAAAAAAAAATTTAAACAAAATAGAGATAGTCTTACGATAAATTGTTTTAAAAGGAAGGGTAGTGTATAAAAGAAAGGGCATTGTTCGGTTAACCATAATAGAAGTCAGTCTGTAGGTCAAATTCCTGGGGTTATTGTTAGCGTAGAAAAGGTTGACACGGTCATAAATTTTAAGTTTAAAGAGACGATAGACAAATGTAAACAACCGATCGATAGGTTTTATGTTTAAAGGGTAGTTTGTAAATATTAAACGTTGTTAGAAAGATATGAATTTTAAAGTTAAGTAGGTAATTACATGATTAGATTAAGAAAACAAATATGTGTGAATTAATTAGTAAGTAATATAATAGTTGTAAAAGGAAATTAAGGGTGTATCAAATTTTAGAATTTTAATTAAATTGAAAATTTTAAAATTTTGGGGACTTATATAACATACCGAAATAGAAAGCTCCAAAGGTCAGTAACCGGCAGGCCATAAATCGTGAAGACATGAAAGGATTGACGGACATAAAAAAATGTTTCAACAGGGAAACAACGCACCCAAACCGTCACACAAGATCCATCAAAATTAAGCTTTTAATACCGAAACAAATTGTAACAAGCCAATCAGAGCAAGTGAATCAGTTCAGAAATAACGTCCAAAAATTAAAACTAACCAATGGAAGAAGAGCATCATGACGCTGTTTTAAAAAGAGGAGAACTTATAAATAAGGGTAAAAGGTAGGACACGTGGTTCTTTTTAGGTATTTTTGGTTCCGACGTCGTATTAGAAGGTTGTTCCGGGGAAGTGTTTCTCCTGATCGAAAGAGTTAAGTGTTTGTGAAGGACTTTGCCTATCCTATTCGTCGTTTTTCTTTTTTAATAGAACTGTTAAGTTTATAAAAATCAATAAAAAGTTATCCGTCGTTTTAAAAACTAAAAGAATCGTCGTATTAAAGTATAAGAAGTCTTCGTGGTCGTTAAGTGAGATAAGTGTGAAGTTTAAGGAGTCATCGTCGTATTAAAATTAAATCAGTGAGAAGAAGTATCGCCATAAGAATTAAAAGCATCGTCGTCGCAAGAGTGAGTGAAGAAAGGTGTAACCCGCGATTGGGATCATCTACGGGAGAGGCAAACCATCCAACCATCACGCAATCTTCGAGAGAACCACGGAACGAGAACAACCCAAAAAAAACTGGAAAGGAACACGTCAATTGATAAGTAGAACTTAAAGGACAATACATTTAATAAATTACCACCAAATTTTGTTTTTTGTAATAATAAAATAAATTATAGCCACCTAAGAACCAACGAACCCCAATAGAGATTTAAATTAAATTCAAGTAAATAACCTTCAGTTAGCCGGAGCAAATATTTTATAAAGCTAATTAAAATTAGAGTCAAAATTAAATACAAATTAAATTGATGCATTCTTAAATTCCTTGTTTTAGACTAAGTTGTTTAGGATAAGAATTTATAGTGAAGATGTACCTAGTTTAAGCCGTAGTATAAAATTGTAGAATAAGATATTAATCAGTAATATTTTGAGCATCAAGGTAAAATTTATGTTTTAAATGATTAAAAATTAATATTTAAAAGAGTTAATTATTCAAAATGTTTAATTAAAATGAGTTATAATCCCACATGTTTTGAGTGTTATTATTTTAATCAATTGTCAAATAACTAACGAAATAACCAAATGAATCATAATAATATTAATAAATAGTAAAAGAAATATAGGAGAGTTTTCCTATATTTAAGCAACCAACGTGTAGCAAATAACTAATAAAAATAAAAGAGAGAGCGTCTTAAACGTTATAATATATATATATATATATATATATATATATATATATATATATATATATATATATCTTATTTACCCCTAAGGTTAACAGTGTGTAATTTAATTTACAGAAGACTACGTTAACGTTTAACAAAATCCTGCTTCCAACATTACGATTAATATTATTAAACATGTGTTAGACAAGCACTACAATAAATAAGAGCTAGATTTGTGTGGATTATTTAGAGATGGGTTTCAATTTCGACATTATCCGAGTAAAATGTTTTTACAGAATGAAAACCAAGGTGTTAAATGGAAGTTCATGGATTCTAACAGTAGTTTGGGCCAATCTCTAGAAAACTAGAGACCCTAAGAGAACGTTAATTAATCAGGACGTATTTGTTTTGTTATCCATTACAGTTTCGCTTATTTTATAGATACGCCGCCAAATGTGAAAACTCCGCTCCAGCATAGGGAATATTTCAAAATAAACGAGAAGATTGTTTAAAATTGTTTTTTTCTAAATCTGGAATCAAGTTTAATGAATACTGATAATGTTTATTGTTAGTGCTCGTCTTAGAGCGAAGGGATAGTTTTTGTAGGCAGTGGACGTCGAGTTCTCTTTTGTGGTATTTCTTGTAATTAATCAGTATTCAGTTAGAAAGTTAGTTCGCAACACATATTTGCATAAATAATTTGTTTCTGTTTATATGAAATGGAAAATACGGTTGTTAATTATGTGTAATTATATAATTAGGTGTCCGATTGTGTGAACATAATGTGTTTAAATGTATTGTCACAGGTTGTATGGGTTATGTAAATTAATATCAAGACTTACAAAAATAACGTTAAATAAAACAACATTAAGACCTACGGCGCGGAATCGTGAACTTTACCATGAATAGTGGTGTGAAAATGTATATTTGGGAGTAAAATTATTGAGAAATTTTTTTAATTAGTTAGGTGTCAACGTATTTACGTCGCCCTTACCTGCGAGTAAAAACCGTAACAAATATTTATTATCTGTGGTCGATGCTTTTTTCAAATTCACCTTGTTATTCCCTACCTGTAACACTAAAACTTAAACGACGATTAATATATTAAAAAAAAAAAAAAACGTTTTCGGCTTATTCGGGTTTGCCAAAATTATAGTCGCTGATAACGTGCCGAGCTTCAAGTCGGCCGCTATGGGCCAAATGTGCCTTAAACTAGGAATAAAACATATTTCTACCTCTCCCAATTACCCTAACCTCTCACATGCTGAGAGGGTTAATAAAAATCTAAAGGTCGCCCTTCGAGTTTTTCATGCGAAAAACCAAACCGGTTGGGACCAACTAATTCACTGGTTCCAGCTAGCATTCAATACAGTCACCCATATCAGCACAGGATATTCTCCAGCGGGTTTATTTTTAAGACACCATATCCGCGACCCTCTCCAATTGGCCTGGAATTTGGACGAATTAATTCCACCCCCCGCCTTTATTAACTAACGAGGAAGTTTGGTCGTCAGCCACCTCACCAAGACCCATTTCGCGCGGAAGGTCGCTTACGACGCAAACCGACACCCCAACCCATATCAGGTAGGTGATTGGGTTATGTTTAGGGAACATCACCTCAGCAATGCCACCAACAGGGTCAATGACAAGCTACTACCCTTATGGTCCCGTCCCTTAGTTATCGGCGCATTTACCTCCACCGTAACCGTGGCGCTGATCGACCCCACCTCTGGTAGACAGGTGCGTACAGCCTATATCTTACACCTAAAGAGATTTTTCCACCCCAAATATTAATAACTAAGATTACAATCCAAGCACAACCTCCTTATACCATTTTTCTCTACACCTGGGCCAATCACAATAGGCTTAGGTGATATTAGTTTAGTATTTTTCTAATTCTTGCTTCTTTTTCCTACATTTTACGCAGCACACAAAACACTATACTTACACCGTTCATTATCGTCTACTCCATAGACCTCCTTAGTCTGGTTTCGTCTACCATGCGGGTCTAGTATGGCTAAGGTGCGTCTTTGCTAAGGGCGCACCTCTATGAAATGACCTCTTGGTGGGTGAGACCTTAGCAGACCTCGATCAATGTGTTACCGGCGTATGTATGACCTTTGGCTTGTTTGTCGGCTGTAACGCCTCTCAGCACGATACCGACAAAAACCAAAGAACCTCATTGCCCCGACTTCACCTAGCCCACCCCTTCCCCCCTTCAACTCCTTAAGTCCCTTGTTGACCTACTCACATTTTAGGTTCTATGAGTCAATTTAACTATGTTTATCAGTGGTCAACCATTCGTGTTCTTCTCGTAGTCGTTTTTTATTATTTTTTGTCTTATTGTTAGTATACTACTTTCCGTATTCATCCTAAATTTGAAGAACAGAATGAACCATGAAGACTTTAAGCCTAATAGATTTTCGACGTAGTGCTCGCTCGCGTGCGTGTGTCTGTGATTAGGGCACCGTTCAAATTATTACATTAAAAATTGATAAAATTGATAAATTGATGAAGTTATACAAATATAATATATAGTTACTAATGAAGTTATCAGAGTGATCATGATGCAAAATTTGCTATTTTAATAAAACATCAAAGATGGTTTTAAAAATAAACAAATGTAATATTTCAAGTCGATAAACTTTTGTCAATTAGTTTAGAAAAAAAGGAACAATTAATTTTATTGTATTTAAAAGCTTCCAAAATGTAGACCCTACTCCACTTATAAACTGCATCTTTACTTATATATGAAATTTTAAATGACACACATACCTTTCATTCCAAGAAAAATTACCTTTTCTGTTGTTTTTGTTTGTTTCAGAACACATCCTCACATCGTCATTTCAACGCACATCGTCAACTCAACGCACATCGTCGATATCTTGGAATCGCATATACAAATTCCATTATTATTATTATATCTTTATTATTAGTAGACCCGTAATGTTTATTTGGATTACAGTATATCTCACTAATTTTTTTTCAGTAAGTGGAGGGTCCCAAACGACGGCGGTAGCGTTCAGTGCAAGTTTCCTGCACTACCGCATTAGTTCCTCCACTTCTATGGTTATTACTCTAAGAAGTTATTATTATAAGTTGGAATCCTTATTATTCTTAATTTACTTAGTTCAATAATTGTAATTAAATCGTTTAATAATTCAAATTACAATAACTATTTCACAATACATCTATTAAGGTCAATGGCTACTATAGATCGCTATTTATATGCCACTACATGTGGCTCTCTATATATTTATTTAAAACCACCGGACTAATAATTTGCTCACTATAATATGTCGAGCGATATTATTATATGTCAGGAAAGGTTTGGCCAGGTGGCTCTACATATCTGGTCAAACCTTTGGTAAGTTTATTGAAGTATGTCTTTAATATGAAAGATTGACAGCATATCACGTGATCTGTGATCTCAGATATAAGCATTAAAATTTCGAGTAACGTATGAGCCGTGAATGTGATCATTAGCCAATATGTATAACCTAATACACCTGACAGTTGTAAACTGTATGTTTTCCGTAAAAAAAGTAAACAATTACCCAACAAGCATATGGTTAATTTTGCAACAATACTTTCAGTTTAAAAATGAAACCATAGAAACAATAATAATTAATTAATAT